>JAJJWW010001261.1:0-120219 GCA_023531295.1 Papaver armeniacum | reverse complement strand
GTATGGATTATTGTGAGGGGTGTAGTGTAGGATTTCCCGCAACTACACCCATAGCGATATTAGGGTTCACAATGGTGAACTTGGTGCTAGGTTTGTTCTTGCTAAAACAAAAATGGCAGGGAGTCATTAGAAGAAGAACAATATCGTAATAAAACAACTTCAATAAGAGAAATCAATCACAAAATGATCAAATTCAGCAAAATTAACAAACCTTGATGCCATAGAAACAGTAGCAGAAGAATAGAAGCAGGAAAACGATGAAGAAGACGATGAAGAATAGCAGTTAGAAAAAGTTGGGAGGCACGATGAAGAAGACGAAGTAAAAGAAAAGAAAATGCTTTCACAAGGAATCCTCCTTTAAATAGACGAGAAAGAGTAACCGGATAACATTAAATGTGCCGGTAAAAAGGGAAATTTTAGATACGTGTAAACAATCATTCCTAAATTCACGGAATCTTGTCGGCAAAAAGTTGGAGGAAAACAAACGATTGCGGCATTTCAAAATATTGGTTCTCATGACATTCTCTCCTTCGCGAGAGAAGACATGAGAAGAGGCAAGATGTAGGATCGTAATATCGCAACATCAATATCTCGCGAGATTAGTAAACGACAAGATTGCGAAGGCGTCGCGGAAAGAGTAATATAAATGACGCAATGAATGACGACAGCCAAAACACGAGAAAGGTGTGAAGACCTAGCGAAGTTTAGGAGAGCTGCGAGATTGTATACTTGTACATTAGCGATATTTCGCAAGTCATTCCCCGAAAATAAAGGACAAACTTAGTCATCATCCATTGTATACTACCCTATATATAAAGAGTCGAATGAGTCTCATGGGGGGATTCTTTTGAGAGTGTTAGACAAGTCATTAGGAGATAGAAAGTTTGTGGTGATAGTAATTTCTTTAGCTCTTTTCTATTTTTATCTTGTAAACATTCAAGGATATAATCAATAAAATCGGTGTTATTCATCTTCAAATGTCTTAGTCGTGTGGATTATTGTGAGGGGTGTATTGTAGGATTTCCAAACTACACCAAAGACACGGCTATGCTAACGCTAAAACACGAGTACCAGATGCAATGGTTTTAGTTGAGCAGATTATCAAAGAAACTTTCGAATAATGTGGTTTTTGTTTTTAGAAATTATTTATTTTGATTAATTTTTAAAAAAAAAATATTTAGGATGTTGGTATTATTTTGCTTCGTTTAGTTTTAGAATGAATAATATAGAAATATTGGTTCTTTAATATATGCTCATTGTGTTTATATTTGTTTATTAATCAATCAATTTTAATTAACTCGTAGAGTCAACACAATTCAGTTTTCCGTAATATACCTTATATAACATAACATAAGCCCTTATGATAGTTATCAGATTTTAATTTTAATTTAGACACAACCAAAATGGAATAAATATAGCAATAATTTATGGAAAGACTGGACCACAAGGGATCTTGGCACCAATGCCAAATTTGGGTCAAGCCAACCCAATGTGACAGACATTTTAGAAACAAAAAATAATCTTCTCTATATTATTTGGCAAAACACGAAAGAGGAGTACTAAAGAGATCTATCTTTTCTTTTGCATGTACCCAAGAAAGCAACAAGATACTCATTATGTCTACCTAGATCTTTTTCTTTTGCATGCGCACACAAAATAAGATACTCATTGTGATTGCGTAGATCAGTGGAAGTGAAATATGAGAAACTGAAGCGTAATGATGATTGACAAAAGCAGTAGCATGGTGATTGACATAATACTGCTTTTGAAGGAGAGAATATACTCTAGAAGGTTTGATAACACCCATAACCCTATCAGTAACCCTGTTAAGAGCAATTACTCCATACAATCAACCACTTTTATCTAAGGTAATATATATATTTCCAAATAATATGGTCCCAAATTTTACAAAAAATAAAATGTTAATAAATTCAAAAAAAAAAGGAAAATGTTTTACTAAACAATTAATAAATTCAAAAAAAAAATGGCTTCATTGCTCTGATCAAAGATACTGCTACATTTAAGAATAATACTTGTTTAGGTAGTCAAAAGTGTGAGAAGCATATAGTTAGGTTGTTTTCTTTTTCTGCTTTATGTCTTGTTACCAAAAAAAGTAGATTAAAAAATAAGTGTGAGAATGCTTTACCAACTTTTTATTGTTTTTGATAAGACCAAAAGTTATCGATCTTGTGGGGTATACAATACGGCTCTTGTTATAATACTTCTCTATCACACACATAACAAGAAGTCCCAAAGTACAACTACCATAGGAATGTACCCCTAAAATCCAATAATCAATCATGTGAATGTTCCATATATATATACTCCTAGTATTTAGTGATGGGGCTGGTATTTAGGACAAAATTCCCACAAGAATATTATTGTACACAAATTGTTAAAGTAGAAATGATCAAAGATCAAAAAATACCACCGCAACCGGAGTATTTATTATTGTACAAGCTAATTCCTTTGTTACTAGTGCCTTGGATATAGTAGTATCTTTTCTTTAATACTGAGTCAACTACATTGCACTATTTTACTCCCAATTCACATATTCTTAGAAGCAAAATAATAAATGATTAATATACTACTAGCTAGTGCCTTGGAAGATCATAAATGCTTTTTGTGCAATTTTTTTGATTAAAATCCCAATTCATATTCTTAGAAGCAATTATAGCTAGCTCTTACAATTAAATTTGTATTAAAAAGAACCGAGATCAGTATTTATTTTTTTAAACTAGTGGCCGATAATATGGGATTTTATCATGTATGTGCCTTTAATCTGGACGAAACATGAAATATCAGCGATACATATGAATATCCAATAATATCGCATTATTGGTCGTATCGGACCGATCAGCCGATAATATTGGCAAGGATGTTTGGGGATGTTAGGTTATCAGGTGAAACTAGTTTATTTGATTGGTTGGCATTATGAATTCACGAACGACTATGATTGGCTTCATCGACAGGACTCGATATCCAAGTTTTTTACCAATGTCACTCCTGGACATGGCTTATTCAGCTAAACCAATTTTTATTTCGATATCACGATCTTAAAGAGTATAGTTCATCAAAATCTAAGTTTCCGAGAGTATTTCCACCATGATAAATTGATTGATGATAATTTTCCATTTTTTCCGATGTCATTCTTGAACGAGCTTGGAAACCAATTTTTATTTCAATGTCATGATCTTAGCAAGTATTTATCGTCCAAATCTAAGTTTCAGGGGAATATCTCCACCAAGATAAATTGATTGATGGTAATTTTCCATTTTTACCGATGTCACTCTTGGACGAGCTTCTAAACCCCTGATTTTTATTTCGATGTCACGATATCTTAGCAAGTATATTTCATCCAAATTAATCTAAGTTTCCAGGGAGTATTTTCACCGAGATAAATTGATTTAATTTTCTATTTTTACCGATGTCACTCATGGACGAGCTTGTAAACCAATTTATATTTCGATGTCATGATCTTAGCAAGTATTTATCGTCCAAATCTAAGTTTATGGGGAATATCTCCACCAAGATAAATTGATTGATGGTAATTTTCAATTTTTACCTATGTCACTCTTGGACGAGCTTCTAAACCCCTGACTTTTATTTCCATGTCACAATCTTAGCAAGTATTTTTCATCCAAATCTAAGTTTTCATGGAGTATATTTCCACAGAGATAAATAGATTTATGGTAATTTTCAATTTTGCGGATGTCACTCTTGGAAGACTTTCTAAAACAATTTTTATTTATTTCGATGTCACGATCTTAGCAAGAATTTTTCATCCAAATCTAAGTTTCTGGGGAGTATTTCCACCGTGACAAATTGCTTAATGGTAATTTTCTATTTTTACCGATGTCACTCTTGGACGAGCTTGTAAACCAATTTATATTTCGATGTCATGATCTTAGCAAGTATATATCGTCCAAATCTAAGTTTACGGGGAGTATCTCCACCAAGATAAATTGATTGATGGTAATTTTCAATTTTTACCGATGTCACTCTTGGAAGAGCTTGTAAACCCATGTTTTTATTTCCATGTCACTATCTTAGCAAGTATTTTTCATCCAAATCTAAGTTTTCGGGGAGTATATTTCCACAAAGATAAATGGATTGATGGTAATTTTCAATTTTTACCGATGTCACTCTTGGACGAGCTTCTAAACCAAATTTTTTTTCGATGTCGCGATCTTAGCAAGAATTTTTCGTCCAAATCTAAGTTTCTAGGGAGTATCTCCACCGAGATAAATTCCTTGATGTTAACTTTCCACCCAATTTTTTTCTATTATACTATTTATTTATATCCCAAAGGTATACTTGTTCACTAGCCAAGTGTTTATGGGTGAAAACTATTTCTGCCAGTTTCGGTAATTTGGGATGTGTGGATGAGAAATGAGTCTAAGCCTTAAACAAATGCACTTTGCGCGGTGAGTGCTTGTATATTCGAGAGATCAATCTCGTGCAAGTCCGGCCTAAACCAAGAAATGGTTGTTTCAGACTTGTTTCGGTCACAAAGTGAAGGAGATGGGGTTGATCTTAGGGAGGGAAGCGAAGAAGGTGTTGAGAATGTGAAGGTGTTGGCTATGAATGACTTGTATCAAGCTGAACCGGCTTGCGTGGTGTAAGCTATCGGTTCCTGTTTGAATACGATTGTATCATCACTTGCCTCTCGTTGTGTGGACTTTTTCTTCTTGAAAAAATAGGATGGAGAACCTATTTATACAAGTCTTTTAGCCTAACCTTCGTATCTCGTGGGAAGTGGAGAAAGTGGAGTGATGGAGTAGTGGAGTAATGTGTTAGTGTCACACGACCAAAGCTTGCCCACTTCTCCCATCATCACTTAACCGTCCATGACTTCGATATGCTCTTGTGATGGCGCATTGTGCGCCGCACGCTGTAAACCGCCGGACCAATACCCCGGTATGTATCCCCCGATTTGTGACATGATTGATGTGGGAATGTGTGGGTCGTGGGACCCACAAAAGGTAGCATGTAATGCTAAATTGAATAACTCGTTATTCAGAGGTCGATACTTGTGAAGTATCGTGTGTATTCTATGCAGTACCGCGTCATGGTGTGGTAAAGTGACGGGTGGTGATCACTAAGACGCCTTACCGACCAATTAACTCCCCGACTGTGGTTGTATAACCAAGCCTGAAGTTGGACTCGACGATATGATCTTTGAGACACTCATCTGCGACCGTTAATGGAATTAGGGTTTTAGAAGAGGTGCGCAAAGCATCCCTCTTCAACTGGTCGAATCCAAGCTTGGGATACGATTTTGGCTAGGCCGATCGTACATGCGTGTAGACGGCATGACGGTGTAGGCGCCCATACCCCATTATCTCACGAAAGTGTGATCTGGACCACTCAATTCGTCCTACAAAGTCGAGTGGTCGAGATCGGTTTGCGACGAAAACGAGTGCAAACAAAAGCCGCGCATTGTGCCAACTTCGGGCGCGCGTTCCAAGACGACCAATCTTGGTCGGTCTTGGCCGATCTCGGCCCAAGCGTGTAGGTGATAGGCTCGGTGTTCACGCCTATACCCGACTATCCCATGAAAACGTGATCTAAGCCACTCAAATCGCCCTGGCGAAGTTGAGCGGTCGAGATTAGTTTGCAATTAGGAAGTGTAACCACGCTAGTTTGGGCGGACGATTTGGGATAACCAGGCATGGTATGCCTTGGCCGACCAGTGAGGGGATAGATGGGTCCACGGTGGTCATGTTGGTATGACCGGACCTCGCTTAATCTAATCTTGGACCCTCCATTCATGCCGGAGAAGATGGACGCTCGTGATGCTCATAAAACCATAATTTTGGGTTTCACTACGTGCGTCATGCTCCATTCGGGCGTTTAACCGGATGACCAACCATGGTTGGTCCTAACCGATTGGTCGTATGTAGGCGGGCCCACGGTGATTGTGTTGACATACTGGGCCTTTTGAATCTACATCTACACCCTCCATCTATACTGCGAAGATGGATGGTTGAGACTTGTTTTGTGACACATGTAATGTGCCGTAAACCCTAATTTAGGTTTTCCGCCCATACCGCTCTAGTTTGGACGTTTTGGCAAGCTATGCCAATCTTTTGGGGAGGCCGACCATGCGGGGTCCGCGTTGGTTCTGGCGAAAGAATATTCCATACCCGCTTGGGGGTTATGGAATTGATCCGGGCCATCCAATCATGCCGGTGAAGTTGGATGATCGATATCATTCTGAGGCCGATACGGACAGTCCGGATGCTCAATCGGGCTAGTATAACACACCGAGAGTTGCTCAATCGGGCTAGTATAACACACCGAGAGTTGCAGCTTTGTACGGGTATTTCGTACATGCTTTCATTATAATGCTTGGAGGTTCGTGTTGCTCTGCTTCGAGAGCAACACTCGCCGTCATCTCGCACCGATAATGAGTATAGGATATACAAGGCTACTTACGCATTAATTAATAATGCTATAAATTCACAGGTATATGGGATTGTTGCTACATGCTCCAACCTCGGATGAATTTCGTGTATTTAATTCATGAGAATGGGATTGTTGTCACATGCTCCATTCTAGGTGAATTAGTAAAGTGAAGAAGTATTCAACACTTATTAATGGCTTTATCTTTTACAAGATGTTAGCGCATAATTTTCTGGCCTTTATAATTTTAGCCTTAAATTAAAATCCACCATCAACATTAAGTCCCCTGCCTAGCACATAATGGTTACACTATTGTGGGGTAGGCATGAGATGGTGACAGTTAAAGATAAAACTTATGAGACAAAGTTAGATGTTACCAGGAGAGATGGGTCGTCCTGTCCTTCGAGCATGTCACGTTCAAGAGACGTCCATGCGAGTGTTACCCTAGCATGATGTCAGTCTTTCCTTCTTCGATGGACTGTTACGCCTGTTTCGTTCGTGGGGATACTGCGCCTTCTTGATCGAACGTGGGCTTGATGTGCCCTGCTCGAGTGTCATCTTGCTACTTCGACCAAACACCGACCCAGCTAGCTTGACTAAACACCGGACTTGATGCTTTGACCAAACATCGGCCTTGCTGTTTGCTTCGCTTCGAACGCGACCCGATGTGAGCATACTTGTTTTAAAAATGAACCTTGTGTGCTCAAATATAAATGTGGGTCCCGCAGAAGCGTTACAGCGACTTCGGAGAAGGCTCGGGAGAGCGTTGAAGTGTTGGAGCTGAAATGCCTTTTTCTGGAGAGAGAGCTTTGATTGGGGACGGTGTCTGCTTCGACCAATCTGGGGCTGGGATCAAGCGGAACCCGTCGCGTTCTCGACTGAATGTCGACCCCGTGTTTCGACCGAAACCGCCCCGCTGCGTGCACTGTTTTTATCGAATACCAAAGATTGTGACTTTGATCAATACCGGACTTGAAACTTGATCAACACCGGACTTGAAACTTGATCAACACCGGACTTGTGACTTGATCAACACCGGTGTTTGGACCCAATACCAGCCTTGTGTACTCCAACGTGAATGTGTGTTCTGTCGTGTGTGACTGCACATCTCACGTGTTTTTATACAAGTACTGACTCCTGTCTTTTATTGTAGAATGAAGAAAAGAACTCATGTTGAGATGTCTTCTGGGGATAATGCTGGTGCCAAGTCAGGAGGTGTTGACGGCTTCAAAGATATACCGAACATTGATGATGAGTTGTTCACCGCGCCCTTTCAACTATATGAAAATATCTCATTCCACAGGATAACCCTCCTCCTATCGACTTCAAGGTTTTTCATGCTCCGCTGGGTCCTCATAAAGGATGGATGAGACGTATGTTGAGCAATGAGTACATCAAAGATAACTTGACCAGAGCGCAGATTATTGATGTAGCTTGAGTGTTGAAACGAGTCGAGAGGATGTTAAAGTGGCTTCTGATGCGAACATTGAGGTGGATCCTGGAGAGAGTGTTGAAGCAGGATTCTGAAGCGAACAGGGGTCCCGGAGAGAGCATTGAGGCGGCTCTTGAATAGACCATTGAAGCCACCTTGTTTGGAGGGAGCGTTGAAGTGGCTTCCTCTTCGATTCGATTTACCCTTGCGAATTCCATGATTCTTGACCGACCATCTTTCTCGTGTTGAAGAAGTTCTTGACTGACGGTGAAGGAACTTCATGTCGAGCCTCGATCCCCAAGCGTGGTTTACATGGTTTGTTCGTAGTGGTTGTTGTCGAGCCCGTATGGAATATCTTGGACGTTGTTTCATCATTGTGGGAGTCGTGCATGTGGTACTTTGGAGTTGGAGTTGGCGGACGCGCAGGATGTTGTATCTCGGTAGTTTCCTCTTGGTGCTTCGAGAACCGGCTTGCGAAGGTCGAAGGTTGTATCGCCTATTGGTGAGATATATGCCCCTATGAACATTATGAGGCTCTTCATTACGGCAGGCCTGGTTCTTTCTATCGGGGCATATGTTGTTGTAGATGAGCGTTCAACGACTCAGAGAGGATGACCAAAAGCGCAGATTCTCCAATATAGCATGATAGACAGTACCAATATCGATAAAGTGACTCGCCCGAATCTTGTTCGACCACCGCCCGATAAGTGAATCGCCCGGATCTTGCTCGATATGACGCGTGGACATCGTTATCTTCTTGAGTCCTGTTCCCTCGAGGTATCGACTCAGTGGAAGATTGCCATAAACGTTGATACGTTGCACCGGTATTCTTTAAACTAAATGGCAGTATGGTATAATAAAAATTTCCGAGAGGAGTTCGAAAAGCTATCTTACTTGCGTCATTCTAGTACATCCTTATCTGGCTGTAGCCGCTACATCCATCCATGGAGGAAAACATGCCGTGTCCGCTGGTTGCATCTACTAACATGTCGATGTTAGGTTGAGGAGGATCATTTTTGGAGCAGCACCTGTTCAAGTCTCTGAAGTCTATGCAGATCTATCCATTTTCCTAACTGCAACTGTTTAACCGACTTGGATCCAGGTATGACATGTAGATGATGGGTGACCAATTTTCATCTAAATCCGGCATTTCTTCATATCTCCAAGCGAATATGTCTTGGTACTCTTTGAGAAGTTCCACGAGCTTCGTGCGTTTATCCATACTCAATGTTGAGCTGATGGAGATAGGCCTAGGATATTCCCCAATGATTTCAATCTCATCGGTTGTGGAGTTGGTGCCCTCTTGCAGTTGTTGTGGAGCATCTAGCACTTGCTCTTGTGGTTTGTTGTTGTTGTAGCATTCTATTAGGTGGAGAGACTGGGTAACAGTCTCCCTTGCTAATTGATAATGGCAGTGTCGGTATACCGTTTTCCTTTCTCGGTCACGACTCGCCATAAAAGTTCGTTCCCTCTTCGTGTGAATGTGGGTCGTGGCTTCACGGATGGAGAAGAATGCTTCAAAGCAAAGATGCATCGTGGGTGCGGCCCTCAATGATGCAAGCCGGTCTTCTTCCTGAATTGACGCCCACGTGGGGAGTGGGATGCAACGAACTTGTCTGATTCTTTTCGTGGAGCTTCTCCCGTATGTGCTGGTTTGGCTTCCCTTGAAGTCCGTCATTGTGGTAGGCTTCCGTACGACCTTGCCTGGGAGAACCTTGGATGTCCTGAGAGTCTTTAGAGTAATCACATTCGAAGACGCTCCCCGTGTCGATAAGGGCCGTCTTGAACTCTCGAATCCTTGATGCGTGCGGTGACATGTAGGGCACGGTTGTGACCTTCCTCTCCGGTTGATTGCAGCAAAATGTCTCCGTGCGCCGATTCTTCGAGAGGTGTGAAAGTTCGCATAAACTTTTCACTAGAGAAAACGCTTCCGATCCACCTAGCCTCACGGTTCATAGTGAAACTATTGACTTGAGGAGGATCGTTGTGAGGATCAGTCCCCAGTGTAGGAGTCTCCATGACAGGACCGCTCATATCTGATTGTAGGACCAGAATATCGCGACAGCAATACTTCGCGAGATTAATAAACGACCGCGTCGCGAAGGAGTCGAATGGAGGTAAATAAATGACGTAATAGATGACGACAGTTAGAACATGAGGAAAGTGTGAAGACTTGGCGAGATTTAAGAGTGTCGCGAAGGCAAATAGTCGTATATTCGCGAGCGTTCGCAAGACGTTTCCGAAAATAAGGACAAGATAGTCTGTCACCCACTATGTAATGACCTATATAAAGGGTCGAGTAAGTCTCGTTGTGGGGGAGGTCTTTTGAATTGTGAAACAAGTCATTAGGAGAGAGAAAGTGAAGAGTGATTGTAATTTCTTTAACTCTGTTCTACATTTCTTTGTAAATCTTTCAAGAAAACAATTAATAAACATATCATTCTTCATCTTCAAATGAGTTGATTTAGCAGATTTGAGTGAGGGTGTAGTGTGGGAAATCCCGCAACTACATATGCGCTAGAAACAGAGGGATTGAAGAAGATCAACCTTGTGAATTGGAATAATTAGGGATAACAAAAAAGAAATCTTGAATAATTTTTAACAAATTACCAAAATTGAGAAATGGCTAGGAGAAAGAATGCATCAGAACTACCAACGATCGTAAGGAGAAGTGGAAGATTAGTGGGAGAAAGAAGAAATGAAGTAGGTGGACCATCAAGGATAGATGCAAGAAATGGAGAAGAAGATCCAATTCAACCATCAACACAACCACCAATTCAACCATCAACACAACCACCAATTCAACCAGCACTAAACAGAGTAATTGATTATGATAGAGTGAGCGTGCATACATGGAGATCAGATTCTACTAAGAAAGAGAAGAAATACAACAATTGATGAATGATAGACAGAAGAGAGAAATCGAGAAGAGATGGGAGAAACAATTCGTGGAAATGAAGAAATCGCGGCATTAGAAGCGCCGAGACAAACAATACACGAAGAAAGGCGGTTAGAAGCGTAAGAACGCGCGAATCTAACAAGGCAAAACCACGAGTTGAGGATGGAAAATAGGAGGTCATGCAAAACAGAAGGTCAAGAAGTAGTAACAGATCGAGATCAGTATCGAGTAGAGAAAATGGGAGGAGAACATTGCCTGTAGAAAACATTAATGAAGAAAATTTGGAAAGAGAGTTAAGTCATGGCGAAGGAGATCGCGAAGAGAGAGAACTAATAGAAAATCGTTATATTTTGGTAAACAACCACGATGATGGAAATCAAGAAGATAGGCAGCCTCGAGGACAGAATAACCCAATTAATGAAGAAAATCAGGAGGAAAGAAGAAGAGCACTACATGGGAGAGAAACTCAAAGGAAACAAAAGGAAATTGAAGATGATATTGAAAAGCATTACATTGAGCAAGCACGTCTAGCTCGTGAGAGAGAGAGATTGAGAGCAGAAATGGAAAATCGGGAATTAGAAGAAGCGATCCTAAGCGGAATAACCATGATAATCGAGAGAAGAGGCGTGAGCGAAATCGCAATGATGGAGACATTAACGAAAAATACGAAAGAATACAAAAAAGTAGACACGAACGAAGAAAGAGAGAAGCAGAATTAAAGAGACCGATCAATTCAGATTCTGAGGCAAATGAACAAATTCTGCGAGAATTGGCAGAGATGAGAGGAATATTGAACAACGAAGAGAGAAGGAGGAGGGAGAAGGCGGTTAGATGAAGCTATCGCGAGGTCGCGAAAAATCCTTTTACATTAGAAGTGCAGTTAGGAGGAATACCCCCAAAATGCAACTTACCAAATAAACTAGCATTTTTGATGGATCCACTTGTGCAGTACAACACATCAAAGCTTATGTGAGATGTATGCTACAATGGGAAAACCATGACGCTATATTATGCAAATATTTTGCGTCAAGTTTAACAGAGAAGCATTGAAATGGTTTGAGGGTTTACCAAGGAATACGATCACATCATTCAATCATTTACGTGCTATATTCCCGGGGGTATATAAGTAACAACTCTTCGCGACCTGGCATTGAAGATGTATTTGGACCGAAACAAAGAGTTGGCGAGAGTTTGAGACATTTAACCTGCGATGGAAGACGATGTGCAGCGAGATGGCCGGCGGGGTAGATGAAAGATACCTCATACTTTGTCATTCATAAATGCTATGTTCGCAACCAATCTATTATATGTTCGGGTTTTCGAGTTAAGAATACAATTACAATGACCCGAATTACGAGAGCTCCAGGAGGAATATATTGCTTTAGAAAGAGAAAGACGTAACGAGATGGAATCTTACCCAGTGGCAAACACAAATTCTAATGTTGCGAATGGAAGTTTATTACCTCAACTAATACACACAGTGGCGAGCACATCGCAAGGTCAACAAGAAAGAAAAGCAACTGATATAGAACCAAAGTTAGTAGCTATGGGAAGTCGCGATCAAGAAGAGTTTGAAAGAGAAAGAAATTTCTACAACCGTGGCGGAAACAATAAAATTCAAAGACTTGATCAACCACAAGAAACCTATGGAGGTCAAAGGTATAATTCGCAAGAGACTTATGGAGGCGGAGCGGCGTAATTATAATAGAGGACAGCGAAGTCGCGAGTAGTGTGGGAGGAAATTAAAATGCCGCCATTGAATGCCGGTGTGGAAAAGATATGGGAAGCAATACTTTTGATGGAAAATATACCAGCACCATGGAACATGGGAAGTGAGCCACCACCGGAGATAGAAGTCATGAGTTCTTTCTTACCATCGCTTTCATGGGCACCTAACAAATGACTCAAAACATCAAGAGAATTATCCTAAGAATGATTGATCAAGGAAAGTTAAATCACTTTTTAAAAGAAGAAGAGAAAGTTCAACATTTACCACCCCCACCGGCGAAGGGAAAAGAAACATTTGTTATAGAAGTTGGGACAAAGGCTAAAAATTTGTTTTGCAACTCCATTGTCCACTCATACCGCACTATTGAAGATTTTCATGACACTGTACTTAGTAGAGTTTTCGCGAGGGATGCTGATGATAAAGAAGTGATGAGTGTTGCGAAGACATCGCATCTAAAAGAGTGGCAATTGCAGATTATTTCTTTCTCGGCTGAAGAAATACCCAAAGGAAGAGAAGTACATGATAGTCCACTGGTTGTGAAGCTGGAAATTAATCCAAAACCTATTGATGGCGAAGATGATGAAGCGGAAACTTGTTGGGCAATCAATAGAATATTGATCAATACTGGCAGTTCAGTCAACATTCTTTTCTACCATACTTACAAAACTATGGGAGGAAGAGATGAAGACTTGATCCCTTCAACATACAAAATATATGGTTTCAACGGTACCGCGAACAAGCCCAAAGGCGAAGTGCAATGAGGATACCCTTGCAGGGGTTATCGACCGATATTTTGTTTTGTGTAGTTGATGTGGAATCTCCCTACAATGCATTGATTGGAAGACCATGGCTTCATCAAATTCTGGTATAGCTTCGACATACCATCGGTGCATAAAATTTCCACATCCTAGCGGTGTTGGGATTATAAAAGGAGATTGGATAGAGGGCAAAAGTGTTATGAGGTGGATGTAGAAAGTGCGAAGAGAGAACAAAGAAAAAAGAAAGGTTGGAGGAAGAATGTACAGGATGAACAAAGAAAAGAAAGACTAATGGTAGATGTCATAGAAACAAAAAAGAAGAGATGTCATGCAAGTGATCGCACAAAAATAACCGAGTATCATGATGCAAAGGAGACATTGAAATGGTGGAATGATGCGGAAGCGAAAGGAAGTAAGAATAAAAGGTGTAAAAAATGATTAATTGTGAGAAAAGATAACAATTTAGTGATGAAAGTATGATAAGGATAAGAAGCGAGAGATAATGGTGGCGGAAACATTGTGCGAGAATCTCACCATGAAGAATATATTCAAATCTATTGAATAATGGAAATGAGATTGTGCGATACTTTCGCAGACAAATGATTGAATAAATTGATAAAATGAATGAGTGAGTGAATGGGACAAACCTTTATGGCGTACACCCTAGTTCGCGAATGATATTTCGCAAGAGGCAAATGTAAGACCTAAAGTACGTCATATAAGGGGGTATCTCTTAACATGGCTCGGTGGAAGGTTACACCGCTCCCGAAACCTGGGTCATGGAAATTTGGGGCCCATGAAAGCCTATCCTGGGAGATACCTTGGATTTCCAACTATATATATATAAGGTTATACCCCGGTTGGACGCCCGAGGGTCTTTCCCAAGGAGTCGCATATGACCAAGGCGCCGAGGTACACGGTTGAGTCAAGAGTGCGGGGAGCATGGAACTTCCTTACCACTCTTGACAAGTCTTGGCACATGCCGCACTCGGCCAAGAAAACTCCACTTAGGGTGCGCCTCGTAACCATAAACCATATAGGTATAAGGGATAAGAGGCTGCGAAAACAACTGGTTGTTGTTAAGACCGGATGGGAGGAGCTAGTCTTGTATGGCCGATGTACGCCTCCTTGAAGGGGCAAGGGCGGCACCCTCCATTAGGGTCCCGATAAGTGTCAAAAGACGCAAATGTCATGAGGCTTTATTCTCGCAAGAGAATTTAGGCTTGTCATATTTGTGCAATGATCCCGCAGAGGCAATAATATTAACGCGAGGGTAAGACGAGATCAATGGGTTTTTACATGAAAGTGTAAGAACGTCCCGCGATTTCGTCGCAAAGACGACAATGTCATGGGATTTTATGGTCGCAAGAACATTTAAACCTGTCATATTGTCGCAAATACAATATCTGCAGAGGCAAAAATACTTAAGAAACGATAAGACAAGATCAATGGGTCATTACATGAAAATGTAAAGACGTCCTGCGACCTTGTCGCAATGAGGGGTGGCAAAATAAGACCTTTACTTAGGAAGGCATAATAAGACCACACAAATAATGATAAGGCAAGATCAATAGATTTCTTAATCCATGAAGATATCTTGCGATCTTGTCGCGGGGATATTGTTCAAAAAAAAAAAAAAAAAAAAAAAAAAATGATATATATATCTCGCGAGAATGATTATATTATTTAACTCGCAAAGTTGATTATATCTTATGAACAGAGGCAGAGGCAAGTGTGAAGTTATAATTATAAAGAAGGGTTGTTTGATTAATATATCTGAACAAAGGGAGCAAAAGTTGAAATTTACATTCAATAGTCAAAGATATATGTATACAGATATTACAAGAAATCAAAGAAGAAAGAGAAGTTATTTCTTTGCTGGTTCTTCTTCTTCATCTGATTCTTGGGTTTCTTCTTCTTCATCTGATTCTTTGGTTCCATCACTCTCGTCGTCAAAGTCTTCTTCTTCATTAGCTTCACTATCAGAAACATCTGAGACAGGCAAGTTCTCGGGAACTTCTTCAGTGAGAAAGGGATATGAATGAAGAGGGATGTTGTGATCCTTACAAACTATTTCCATAGCTTGATTGCGAAAACGAACAACATCATTATTAAAATTCGCCACTGTAGTTTGGAATTGCTGCTTCAATTTAGAATATCTACTCTCGCGAAGAGAGAGATCTTTTGCGAGACGCTCTTTTCGATTTCAAGCTCTCCAATCCTTGTCTCAAATCTCTTTTCGATTCCGAAAACATGAGGAAATGAATTAATTTTAATAATACAAAAGGAAAAATAACAGAAAAGTAAAGAAGTATAACAAACAACCTTCTCTTTCAAAGATCATATCCTTGATTAAGGTAGTTTGCTCGGTGCGAAAGACTAACATCAACACCTAAGTTATTTCTAGCGTTATCTAAAACCTTCGCAGCCCGTGCAAATTCATCACCATTATTTATGACAAAAAGTGAACGAATTTGGCCTTCTCGCTCGCTAAGCATGGTATTCGACGAAGGAGTTCATCTCGCTCAACTTGCACATCAAGGAGAGATTTTGAAATTTTGCTAATGCCTCAGTGCACCTCTGTTAGTAATGCGATCTTTCTCATCTATGAGATCACTAAATTTCTTCCTTAAAGTTTTGGTCTTCTTCTTGGAGTCAACGTACTTTCGTTTAAAAAGATTAGCCAAATTTAAACTAGATCTATGCTCGATTTTTAAGAGATGATGTTTGGACAAGATCCTTTAATGAAAGAAGGTTAGCATCATTTGAAGAACTACTTAGAGATTCATTGAGGCGAGCAAGGAGTACATCATCATCCATGGGCTCGGGAAATGAATGAAGAAGAATGGACTCTTCGTAGAGATTATATATGTCTGCGAAAATAGTAAATTAGGCAAAGAAAAGTAAATGGTAAAATAAAAGAAATCGAGGAATAAAAATTGTTATACCATAAAGCTTCTTATTTGCGCTTTCAAGAGTAGATACTCTATTTTGTTGAGAAGTAAGTTCAGCTTCCAGTTGTTTAATCCGTTCATCCTTCTCACGAGATGACGCAACCCCAATTTCTAGTTCTCGAATCCTCTTGCTCAATTGCAAGTTCTTCTTTTCAAGGTTGTTGCGTCTTCTCTCAAGGTCCGAGGCAAGAACAAAAGCACTCTCCCAGATCAAAAAAAATAAAAAAATATAGAGAAATAATTAAAGATAAGAGCGGAGTCACAAAGAGGTAAAAAGGTGTGAACATACCAAAGCATTGAGAGCATTTAAAAGGCTGGTGTTATTGTTCGAGAAACTCCACGAAAAGACTCGATATCCTCCAACAACGGGGCATCACAGATCTTAGCGATAGTTTCGCAAGTAGCGGACAAGTTGCTATCGCCAAAACCTTGCATACAATCGGTAAAGACATTAGATAAAAGCGCCATAGCGAAGTATCTCGAATGACTTCCCTTATCGAAGAGGTGCCAATTTCATTTTCATCTTCTGGAATTCTCGCTAGATTGGGAGTTAGAATGTGAAGGAGGTTGGAGTCTCCGTCTTTTGGAGGATGGGCCGAAGATTTGTCCTTGCGAGAAATGGCCTTGTTCTTGCCTTTAGCCTTCGCAGCTTCAGCTTTTCCATCATTAATCTTTGCGATTTCAACTTCTTCAACACCAATCTTCACACACGAATAAAGATAAGAAACAGAGGCAACAATATTGTTTAAAATAACAAAAGAAAATGTTTCTTACTTCATCCGTGAGTGATCGAAGTATCGCCAGGATATTTGGCTGAGGATCCTCTTTGTATTTCTTTCTCATTCTGATGACCTAAAATTTTTCTAAAAAGTTAATGAAGGAAAGAAATGGAAGACATAGCAAAGCAAATCTAAAATGAATGATATGTAAATACTTCTTTTGTCTTCTCAGGCCACTTAAATTCCCAAGGATGATAATTCGCGAGATTGGCTGGGAGTGCATGTGAGCCTGCGATATAAGGTCCACTCAGAAGGAGAGGAACAACCCACCACTTTTCATCTTTGGAGTAGCGAGGGATATTATTTTTACCCGAATGCCAGTCAATGTCCTGCATAAGCAATTTGTCAAAGATCAACGTTATCATTTTTCTTCAATCGAACACCCCAAATGAGATTTATCGTTTCTCATAGTTATGACCGAATAATTTGCAAAGAAATTATCCACAAGTATACTTCTCGGCAACTATTGGTATATTCGCAAATTGGGGATTTCTAACATTGTCGGATATAAAGATCCTTTACCTACACCACGAGAGGCGAATTCAAGCATCGGCGAATACAATCGCCGTTCAATTGATAAATAGCCCGCGAGAATTTCTCGTGAGCAAGAATCTCATAAAATAATGGTATTTCGGGATTATACAAAGGAATGGGGAGCCCTGCGAGGAGTTGACCTAGCGAGACTATAATTCTCTGATCATCACATTGATGATCAGAAAATAATTTTGCGAAAGCATAGATGAGGATTCTTGATGTGGAATGGTAGATAAAGTGAAACCTTTTTCCTGTAATTTCTTTTGAATATCGGTAAAAGGAGGAGCGTATGTACGACCAAGTGAAGCCATTATTAGAGTATAGGAATGAAGGGGAAAGTGAAGAATTGAAAAGGAAGCAGTAGCAGAAGCGCAAATTACGGAAGGAGAAAGGTGAAGAAAAGTTGCAGAGGGAAAATAAAAAGAGAAGAAGAGAAAGAGGAGAAAACTATATATAGAGAAGAGAGTTCTCGAGAAAACAAATGCATTTAATGAGAGAAGGGACGTGAATGGTTAAGAATAATCGGTTGAAAGAGACGTGTCAAGAAAAGAGTGGAAGAAGAAACACCTGTAATAAATTCCGTACACAAACAAAACGAGTGAAAATAAACAATCGCAAGATAAAGATAAGCAGTTGCGGCACTTTAAAATATAGGTTCTCATGACATTCTCTTCTTCGCAGAGAAGACATGAGAAGAGGCAAGATGTAGGACCAGAATATCGCGACAGCAATACTTCGCGAGATTAATAAACGACCGCGTCGCGAAGGAGTCGAATGGAGGTAAATAAATGACGTAATAGATGACGACAGTTAGAACATGAGGAAAGTGTGAAGACTTGGCGAGATTTAAGAGTGTCGCGAAGGCAAATAGTCGTATATTCGCGAGCGTTAGCAAGACGTTTCCGAAAATAAGGGACAGTATAGCTGTCACCCACTATGTAATGCCCTATATAAAGGGTCGAGTAAGTCTTGTTGTGGGGAGGTCTTTTTGAATTTTGAAACAAGTCATTATGAGAGAGAAAGTGAAGAGTGATTGTAATTTCTTTTTAGCTTTGTTCTACATTTCTTTGTAAATCTTTCAAGAAAACAATTAATAAACATATCATTCTTCATCTTCAAATGAGTTGATTTAGCAGATTTGAGTGAGGGTGTAGTGTGGGAAATCCCGCAACTACACCGATGTCGCTTCTTTGATCGCTCCATGTAGGTCCGCGCCGCCGAAGTACCTTTTCCGGTGCGTTGAATGCATTCCTTGTTGGCTCCAGGGGATGTTGCGGGTCTTGTGGAAATCGATCAGGTAATGTCTTAAGAAAAGTGAGTACCTCTTTCTGAGTTGCAGCCATATCCGTTTGAGTCTTAGCAAGAACTTTCTGCTTCTCCATCAAGTCCGCAATGGTAATGGGAGATGGTCCTCCTCTCGTCCCTCCGGCTCCTCGTCCCGATGAAGGAGTGGAAGTTGTTGCTCCGGTGACTACCGGAGGTGTTACACTTTAAGGAGATGTCGGGATTAGCGGCTGCTTCGGCTCGGTGATGGGAGGAGTTACACCTACCGGAATATCTCCCGCTCCGCTAGCGTTGGTGATAGAAGTGACGGCTCCACGAGATGTATTGACCACGGTAGCTCCACCGACAGGTACATCGACACCAGTGAGTGTTATCTCAAGAGCTCCATCGAGGTTGATTGCGATCCGCACCCGAGTTCCACCATCTTGAAATGAATTGCTGATTGAATTGGTTCTAAGATATACCCTTTTGAAATTGATAAAATTGAATCGGATTTCAAGAAATTGACTTTACAACCGAGAGATTAACCTCCCACCGTGATCGCCAATTGTTTATGGGTGAAAACTATTTCTCACGGTTTTGGTAATTTGGGATGTGTGGATGAGAAATGAGTCTAAACCTTAAACAAATGCACTTTAGCGCGGTGAGTGCTTGTATATTCGAGAGATCAATCTGTGCAAGTCCGGCCTAAACCAAGAAATGGCTTTTCCAGACTTGTTTCGGTCACAAAGTGAAGGAGATGGGGTTGATCTTAGGGAGGGAAGCGAAGAAGTTGTTGAGAATGTGAAGGTGTTGGCTATGAATGACTTGTATCGAAAGTTGAACCGGCTTGCGGTGTAAGCTATCGGTCCGGTGTTTGGATACGATTGTATCAACACTTGCCTCTCGTTGTCCTAACTTGTTCTTCTTGAAAAAATAGGATGGAGAACCTATTTATACAAGTCTTTTAGCCTAACCTTCGTATCTCGTGGGAAGTGGAGAAAGTGGAGTGATGGAGTAGTGGAGTAATGTGTTAGTGTCACACGACCAGGCTTGCCCACTTCTCCCATCATTACTTAACTGTCCATGACTTCCTGACACGCTCTTGTTGTAGTAGCAGGAAATCCCACACTACACCCCTCACTCAGTTTTGCTTGGCTAATCCATTAAAAGATATGTGATCAAAAATATTTATTAATTGATTCCATGAAATGTTTACACAGTACAATAGAATTACACTTGGGAATTAAAGCGCTCTTAAACTTTCTCTCTCCTAATGACTTGCTTCACAATTCAAAAAGATCTCTCTTTTACAATAGATTCACTTAGCCCTTTATATAGGGTAATACATAGTGACCGATTGACTAAGCTATCCTTTATTTTCTGAATGTCTCGCGAAGTGTCGCAAATGCACGAATATTTATTCTCGCGACACTTCTTAGCCTCGCCCGCATTTCATGTCTTCCATTTGTTTTGTTGGTCGTTATTCATCGCGTCGTTTATCTTAACTCTCTGCGACTCCCTCGCGACGCCGTCGTTTATTAATCCCGCGAACCTTGTACATTGCGATATTATGGTCCTACATCTTGCCTCTTTTTCCTTGAATATTGCTTGAAGAGCGATTTTAAGGAAAAATTCATTGTTGTAATAATCCTTGATTTTAATTGGCGAAGGAACGAGCGAAAGAATACTTTTCTTGAAAAGTACGTACTTGCCTCTATTCTTTTGGCGAAGTTCTGGAGCTTCTTTGTAATATGTATATGAAGTGTCGGTTCTTGCCTCATGAATTACGGAAAATAATCAATCTCGCAAGCTCTTTCTCGTTTGTTAGGAAATATGTTGTGCGATATTTGGATCCTACCAAATTCCTTTTGCCTGGTTTTCTTGGATTTAGTAGTGACCGTTTACACGTGTCTATATTTACCCTTTTACTGGCGCATATGATGTTATCCGGTCACAATATTTTTCCTCGTCTATTTATAGGAGCGTCCCCGTGAAGAATTTTCCTTTTCTTTTTCGTCTTCTTCATCGTCTCAAGTGTTCTTCTTCTTCATCGTTCGCAAGTGTTTGCCTCGCTTTTTTCTCTTACCATCTTCTTCACCACTTTTGCTATTTCCCCGCCGGTTGTTGTTCTCATGGCGTCGAGGTTTGTTAATCTTGCCATATCTCGATTGATTTTGTGATTGATTAGCTTTTCTTGTTGAAATCACACCGGTATGATTGACTTTGTAGTTCTCTTTACGCCATTATTGTTTAGCAAGAACCAACTCGAACTAAATTTACCGTGAAGGACCCTCTTCTTTCTTTTGGGCTCGCCGCCGAAATCTACTTCGCAACAAGAATCCCTTACGCAACCAAAGTCCTCTTCGCAGCAAAATCTATGGCTACAAAAAGAAAGCCTGCGAGTGACAAGGTATTTAAGAAACATTTGTTTTTTATTAACGATATATTGTTGCCTCTGTTTCTTATTTAATTTGTTATTCGCAGGATGATGGGAATATTGACAAAGCTCCTAAAAGACTTCGCCAACCCAAGCCTGTTACTCCCGACGTTCCATTTCCTTCTTTCAAACCTTCGTCTCCTGCTGCGAAATCTTCGCAAGATAGTTCTGTACCTCCTTCCTGTGGTAACATTACCCGCGGCAACATTCCTATACCTCAACTCCTCATAGACCAAGTTCCTCATAATAGCCCTACTACAAACAATCTTACACCTCCTCCTGTTATCAATGCCCCTTTTATTTCTCCAATCACTTCTCTTCCTGAAACCTCTTCTTCTCCTGAGGCTCCTTTGACAAAGGATAACTCGTCTTCTTTGATTGAGCAAATTCCTCTAACGGCAGAAAATTTGGAGGGGATAGATGTGGCTTTTAAGGTTCTTTCAGATCTCGTGAATGATGCCAAAAAGACTTCGCTGATCCTCAAATCCAACGTCTCATGAGATTTTAAGCAAGCACCTTGGTTCTGATAAGGTCTCGCAAGCATCTTTGGTTCAAGAGATTAGTAAGTTGAAGGATGATCTCCAAGTTATGACCGCGAAGTGCAATAGTCTCCACCTTGAAAATCAGAAATTTCACAACATCTCGCTAGATCGTGACAATCTTTCCAGAAAAAATGAGGAGTTAAAAGGTATACTCTCGCAACTCCCCCCTTTTTTTTTTTTTTTTTTTTTTTTTTTTTTTTTTTTTTGCAACTCAAATTCTTGTTCGCCCTCCAAGCATTAAACCAGAAACGAATAATGGAGATATATCAGACGGAGTCCATTGTTGAAGAAGTTCGAGTTGAGAGAGATGCTTGGATGGAGCAATATAATCTCTTAGATAATCTGCATACTTATGCAGCTGATCAAATAAATAACTTGTCGAAAGAGAATTTTGATTTATCGCAAAAGCAAGACTTGTTAAGTAATGATTTATCTCGCCTCTCTTATGCTTTGACTAAATCATTTGGAGTTGGAAACTTTATCGATGAGAATCGAACTCTTCGCAAGAGAAACGTTCTTTCTTGAATAAGGTGGCGAACTATTCGCAGCAAAAGATGATGCTTGTCAAAAATTATGTGAAGAACAAGAACAAGCTAATCATACTTTGAAAGACCAACTTGAAGAAATTACCGCCCGAGAGATAAACTTATTCAAGGTAGAATAACTTTGAGTGTAAAAGCGAAGCAATTCCAAGAACGATGTGTCAAATTAGAAAAATCCAACTCTACTCTTGCGACTGAAAATTCCATACTTGTTTCCAATGAAAAGAACTTGCGATCACGATTGAAAGGCTTAGCCGAGATTCATTTGATGATGCTATGGACTTTTTGGGGAATAACTTCACTGGCTTTAATTCAAAGATCTTACTTTTCAAAAAGAAGGTAGTCAAATTATTTGACTATCTTAATTCTTTTATATATTCCATGAATGCTTTATTATCCTGAGAGTCTTGATAATATTCGATAAAAATTTTCTTTAATTTTGTGTATTTGTTACGCAGACTCTGAGAAAAAGCTTCGCTCCACTATCTCCACCCTCAAGTCTGATTATTCGAAAATTCGCAAGGAAAACGGGCTACTCGCCGCGTCTCTTGCTCGTTCTCGCGACCGTGCAGAGCGAAGGTTTGATTATATGTCTGATTGTAAGGATATTGATAGTAAAAATCGTCAAAAGGCACTGCTTCGTCAATTCCATCTTAAAGCGGAAGTCCTTGTGAATGATATTTTGTCAAGTCAAGTCTCTTGATCCTATTCATGTCGATCCTTTGGAAGTAAGTGATGATGAAGTCCCCGATTCTCCCGATAGTGATTATGACTATGAAAGCGGCAAGATATCGCTAATAATCAAGTTATCAACAAAGATCCGATCGAAAAATTGTTGATGAAAATCCACCACCGGCGAGAATGAAGGTGCTTGAAAATATTTCGATGAACATCCATTGACCGTGAAGGTGAAGTCGAGAAAATTATTGGTGAAGATGATAAAATTGATGTAGAGAATTAATCATTTATAGCTTTTGTCATGATTGTCTTTTTTTGTTTTGAAAGATTAAATCCCTTGTTGAATAATTCTCTTATTTTCTTCTTCTTAACTATGACTATAATCTCAAGTTTATTCTCCTTCAATTTTACGAAATGATCTTTACTCAGCTCATCATCGTTTTGAAATGTATTCTTCACCGATGTTGAATTTTATATTGCGACGAGGTCGCGGTATCTCCATGAATGGGGAAATCTACTTTTCTCGCCTTATCATTTCGGTAGTCTTTATTTATCTCTTCTTGTTGCGACAAGATCGCAGGCCGCCTTTACATTTTCATGCAATGGCCCATTGACCTTGCCTTATCATTTTTGTGTGGTCTTCCAAGTTAGACCTCCCTAATTAGAGGTCTTCCCCAAGCCACCTTTCATCGCGACAAAATCGAGGACGTCTTTACACTTGCATGTAAAGACCCATTGATCTTGCCTTATCATTTTCCAAGTATTTTTGCCTCTGCAGGATTTTTTAGTTGCGACAATATGACAGGCCTAGATATCCTTGCGAACATAAAGCCCCATGACATTGCCGTCTTGCGACGAAATCGCAAGACGTCCGTACACTTTCGTGTAAAGACCCATTGATCTCGCCTTACCCTCGCGTTAGTATTATTGCCTCTGCAGGATCATTGCACAAATATGACGAGCCTAAATTCTCTTGCGAAAACATAGCCTTATGACATTTGCGTCTGTTTTGACACTCCCCCTAATGGAGAGCGTCGCCCTTATCATCTCCCCGGTTGCCCCTTCAAGGAGGCGAAACATCGGCCATACAAGACTAGCTCCTCCCATCCGGTCTTAACAACAACCAGTTGTTTTCGCAGCCTCTTATCCCTTATACCTATAGGGTTTATGGTTACAAGGCTGCACCCTAAGTGGAGTTTTCTTCGGGCGAGTGCAACATATGCCAAGACTTGCCAAGAATGGCCAGTGGTAGGTTCATCCATCCCGGCACTCGCTCAACCGTGTACCCTCGGCGCCTTGAGCATACACTGACTCCTAAGAAGAGACCCTCGGTCGCCCAACTGTATAACCTTATATATATAGTTGGGAATCCAAGGTACCTCTTCCTGATAGGCTTTCATGGGCCCCAAATTTTCATGACTCGGGCTTCGGGAGCGGTGTAACCTTTCCCCGAGCCATGTCGAGAGATACCCCTTATATGACGCACTTTAGGTCTTACATTTGCCTCTTACGAAATGTTATTCGCGAACTAGGGTGTACGCCATAAAGGTTCGTCCCATTCTTTTGTTCGTTCATTTTTATTAAGCCATTCATGACTCTTTGTTACTCTTATCGCGAGATCTTCGCAGATTTTCTCTGCATTTTTATTAAGTGCTTCATCTTAATTCATTTTTCCTCTCCCATTTTTATGGGTAATATTTCTTTAGATATAATCTATTCCATGGTCTATCCAATTTTTGTCCCATATCTTTTCCTTCAGGATCCATCAATCTATATGCCCCTGTACCAACTACCTCTTTGATGATATAAGGTCCATCCCATTTTCTCGCCAACTTGCCTCCACTTTCACGTTGATATATTGGGGTTTCTCGTAACACCAAGTCTCCTGGTTGGAACTTACGTATTTTCACACGCTTGTTATATTCTCTAGCAAGTCTTCGCTGATAATTCTCCATGTGTCGCAATGCCTTTTCTCGTTTTTCTTCCAATTCATCCAATTTGATTAGAATGTTGTCTCTGCGCTTAGATTTTTCTCCCAAACCTCTTTTTGGTTGTTGGAATCACGACCTCTCGTTGGGAGTCTTGCTTCAACTCCGTAAGTTAAGTTAAAAAGGGGACATTCTGTGGCTTCTCTTCAAGTTGTATTATAAGCCCATACCGCATTGGGTACTTGTTCGCACCATCCCCTTTTGTGTCCTTCCAACTTTTTCTTCAAGTATATCGGCAATTGTTTTGTTTGTTGCCTCCGCTTGGCCGTTAGCTTGCGGATATAATGGAGTTGATTTCCCACATCTTATCCGAAATGCATTAAGCAAAGAACTCTATATTTTGCCCTTCAAACTGCTTCCCATTATCGATACCAATTGTGCGGGAATTCCGAATCCGCATATAATATTTTCAAATATGAAAGTAAAGACATCCTTATCGCGAATATGCCGGACCGCTTTCACCTCTCGACCATTTTGTGAAATAGTCCGTTTGCGACGATTAAGTACCTTTTTTGTCCCGTTCTCGGTAAAAATGGTCCTACAATATCTAAACCCCACTTTCCAAAAGGCCACACACTTGTGGAAGAATTTAACAAATTTCCTGCGCGTGTATCTTTTCCCATGTCTTTGACAGTCCTCGCAGCCGTCTTGATATTGTTTTTGCGTCCTCATGCATATATGGCCAATAATATCCTTGCGTCTTTGCCTTGTATGCCAAAGATCTTCCGCCGCTATGATTTCCTAGGCGTCCCCACTATGCAAAGATCTTCAATATGGTTTCTCCTTCTTTCCTTGTTAGACATCGAAGCGAAGGCCCCTCAAAAGATCGCCGATAAAGCACGCCATCTCGTAATTCATAATTTGTTGCCCGGCTCTTTAACTTGTGTGCCTCCAATCTATTTTTTGGTACCTCTCCCTTCATTAAATACGCGTGAAGTTCTACTCTCCAGTCTTCCTCGCTGATAGGTGTAGAATACACCGTATTTAATATCTAGTATTTATGCTTTCTTTGCGAGTTTTCTTGTAAATTATGTATCTTATGTGTGCTTTTGAGTTTAATAGGTGCAATGGAGTCGCACGGAGGAAAAGAAGAAGAAATTATCCAAATTGGGCCAAAGGGCGAAATTGTCATCTCACAGGCAAGTGATATTTGGAGCTCAACCAAGGTGAAGGGACGACTCTTTTACAAGGAAGTTACATCAGGTGGCCTTTATCAGAAGCATGGGTGCTTATAGTTATTTGAGTACCCCTTAGCTACTTTGCTTGAGTGGAGTTAACCAATTCCTTTCCTACACAAGACCTAGAATTCAGTGAGAAATTAATTTCTCATTATTTCCATTTTCCTCTTCAACCTGAATCTGAGAGAGATCGAGAGTTTTCATTGATTCGTTGCTGGGAAGAAGATGGAAGATGGGTTAGGGTTTGATAACAGGGGAGATAGGATGTTGGTGGTTTGAGATGTGTGAGATGCTGAGAGAAGATCGACTCTGGTGGTTGAATTTGGGACTGGAACAGATTCAAGATGGTTATTGATGCTCGCCTGTTGCTGGGAAGTAGATTTAGGAGAATCAGAAGAGAAGGAGATTGAAGCCGTTGTGGATTTGGTGGAGAAATCTGATATGGGTTTGGTGCAGATCGATGATGGAGCAGCTGATTATGATTTAAGGTTAGCAGGTGATGAATCCGGGTTGATTTTATATGTGGATTGTGGAATTTCATTAGGGACTGAGACGATGAAGCAAGAATCACATTGAGACAAGAATGGTGGAGGAAGTGATGAACAAGTTGAATCAGAGAAGAAGCAAGTCCTGCAATCACTGCTGTTTCAAGAATTGAGACCAGAGAAGGGAACTGTGGGTATTTTGTGATAGGAGATCAGTATGAAGTGAGATTTGAGTCATTTGAACTCATGGGAAAGTTACAAATCTGAAACTGGTGTTGATCTTGGGGCTGAGATGGCTTGCTGGCGACCCTGAAGTGCAGGTGCAAGGCTAGGTCAAAGCAATGCTTGTGACTTCAGCTGGAGAAGCTACAGGAATTACCAGCTGCTGGATGACTGAACTGAGCTGATTACAGGTGCATGGAATGGATGGGTTTCAATTATGGAGGTGGTCTGTGGTGTTGAACTCAGGGAAAATATGGAGAGTGCAAGTAGCAGCTGGAGTTTAAGTAGGTGGGAAGGCAATGCAAGTGTTGGGCGATGAATTGTAGGTGGAGGCAATCCTGCAGATTGGTGTCGGTTAATGAATTGATATTGTCTTTGAGAAGCTTACGGGGTCTTGCGAGTAATGAGCTACGAATGGATGTTTCGGTGGACTCAAGGTGCACAAGAAGTGGATGGAGCAAGTCCAGGGATGGATGTGGCGTAAGATGGTGCTGTGACTGGCAGTGAGCCAGGGAAGAATGAGGGCAGCAAGAAGAACAGATGGTAATTCACAGAGCAAGCAAAGGCTTGAGCAGAATGGAAGAGAAGCTGAGTTGCAGGTGTAGTTTTAGATGTTGCAGGGAGTTGTGGCTGGTCTGAGCTGGAAGTGATGGCTTGAGATTATGGTGAAGTCATGGGCTTGAATGAAAATGGTGATGCTGAGAAGCAACTCAGGCTGTCTAGATGGGAAATTAGAGCTGGTGGCCTGGGGCATTGTTGTTGCTGTGTAATGGAAGGTTGCAGCTGATTTAGGAGGATGAGGAAGAAATTGAGGGAGATTGTGTCACTGTGCTGCTGAGCTGAGTAGAATGAAGTGAAGTGATTATGCTGTGTTGCAATGAAGTTGCAAGACCCTGCCGCTGTGGGAGCTATAATAAAGTTGAGGGAACTCAGTGGTGGATTAAAACTGCAGGTGAAGTTGGAATGATTGGTTACAGGGGATTGGTGCTGCTGCAGGAGGGACTATTAGACCTGAGATGGTTTAAGGCAATGGGTCTTCAATGGAACTGAGTGTTGATGCAAATGGATAGGTTGTTGCAGTGAAGGGGTCTGAGATGAGTTGTGAACTATTGGTTGTATTTGCTGATATATGGAGGAGGCTCATGAAAGATTGTGGCCAATTGAAATCACAGGAAAGAAATTGCAGTCTCAGGTGGAAATGGCAGGCAGGGATATAGATTGCAGTGTCATGGAGGTGGTGCCGTAGTGTTACAGGGAATTGTAATGTGCGGTTTAAATTTGGTAGATGCAATGGTTGATCGAACTAGAAGCTACAGGTGCAGGGTTATTTTTTCTAGAGATGGTGCAGCTATTATGGGCTGTGGAAGAAACGTAGTGATGCACCATCCTGGTGCAACACAGCCCATTCAGCCTTGGCCAGTTACTTACTCAGCCAAGCCTGATGCTGGATCGGTTTGACTCAGATGACTCACCTTAACTCGGCCCGACTCGTTGACTTGACCCGATCTGACCCGGTGACCGGGCGGACTTTGCTTGGCCACCGAATCGATTTCCGCGACTTCTCCGGCCGATTTCCGGCCACAATCCCAGTTTTCCGGCGAACAATTTTTGAGTCATATTCTCACATGGGTTCTTCACACACATGAGTTTTGGTGGACTTCTTAGTATTGGACTTTGGGCTTTGAAGACCTAATTATGGAAAGTTGGAAGGATATAAAAAGAAAAGTTTCTATTCTTTTTGGGTATCACGTATTTTCTACTGGAGTTTTGGAGGAGAGCGATTCTACTAGGGTTTGCTTCCATTTTATTTTACATGTTCTTCATCTTATTTTTGATAATAATTATGATGAATAAAAATACTATGAGTAACTAAATACCTATTATTGGTTATGGGATAATAAGTGGATTTCACAAATAAGATTTGATTCAATGTATTAGTTTTGTCTCAGTAATTTATTGATTATGATTCATGGTTTATAATGTTTTTGATTTGATAGTTTGTTTGGTTGAGTCCGGAATCAATCCGATCTACTTTCATATCTAGAGCTATATTAGGGTTTTCAATACGAAAACGTTGTCTATCCCTGATTTTGAGTAGCATAAATGTGGGTAGTGCTTGTAGTGATATATCCTACTAGTCACATATGAATCATAACTTGGGTTAAATCGATTTAGTGCTTTTACACATTTTGGTTGCCTTGATTAGTCTTATTCCATAGAACTCATTGCTTTTAGGGAGTTAAATCTAATTGTGCTTTTACACTTTAGGTTGCTTTCTAGGAAGAATTCACATATGCATCTTTTAATGTGGTTGTGATGAAATCAGGGAATTAGCGGGATACTCTTGCGATCAAGGTATCCTAGGACTTTTAGTAAATGAGAGATTAAAATTTCAATTCTAGTCATTGTTGAGAATACATATTTGTGAATGAAACTATCCCGTGACCAATACTTTCTCCTTATTGATAAATTTTATTATTACTTCGCTTTCAATTTATTTTTATTGCTTTGAAACATCAACATCCCCCCTTGGTTACTAAGAAACTGAAAATTTGCATAACAACATAAGCCTCTCTGTGGATACGAACTCTTTCTTATTGCATACTACTTTATTTTAGTGAAGCAAGAAAGTGAAATTATTTTTGACGGATTGACACACGATCAAATTTTGGCGCCGTTCTTGGGAGGCATACTGCTTGTTATTAAGTTTTTAGTTTCTTTTTACAATTTCTCGCTTTTATACTTGCTTTTCGTTTATTGTCTTGTTTCTCACTTGTTTGCGAAATTGTTTTTCGGTACTAATCCTGGCTTCCAAAGATTGGAATTACCAAAGGTGCGGGATAGCTACTCGTAGAGGCACAATACTCCAACCAAGGCAAGACACAACTAAGAACAAGTCTTGGAAGTAGAACACGAAGCTCTTCATCGAGAAGAGGAAGAAGAGGTTCCATTCGTAGGAGAACCACTAATTGAAGAGGAAGAAGCAATGGGTGACAATGCGAACCGTACACTCAAGGATTTGGCTTCACATAGGCTTGATGCACAACAATGGTGTATCCAAACAAATTCAACTTTCGAGATCAAGCCGGGGTTGCTTAGAGAGTTGCCAAAGTTTCATGGTATGGCGAATGAGGACCCTAACAAGCATCTCATGGAGTTCTATACCATTGTCAAGGCTATGCTTCCAGCGGAGATCAAGTCAATGGTGCAATGATGAAAGTTTTTCCATTTTCTATGGTGGACGGGCTAAGGATTGGTTGTATTGTTTGCCACACCGGGAGTGTCACTACATGGAACGGTTTGAAGAAAATCTTTCTAGAGAGGTATTTTCCTGCGTCTAAGGCCACTCAAATTCGCAAAGAGATTTGTGGAATAAAGCAACATGTGGGAGAATCATTGTATGAATGTTGGGAGAGATACAAGAGATTGGTTGCAAGCTGTCCACACCATCAAGTTAGTGATGCTATGATAATCCAATACTTCTACGAAGGTCTTCAATCAAGTGATAGATATCTTCTAGATGCAGCGGGTGGTGGTGCACTAGTGAACAAGACGGTGGCCCAAGTGCCGAGTTGATTGAAAGCATGGCTGCGAACTCGCAACAATTCTACACAAGAGGTGAACCAATGGTTAGGCAAGTGCATGAAGTTAACGATTCATTAGCATCACACCGTGAGCAAAGGATGGATAACATGGAGCACATGATGCAAAGGATGGCTGCGGTTATTTTACCTTCACATGGTGAAGGGTTGGAGCAAGCTAATGCGGTCTTTCCAAATCAGCAAAGACGGTATGATCCGTACTCAAACACGTACAATCCAGGATGGAGAGATCATCCCAACTTTAGCTATGCCAACAATCAAGGTGCGGTTTCACAACCTACTTTCAACCGTCCAAGCGGGTTTCAACCACAACAACAACCATTTCAAAGAATAACAACAACCAATGCAAAACCAAGGTTCGACATCGATGAAAAGCTTAAAGCAATGATGCAAGGTATTTCGACCATGTTCAAAGAAAGCCAACAAGAAACTAAGAGTGCTATCAAGGATTTGCAGACTCAAGTGGCTTCCATGGCGATTGATATCAACAATTTGAAGGCACAAAATAGTGGGAGACTTCCGTCTCAACCTATCAACCCAAGAGAGAATGTTAGTGCTATTACATTGAGAAGCGGTACACAACTTGTGCAACCTGAAATTGTTGATGTGGGTGATATGGAGGCCCAAAAGGAACTGTTTTGGAGGAAAAGAATGCTGATTTTCCCCAAACTTCTGAGGTACCTAATTCCAACTCTAAAACTCCTATTTCTACTTATGTTCCTCCTATGCCTTTTCCTCGCAGATTTGCAAGTTCTAAGAAGGAGGAATTAGAAAAGGAGATTTTAGATATCTTCAAGAAGCTTCATGTAAACATTCCACTCATTGATGTTATCAAGCAAGTTCCCAAATATGCGAAGGTTTTGAAGGACTTGTGTACCAAGAAGAAAAAGCTAACCGGTAATGAGGTTATGAGTGTGGGGAAAACGCTTCGGGCGGTCTTGCAAAAGAAACTCCCACCCAAATGCAAGGATCCTGGGTAGTTTCACTATACCCGTAGAGATTGGTAACACAAAGATTGGTAAGGCTATGCTTGACTTAGGAGCATCCGTGAATATCATGCCAAAGATCTATTTATAAGTCTTTAAAGTTGGGTCCCTTGAAACCAACTAATATTGTGCTTGAACTTGCGGATCGTTCTAATGTCTACCCTAGGGGTATTATTGAGGATGTCCTTGTGCAGGTGAACCAACTAGTTTTTCCAAATTCTGATTTTTGTGTTCTAGAAATGGATGATGGTTCGGATGTGTCCATACCCCCGCTGCTTGGGAGACCTTTCATGAAGACGGCTTAACCGTCATTGATGTGGACGCGGGAATACTCACTATGAAGTTTGATGAGGAGATAATTCGCTTCAACATGTTTGAAGTCATGCGGTATCCAAGTGATGTTCATTCGGGTGTCCATAACGCATGGGACCCTAGCTAAGGCTTTGCAAGCAAGGAGATAGTCCTGCCGACGACTTTAAACCAAGCGCTAAGTGGGAGGCAACCCACCGGTTTTGTATCTTTTCCTTTATCTTTTTATTTTTAAGCATTTTATCTTTCTTTTCGTGTTTTTGCATATCATTTGCGAATTTCCCACCTTGAACCTTCTTTGGATGATTCAATTTTACATTGAGGACAATGTAAAGTTTAAGTGTGGGGGAGCATTTATATGATTGTATAGTTTGTTTTATGCGTTTAGTGGTTTTATGCCGTGAAAAGAAAAAAAAAAAATCAGAAAAATAGAAAAATCAAGAAAAAATTTGTGCTTTTTGAACTCCGAAATCTAGAAACTTGTGCCTTTAGGATGACACCATTAGTGGATGGAACCATTTTGAATGCGGGAGTTGAGGAACCAATTAACTAAAAGGGACGAATATAGCTCAGAAATCATAAATTATATGATAGTTGTTACCATATCTCGGAATATCACCATATCACATGCTATTTTTATTTTTCCATATTTTTCTATTGTTCTCTAAGTGCTTTGGTGGGTCACTAAAAATCGTGTTGTTATTGCTGCTAGGATGATTAGAGTGATTGAGTTGCTAATAAAAAAAAAAAAAAAAAAAAAAAAAAAAAAAAAAAAAAGAGACCGACCAATTAGACCAAACGGAATAAAGAATGACACTTGGGAATAGCAGTATGTGTGAAACGTAGTCCCTGTCTCCGTCGCCTAAACAAGCGTGGAATGCAGGGATCCAAGGCAACTATCACGTACTTGCGACAAGAAGCATGCGCTTGGATCCGATTGATCTAATCATGCCGTCTAAAAAAAAAAAAAAAAAAAAAAAAAAAAAAAAAAAGAAAAAAGAAACAAAAAGTGAAAAAGAAAAGAAAAGTATTTTATATTTGGTGAATAAAGTCACTCCTGGTTCCCTTGTATATGCCAGCGAGTTGATGTAGAAATAAGTTTGTTGACCACTGGTTCCCTTGTATATGCCAGTGTGTTGGACGCTAGAATTGACCAAGAGCTCAATCCAATAGGTTTCATAGGTTCATCTTAGCAATGACCTTCTTGAAGATATGGGAAACATCGAACACTTGTGAATATCCGCCAACATCTACATCTTTATCCATCTTCTTAATCTTTTCATTGTGATTGTGGTTGTTAGTTTCCGAGTATTGTGGCTTTCGACTATCTAATTAGAGTTTATTACTAATATTTGAATTGAATTTGCAAGGTACCTCCTCCTGTAGTCATTTTGGATTCATTCATTGATTTGTCACGAATAGACGGAGTTTGAAATATAGGTTTTGTAGGTATATCTCTAGTAAACCTTCACGAGACTATAACTCGTCCACTAGGGACACTTAGTGGTTTAAAGGCTTGTTATTTACGCTAAAACTGACCGTAGCCTCGACGACACGGAGTTGTTGTATTTTATTGTTTTGTTTGATTTGCTCGAGGACTAGCAAAGTCTAAGTGTGGGGGAATTTGATAGGTGTAGAATACACCGTATTTAATATCTAGTATTTATGCTTTCTTTGCGAGTTTTCTTGTAAATTATGTATCTTATGTGTGCTTTTGAGTTTAATAGGTGCAATGGAGTCGCACGGAGGAAAAGAAGAAGAAATTATCCAAATTGGGCCAAAGGGCGAAATTGTCATCTCACAGGCAAGTGATATTTGGAGCTCAACCAAGGTGAAGGGACGACTCTTTTACAAGGAAGTTACATCAGGTGGCCTTTATCAGAAGCATGGGTGCTTATAGTTATTTGAGTACCCCTTAGCTACTTTGCTTGAGTGGAGTTAACCAATTCCTTTCCTACACAAGACCTAGAATTCAGTGAGAAATTAATTTCTCATTATTTCCATTTTCCTCTTCAACCTGAATCTGAGAGAGATCGAGAGTTTTCATTGATTCGTTGCTGGGAAGAAGATGGAAGATGGGTTAGGGTTTGATAACAGGGGAGATAGGATGTTGGTGGTTTGAGATGTGTGAGATGCTGAGAGAAGATCGACTCTGGGTGGTTGAATTTGGGACTCGGAACAGATTCAAGATGGTTATTGATGCTCGCTTTATTCTTTGGAAGTAGATTTAGGAGAATCAGAAGAGAAGGAGATTGAAGCCGTTGTGGATTTGGTGGAGAAATCTGATATGGGTTTGGTGCAGATCGATGATGGAGCAGCTGATTATGATTTAAGGTTAGCAGGTGATGAATCCGGGTTGATTTTATATGTGGATTGTGGAATTTCATTAGGGACTGAGACGATGAAGCAGCAACTGTCATTGAGACAAGAATGGTGGAGGAAGTGATGAACAAGTTGAATCAGAGAAGAAGCAAGTCCTGCAATCACTGCTGTTTCAAGAATTGAGACCAGAGAAGGGAACTGTGGGTATTTTGTGATAGGAGATCAGTATGAAGTGAGATTTGAGTCATTTGAACTCATGGGAAAGTTACAGCTGAAACTGGTGTTGATCTTGGGGCTGAGATGGCTTGCTGGCGACCCTGAAGTGCAGGTGCAAGGCTAGGTCAAAGCAATGCTTGTGACTTCAGCTGGAGAAGCTACAGGAATTACCAGCTGCTGGATGACTGAACTGAGCTGATTACAGGTGCATGGAATGGATGGGTTTCAATTATGGAGGTGGTCTGTGGTGTTGAACTCAGGGAAAATATGGAGAGTGCAAGTAGCAGCTGGAGTTTAAGTAGGTGGGAAGGCAATGCAAGTGTTGGCTGATGAATTGTAGGTGGAGGCAATCCTGCAGATTGGTGTCGGTTAATGAATTGATATTGTGCTGAGAAGCTTACAGGGTCTTGCAGAGTAATGAGCTACGTAATGGATGTTTTCGGTGGATCAAGGTGCACAAGAAGTGGATGGAGCAAGTCCAGGGATGGATGTGGCGTAAGATGGTGCTGTGACTGGCAGTGAGCCAGGGAAGAATGAGGGCAGCAAGAAGAACAGATGGTAATTCACAGAGCAAGCAAAGGCTTGAGCAGAATGGAAGAGAAGCTGAGTTGCAGGTGTAGTTTTAGATGTTGCAGGGAGTTGTGGCTGGTCTGAGCTGGAAGTGATGGCTTGAGATTATGGTGAAGTCATGGGCTTGAATGAAAATGGTGATCTTTGAGAAGCAACTCGGAGCCGTCTAGATGGGAAATTGTGAGCTGGTGGCCTGGGGCATTGTTGTTGCTGTGTAATGGAAGGTTGCAGCTGATTTAGGAGGATGAGGAAGAAATTGAGGGAGATTGTGTCACTGTGCTGCTGAGCTGAGCTGAGTAGAATGAAGTGAAGTGATTATGCTGTGTTGCAATGAAGTTGCAAGACCCTGCCGCTGTGGGAGCTATAATAAAGTTGAGGGAACTCAGTGGTGGATTAAAACTGCAGGTGAAGTTGGAATGATTGGTTACAGGGGATTGGTGCTGCTGCAGGAGGGACTATTAGACCTGAGATGGTTTAAGGCAATGGGTCTTCAATGGAACTGAGTGTTGATGCAAATGGATAGGTTGTTGCAGTGAAGGGGTCTGAGATGAGTTGTGAACTATTGGTTGTATTTGCTGATATATGGAGGAGGCTCATGAAAGATTGTGGCCAATTGAAATCACAGGAAAGAAATTGCAAATCTCGGTGGAAATGGCGAAAGGGGATATAGATTGCGGTGTCATGGAGGTGGTGCCGTAGTGTTACAGGAATTGTAATGTGCGATTTCACTTGGTAGATGCAATGGTTGACTGAACTAGAAGCTACAGTGCGGGGTTATTTTTTCTAGAGATGGTGCAAACTATTATGGGTCAGGAAGAAACGTAGTGATGCACCATCCTCGGTGCAACACGGCCATTCGGCCTTGGCCGCTACACTTACTCAGCCAAGCCAGATGCTGGATCGGTTTGACTCAGATGACTCACCTTAACTCGGCCCGACTCGTTGACTTGACCCGATCTGACCCGTTGACCGGTGACCGGGCGGACTTTGCCGGTCACCGGAGCCGATTTCCGGCGACTTCTCCGGCCGATTTCCGGCCACAATCCCAGTTTTCCGGCGAACAATTTTTGAGTCATATTCTCACATGGGTTCTTCACACACATGAGTTTTGGTGGACTTCTTAGTATTGGACTTTGGGCTTTGAAGACCTAATTATGGAAAGTTGGAAGGCTATAAAAAAAAAGTTTCTATTCTTTTTGGGTATCACGTATTTTCTACTGGAGTTTTGGAGGAGAGCGATTCTACTAGGGTTTGCTTCCATTTTATTTTACATGTTCTTCATCTTATTTTTGATAATAATTATGTTGAATAAAAATACTATGAGTAACTAAATACCTATTATTGGTTATGGGATAATAAGTGGATTTCACAAATAAGATTTGATTCAATGTATTAGTTTTGTCTCGCAATTTATTGATTATGATTCATGGTTTATAATGTTTTTGATTTGATAGTTTGTTTGGTTGAGTCCTAATCAATCCGATCTACTTTCATATCTAGAGCTATATTAGGGTTTTCAATACGAAAACGTTGTCTATCCCTCGATTTTGAGTAGCATAAATGTGGGTAGTGCTTGTAGTGATATATCCTACTAGTCACATATGAATCATAACTTGGGTTAAATCGATTTAGTGCTTTTACACATTTTGGTTGCCTTGATTAGTCTTATTCCATAGAACTCATTGCTTTTAGGGAGTTAAATCTAATTGTGCTTTTACACTTTAGGTTGCTTTCTAGGAAGAATTCACATATGCATCTTTTAATGTGGTTGTGATGAAATCGGGAATTAGCGGGATACTCTTGCGATCAAGGTATCCTAGGACTTTTAGTAAATGAGAGATTAAAATTTCAATTCTAGTCATTGTTGAGAATACATATTTGTGAATGAAACTATCCCGTGACCAATACTTTCTCCTTATTGATAAATTTTATTATTACTTCGCTTTCAATTTATTTTTATTGCTTTGAAACATCAACATCCCCCCTTGGTTACTAAGAAACTGAAAATTTGCATAACAACATAAGCCTCTCTGTGGATACGAACTCTTTCTTATTGCATACTACTTTATTTTAGTGAAGCAAGAAAGTGAAATTATTTTTGACGGATTGACACACGATCACTCGCGACATTGCATTTCATCTACTACCATCATTATATCTGCTTCTTGTTCTTCCTCTTTATTAATTGATGGCGCCAGTAGTGTCTGTATTTTGATATCCCTCGCAGTCGGGTCTGCCATCATACTTGATATAAAGGCAAAAGCGTCTGCGAGTCTATTATCTCTCCTTGATATGTGCCTCCATTTTATTTTCGGTATCCGTGCCGACAATTCTTCGACATGCTTCTTATACTTTTTCAAAGATGGATTATTTGTAGTGTATTTCTCTGTTACCTGGTGAATTGCTAGTTGCGAATCACTGGTAATCCTTATATTCTCCAATTTCATTTCTATTGCAAGTCGCAGAGCATGTATTATAGCTTCATACTGCTTCATTATTCGTGGATTCAAACTCCAATCTAAAAGAGAAAGCTAATTTATTGCCTTCGGCGAAATCATAACAATTCCCACTCCATTTCCTTCTCCATTTGATGATCCATCTACTAATATTTCCCATCCGTCTGGTTCGGTTAGCGGGTCTCTTTTGGGTCTCCATACTCTTCTTTCTACATCCATCATTTCATCTATCGCTTCATCTTCTTCCAAGGGAAATTCGCATAAAAGTCTCATGACAACCCGTGACTTAGTTGAGGATAATATCTCATACTTGAGCTTACAGTGGCTTATTTGAGCATTCCATCTTTCAACTCTTCCCGATCTTTTTGAGTGTTTCATTACTGACTCAATTGGTATTTTCGTGACTACCTTAATAGTATGCGCTTGAAAATATATGCGAAGCTTGAATGTTGCATAAACTAATGCCAGGATTAATTTTTCGATCTTCGAATAATTTCTTTCTGCGGCATTGAAAGTTTTGCTGATATAATAGATTGGTTTTTCTACTCCTCAAGGTCCGTTTCGCAGAAAACCGCACTTAAGGCATGCGAAGTTGTCGCAAGGTATATTAATAATTCCTCTCCTGGTTCTCGCTTTCGCATAATGGATATATCCATTAAATGCTCTTTGATCCCTTGTAAAGCCTTTTCACATTCGTCCTTCCACTTAAATTTCGATCCTTTTTCGAAACGCCGAAAAAGTGTTTACACTTATCGGATGACCGCGAGATGAACCTTCCTAGTGACGCTAACAACCCATTCAGCTTTTGAACATCCTTTACTGTCGCAGGTGTCGGCATGTCGCGAACTGCTTTTACTTTCTCCGGGTCAACATGTATTCCTTCCTTTGATATAATGTAACCCAAGAACTTCCCTGACGCGACTCCGAAGGTACATTTTTCTGGATTTACTTTGATGTTAAAACGCCTCATCTGCTCAAAAAATTTCTTTCGTGTCTCGCACGTGATCTTCTCGCCTTCTTACTTTTTACCAAAGATGTCATCTACGTATACCTCTAGTGTTTTATGTATCCATTCTCGCGAATACCTCTTCCACCATCCTTTGATACGTTGCTCCAAAGATTTCGCACCAAACGGCATTTTAGTATAGCAAGATAATCCTCTTGGAGCGAAGAAAGCAAGATGCTCTTGATCTTCCTCGGCGAGAGGAATCGGTTGTAACCTTTGTACCCGTCCGAGAGATGATACTCTTTCATTCCCTACCGATTCGACTAGTTGTGGAATATCGGCAATGGAAAACTCATCTTTAGGGCAAGCTTTATGTAAATCAAGAAATCAATGCAAATTCGTATTCCCTTGTTCTTCTTTGGAACTATAACCATATTCGCTATCCATTCAGGATATTTTGCTTGTCTAATAATTCCTGCATCCAAGATCTTCTGCAGCTCTTCTTCTATCTCGAGGGTGATAGGTCACTATCTTTCTAATTCTTTGTTTAAATGGCTTCACATTTTTATCAATTTCTAACTTGTGACAAAGCGATCGACGGATCTATACCGTGCATTTCATCCATATCCCACGCGAAGATGTCTTTATAATCTCGCAACAGATCGACAGTTCTTTTCTCTTCATCTCGCTTCCATGTTAGTTCCAATATTTAGCATCTTGGGTTTTTCCTTAGTTCCAATATTCACTTCTTTGGTTTGTTCTCCGCGACGTAACTGGCCTTCGGTTCTCCCATAGGGGTTGGTCCTTTTGGCTCTCTCGCAAGATCATCTTCTTCTCCCGAGATCTCGCCAGGTATGCCTTTTCCTTCCTTTGCTCTTATCATGTAAACTCTTGTTGATGGGTGAAAACTACTCCTGCAGAATTTGGTAATTTGGGGTGTGGATGAGGAATGAATCTAAACCTTCAACAAATGCACTGCGCGGTGAGTGCTTGTAGATTCGAGAGATCAATCTGTGCAAGTCCGGCCTAAACCAAGAAATGGCCGTTCAGACTTGTTTCGGTCACAAAGTGAAGGAGATGGGGTTGATCTTAGGGAGGGAAGCGAAGAAGGTGTTGAGATTGTGAAGGTGTTGGCTTGCTTATGACTTGTAACGGAAAGATGAGCAAGCTTACGGTTGATGCAAGCAGGCTCTGAGTGTTTGAATACGATGTTGTATTAACACTTGGTTTCGTCGGCGAACTTGTGTTGTTCCTCGTTGTCTTGTTTTCGAAATAGGGCGGAGAACCTATTTATACAAGTCATTGAGCCTCATTCACGTTTCTCGTGGGAAGTGGAGGTAATGGAATGATGGAGTGGTGGAGTTGTGTGTCGGTAGCATACGACCGGTCTTGCCCACTTCTCCGCTTCATCTCTAACCGTCCATGACTTCCTAACACGTTCTTGTAATCGCGTTGCACGCCGCACGCCAAACCGCCAGAACCAATACCCTAGTAAGTATCCCCGCCAGTGACATGATTGATGTCCGGAATGTGGATCGTGGATCCACGGAAGATAGCATGTAATGCTGAATTGAATAACTTGCGTTATTCGTAAAGTCGATACTTGTGGAGTATCGTGTGTATTTTATGCAGGTACTGCATTACGGTGTGGTAAAGTGATGGGTAATGACTCCTCACTAACCAAATAACTCCTGACCAGGGTTGTATAACCAAGCTGGTGAAGTCGGACGGATGAGATGATGTTTGAGACACTCATCTGCGACCGTTGATGAAATAGGTTTTTAAAGAGGTGCGCAAGCATCACTCTTCAGCTTGGTCGAAACCAAGCACGGGAAGGATTTTGTGGAGGACCGACCATACATGCGTGTTGACGGCATGATGGTGTACACGTCCATGTCTCACCGTCTCATGGAGATGCAATCTAGGCCACTCAATTTGACCGTCAAAGAGGAGTGGTTGAGATCGGTTGCGGCAGAAATCTCTTACCGCAAAGGAATTGATAACCGCGTGTCATCCCAAGTTTGGGCGCGCGCCCCAAGACGACCCATCTTGGTCGGTCTTGGTCGATCATACCACCGTGTAGGTGGTAGGTTGGTGTTCACACCTATACCTGATTATCCCATGAAAACGTGATCTAAGCCGTTCAAATCATCCGGTGAAGTTGAGCGGTCGAGACCGCCTTTAGGATTTGGGAGTGTAACCGCACGAGTTTGGGCGTGCGTTTTGGGTTGGCCGAATGATGTGCCTTGGCCGACCGCAAGAGGAGGTAGATGGGCCCACGGTGGTCATCTTTGGTATGACCGGACCTGCTCGATTTGATCTGTGACCCTCCATTCGTGCCGAGAAGATGGACGCGCGTGATGGCTCAAACCCTATTTTTTGGCTTTCAAAGCCGCGCGACCATGCTCCTTTTGGGCGGACGGTTTTGTTGTAACCAACCACGGTTGGCTTTGGCCGATTGGCCAAGTGTGTAGGCGGTCACATGGTGATTGTGTCGACATGCTCCGGCCCTTTGAGTCTACATCTACACCCTCCATCTATACCGCTGCGAAGATGGATCGGTTGAGACCAGCTTTGCGACACATGTAATATGCCGCAAACCCTAATTTAGGTTTTCCGCCCATAATGCTTGGTATGGACGGTTTCTTGGCAAGCGAAGGCCAATGGTCGACCATGCGGGTCGGCCGTGTGCATTCCATACCGCTGGGGTGTTGGAATTGATCTCGTGGTCATCCAATCATGCTTGTGGAGTTGGATGACTGCGATTAGATCATATTCGGCAAGCTAAGACCGTGTGTATTCCATACCCGCTGGGGGTGATGGAATTGATCTCGTGGTCATCCAATCATGCTTGCGGAGTTGGATGACTGCGATTAGATCATATTCGGCAAGCTAAGACCGTGTGTATTCCATACCGCTTGGGGGTGATGGAATTGATCTGTGGTCATCCAATCATGCTTGTGGAGTTGGATGATCGCGATTAGATCATATCCGAGACCGATACGCTCAAGTCCGGATGCTCAATCGGGCTAGTATAACACACCGAGAGGGCTCAATCGGGCTAGTATAACACACCGAGAGGGCTCGGGCTAGTATAACACACCGAGAATCGGCCCAGTACGGGTATTTCGTACATGGATTCATTATAGTGCTTGGAGGTTCGTGTTACTCAGTAAGGGTAACACTCGGTCGTCATGCCATACGATAATGGGTACAGAAATACAAGGCCGATATGAAATTCACGAGGAAGGGATTGTTCTTTGCATGCTCCAACCTGGAGGAATTTCATGTATTCACAGAATGGGATTGTTGCTACATACTCCATTCTTGGTGAATTAAGTGAGGAGTATCCGTCACTTATAAACGGCTTCATCTTTTATAAGATGTCAGCGCATGATTTTCTGGTTTTTTACAAATTTAACCTTAAACGAAAATCCACCATCAACATTAAGTCCCCTGCCTAGCACATAATGGTTACATTATTGTGTGGTAGGCATGAGATGGTGACATACAGAAATGACCAAGTTGGGAGTGAATACATATTTACCTGGATAGTTTCACATTGTCGGTGTTTCCACGAACCGGTTGGTCTTGATTGAGGATGCGAAGGAAGCAGGACTTGATCCGGTGAGTCGCTTTGGTTTCTCTTGTACATGTATGAGCTCGACCGCCCCTTCAGGTGTTTGAGTCAGGGATAGGATTCTTCTTCTACCGGATTACGGGCGCGGGTGCTTGCACATTGCTCGGTTGAATTGTTGTGTCCGAGATGCTCTTCCGGTTCTTGATCGGGGCTCAAAAGAAATCCCGACTTGGTCGGCGTTGAATCCTCATATATCGAGCGCCGTAATTGTTTTAGGGTTTCCTCGGCATTTATGCGAGGTGAAGAGATTTTTTGATCCGTTTTACAGTAGAGCTTCCTTGCAAAACTCTATTTCCCATCATGTATAACAACAAAGGATCATCTTCTTCATACCATCCGGGATCTCCCGTTAAGCGCGTACGACCGCGTCGAGCTTCATGATCGGTCCCTGTTCGTGTTCTTCGAGTCAAGAAGATCATACCGGTTTGTCTCTTCCTTCTTTTCTGAAACATTGTTTGTTCTTTATGACGGTCAGGTGAATAATCCCTTCATTCTTGCAGAGATATCCTACCGGAACATGTGTGACGGTCATTGACGATGATGACTTAACCATTCCTCTCCCTTCAAACTCAAACACGCCTACCCCTGCGAACCTCGAAGACGCTGACCTGGGCGTCTCATCTTATGAATATCCGAATGCAGGTCTTTCATTCGATGTTCGCATGAAATGCTTATCCTCCAGCTACCAGGATGTCGGTGGATTCTTGGTGCGGAAGGAGTTTGTGGGTTTGTACACCAAGTTGTGGAGGAAGTACGGTCATATCGCAACCAGGAATGTGGTCCGACATTGCTCCTCTGCCTTGGTTACCGCGGTAAACTGCCTTCTTCCCATGATTGCGGAGATGGAGAGTATTTCTATCCGCAACGTTGCTGAATCAAATCTCGAAAAGTGGGAGAATATGGTATCTACATGTGAATCCATGAAGTTCAACGTGGGCTGGTTGCGGCAACGTCTTGATGTCATCAAGGTTGATCGAGTTGGTATCCTCGCAAATGTTGTTCACCGCTACGAAAGCTATCTTGGAAGAGGAGAAAGCTCGGCTGCGAATCGAGAAGGTGGAGCAAGCTGTGCGGGACTTGAAGAAAAGAACGGAGAGATATCGAGGCTAGATGAGATGATGCTCTCAAGGAATTATAATCTTCTAGATGGCCTCTTCTAAGTGTACTCCTTATTGTTAATGACGTTTATGTCAAGAGTTTTGAACATCTTTGCGGAATAAATTGCATTGGGTTTTGATTGGTGAAACAGGTTTTTCATTGACACATCTCTCGAATATAGTTGATGATTCAAACATGTAATGAAAATAAATGCTGTATTGTTGACACACAGAGATAGTGGTCGTGTGTAATATGCCTTGAGCCACTTTCCATTGATGACTCGCTTCAAACTTGCCTCCGTCTACCTTAATGATCTTGTAGTAGCCGGTCTTTGTAAGCCTTGGTGACTGCGTAGGGACCTTCCCATTTCGGTGAGAATTTTGGTGCGGACATGTCTTGTTGGATGTGTTTGGTTGTTTTCAAAACCAAATCTCCCACCTTGAAAATGCGTGGTTTCACAATTTTGTTGTATGCCCCGGAAATTCGATTCTCGTACACCCGAGCGCGTTCTCTCGCTTTATTCCTTCTAAAATCCGTGAGTGTCTAACTCGCGATTCTCGAGTCGAGATTTCGGCCTCGTCCCGGTGGATCCCGGTTCTTCGCTGCAATCTGGGGCTGATGGGATTCTCGATCTCTCTTTGGGAGAATTGCATCCGTTCCTAGACGAGTGAGTACGGCGAGACCCCAATGGAGCTTCGGGTGATGTACGGTATGCCCATAGTGCCATTGGTAATCGATCATGCCATTCCACAGGATTGTCGTGTGCTTGTTCGACTGATGATCCGGATCAATGTCTTGTTGGTACTCTCAGCTTGCCCGTTCCCTTGAGGATAGTAGACGGTGGAGAAGACCTGTTTAATGCCGTACTCCTCAAGTAACTCCCGTACTTGCTTGTTGGCGAAGGGAGTGCCATTATCTGTGATGATATGCTTGGGCACGCCGAAACGACAAATGATGTATTCTTTAATGAAAGCCGCAATTGTTGCTCCTGTAGTTCCTCGTAGGGGAATGGCCTCTACCCATTTGGTGAAGTATTCCGTTGCGGTTATGATGTACTCGTGCTGCTTCGATGACGGTGGATTAATCTTCCCGATAATGTCCAGTCCCCAGTAGAATGGCCATGGGCTGCTTATAGAATGCAGAGGGGTAGAAGGCGCATGAACGAGGTTCCCATGAATTTGGCATGTGTGACAGCTTTGAACGAAAAACGGGCTGCATCATCCTCCATGGTAGGCCAATAGTATCTCTCGTGTATTTGGAGAAAAGTTTCCTCTTCCTTGATGTTCTCCTTCGTGTGTCTCGCCGACATGACCGGGATTTCTTCTCCGGCCAGCGGCGTAGCATATCGCCTCCGAAGCTCTTGCGGTATAGGATCCCTTCATGGAGTATGAACCGCTTGGCTCTCTGCTTCATCTTAATAGCGTCCTTTTGACCTACAGAATTATCCCATCACGTAGATAACTAATGTAGGGCTCTCTCCGGTCCCCAAGCGGTTCACATTAAAAATCTCCAATTGGTGTGGTGGTGTCTGGGCAATTCGAGCGGGACTTCGACGGGCTGCGATTGAGCCTCCATTTCTCGCCGCACAACCCGAGGCGTTGAAGTCGCCGGAAAGTGTTACCACCAATGATTGCCCACAAATTTCATTGTGAATACGATCCAAATTGCGGTTGCGCTTCGTCACCTCCTAGACATCTTGACAGGGAGCCATCTCGGATTCCGATGATACAAGATACCATGAAGCATGAAGAAGTTTTGCGAGGTTTTGAGACTGACCTTTCCTTGGGAGAGTGAGCCTGTTGAGCTCTTGAATGATCGGAGTTCGCCAATCGTCGGTCTTGGTGTCTTTGTGTTGCGGTAGCCATGTCGATTCTATGGTTCTCCTTTTTTACCGTCAAAGTTTCTTCCGCCCCCTCGAACTTCGGTTGGAAGCCAATGTTGCTAGACAATCGGCGTGTTTGTTGTTGCTGCGACCGACATGGGTTATGGTTGCATCGGCAAAGTAGTTTAGTAACCTCTGTGCTTCTGATCGGTACGGGGCTAGTGTTACTTCTTTTAATGCATATACTCCGTTCATTTGATTCACCAGTAACTTGGAGTCACCTCTTATCTCTAGACGTGTGACTCCTGCTTGTTTAGCTATTGAAAGCCCTATGAGGAAAGCTTCATATTCTGCAGAGTTGTTGGTGCATTCGAAGTCTAACTTGAAGGAATGTGAAAATACTTCTCCGGTTGGAGAGACCAACACTACGCCTGCTCCTCCCAGACATCGCTAGGGGTAGCGGAGTCGTCAAAATACAAAAGCCACACCTCTTCTTCCGGAATGGAGACGTCTGGGAATTCTCGGGGGAGTTCTTCATGCGAGCCCGTAGTACCTTCTCCGGAAATGCTGCCAATGAAGTCCGCAACCGCTGACCCTTGATAGCTCTAGGCGATGCGCATGTTATGTCTAGTTCGACATTTGGAGAAGCCATTTTCCGTCCTCCCGTCAGACCGGCTTTGAAAGCAAAAACTTTGCGGGATCGGATTTAGACACGAGTATCACCTCGTTGGATAGCGGTAATGCCTAAACTTCGAATGGAATGGATTAAAGCTAAACACGCTTTTTCCGCTCTGGGATATCGGAGTTCAAAGATCTCTCAATATTCGGCCGAAATAGTATATGGGACGTTCGATTCCCTCGTCGTCTTCCCGAGCGAGTAAGGCCCCTACGGCGGTGTCACCGAAGGCGGTGTAGAGGACCAATGGTTTCCCTTTGTACGGAGATTTCATGACGGTTGGAGATGATAGTATTCGTTGGACTTTCCTAAAGCCTCTGGTGAGTTGCGGTCCAAACAAAGTCGGCTCCTTTCTTCAAAGAAGGGGTGAATGAGGCGGTAAGTTGGGCTAAACCAGGTATGAAACGTCGAATGTAGTTTACCTTGCCCATGAAACTTTGGAGCTCTTTCACGGTTACCTGGGAGGCGGCATTGTGAGGATAGCCCGAGTCTTGGACGGGTCTACTTTTTATTCCTTCTGCGGTCACTTGAATCCCAGAAATTTACCTGAGGAGACACCGAAAGCGCATTTTAAAGGATTCATCTTTAACTTGTATTCCCGACACCTCTCAAATACTTGCCGTAAGACGTTGGTGTGATCACTCGAGCCTTTGACTTGACCACAATATCATCCACATAGTCTTCTACTTGTTTATGCATCATGTCGTGGAAGATTGCCGTCATAGCACGTTGGTATGTTGCGCCGGCATTCTTTAAACCGAATGGCATAACAGTATAGTAGAAATTTCCAAGAGGGGTTCGGAAAGCTGTCTTACTTGCATCATGCTCATACATCCTTATTTGATTGTAGCCGCTGTAGCCATCCATAAAGGAAAACATGCCGTGTCCGCTAGTGGCGTCTACTAACATGTCGATGTTAGGCAGGGGAAAGTCGTCCTTGGGGCAGCACTTGTTTAAGTCTCCAAATCCACGCAAAGATCGAATCTGTCCGTTTTTCTTTTTACCGGGACCACATTGGCTAACCAGGTCGGATGATGAATGGGTCTGATGAAGCCAAAGAAGCTAGCGCTTCTGAATCTCATTCTTGATTTGTTCTTCTACCTCATGTCTGAATTGCCTCGGAGATTGCTTGATTGGCTTGGATCCAGGCATGACGTGTAAGTGATGGGTGACCAATTTTTCATCTAGACCGGGCATTTCTTCGTATGTCCAGGCGAATACATCTTGGTATTCCTTGAGTAGTTGAACCAGGCTTGTACGTTCGTCTGTGGATAGAGTCGAACTGATAGAGACCGGCCTGGGAGATTCATCAGTCCCGATGTTAACAATCTCGAGCTCGTCGATCGTGGAATTGGTTCCGCTCTTGTAGCCGCGCGGGCGTCCAATACCTCCTCTTGTATTCCGTCGTCCTTGCAAAGATTCAATTGGGCGAGAGACCGGATGGTCTCTCCTATTCTAATTGCTAATGGGGGCCGCGCCATTGTCTTCCCCTTCCGATCACGGCTTGCCTCGAAAGAGCGCACCCTTTTGGCGTGAGGATGGGCTGAAGTTTCACCTATTGGAGATGGACGTCTCGTCGAGAGAGTGTGTCGTGGTGTTTGGCCCCCGGCGATGTAAGTCGGTCTTCCTCCCGGATTGAAGCCCACGTGGGTAGTGGAGTGCACATGATTTTGTCGGACTTTCCCTGCGAAGCATCTTTTGACTCGAACAGCTCCACTCCGCATATTGGCGCATACGGAGACAATGATGCGGGAATACGGACGACCTCCTCATTTAGCACGGTTTCGAGCACTTTGGTGATACGTTGAAGGAATGACCTTGTTGTGGTGAAGCCACGGTCTCCCCGGATCATGTGGTAATCCGGCTCCTTTTCTATGACTTCAAACTTCGCTCGTGGATCAACAAGGTCCTACCGATAAATTCAAATTGACGTACCCGTATGTGCTTTGGTTTGATTCCCTTCGAAGTCCGTCATCATGGTGGGCTGTCGTACAATCTTGCATGGGCTGACCTTGGCTGTCTTGAGAGTCTTGAGAGTAATTACGTTCGAAGATGCCCCTGTGTCGACGAGGGCTCTCCGGAACTCGAACCCTTGATGTGTGCGGTAACATGTAGGGCTCGGTTGACCTTCCTCTCGCCATCATGTCATCTTCTGTGAATGTAACATTGTTTATGGATGTTTCCGACGCAGTTGAGACTCCTGAACGAGAAGGAGCAAGGTGCGCGTCCAGAGCTATTTTATTGACTGCAGCAAACGTCTCTCCCCTTGATCTTTTGAGAGGTGCAAGAGTTCACATAAGTCTTCCACTAGAGACACGACTTCCGATCTACCGGCCTCTCGTTCGTAGTAAAGCGTTGATCTGAGGGGAACTAGTCCCCGGTGTAAAGGTCTCTGGCACGCTTATTTCCGACGTCATCTTGATGAGGAGGTCAAGTATGCCGTTTACCGCTTCTTTGATCAGCTCCATGTTCCTCGTCTGAGTCTCAAGTATCCGAGCCAACTCGCTCATAGTTGGGGTTCTTCCTGTTGCGCCACAGATGCGCCGTTGGGAAGAGAGGCATCCTCGTTGGAGGAACTTCGACCGGGATTTGGATTTGTTGAGGAAGTCCTAAGACCAACCATCTCGGAACTTAGCCAAACAGGATTGGGTATTGAAGAAATTGATTTCACAACCGAGAGATTAATCTCCCACTGTGGTCGCCAATTGTTGATGGGTGAAAACTACTCCCTGCAATTTGGTAATTTGGGGTGTGGATGAGGAATGAATCTAAACCTTCAACAAATGCACTGGCGCGGTGAGTGCTTGTAGATTCGAGAGATCAATACGTGCAAGTCCGGCCTAAACCAAGAAATGGCCGTTCAGGACTTGTTTCACACAAAGTGAAGGAGATGGGGTTGATCTTAGGGAGGGAAGCGAAGAAGGTGTTGAGATTGTGAAGGTGTTGGCTTGCTTATGACTTGTAACAGAAAGATGAGCAAGCTTACGGTTGATGCAAGCAGGCTGGTAGGCCTCGAAAGATGTTTATAAAATGAAGCCTACGGTGATACCGCAAGTGCACGGTGTCGTGATGTAGCACTGGGCACGTACGGGTCGAACCACAAGAGACTTGTGGTGCCCTTATGTGATCTAAGGCTTGCTACTAACTGAATTTCAAGTGACAATGTGACAACAGGGGTTTTATGTGCCGAAACGGCCGAGTAGTAGTGTGGTGACTCTAAGCTAAGGCAAAGAAGTAAACAGATAGAGATACTAGGGTGTCGAATCCACCGCTAACCTACGCCGTGTCTTTTACTCATGACATTGTTCTTATTCTTATGCTAGATAAAGGCAAGGTGTCAAGTCTGCCTTAACCTAAAGTGTTTCTCCGCTTGACAAAGTTAATCGCAACTAAAGTATATCTCCCAAGTATTACTTGTCTAATTACAAAGTACAAATAATCGAGGAACATAATAATCAATTTAAACTTGGGTTGTAGCATAAACAACACAGAGTGAATCAAACTACAAAGGCATCCATGGCGTTGGTATGCACCGTGAGAGCAAAGTGCTATCATCCGAGATTAATTCCATCTAGAAAGTATTCAAACATTCAAGAACAGTTCATGAAGAAGAACACAGAGATAAACTAGGGTTTCATCTCAAACCCTAGCAGAATTAAACTAAAACATCAAGAACATAACAAATAACAGCAAAATAAACCTAATTGACACTCCGGCTAATCCAGGCGTGTCCTCTATCAACACCCAACACTCATATTTATACATGCACTCATACCCCAAATACCAAACCCTAGATTTAATTTAAAATAGAAATTAAAAGCAAATTAATTCGAACCCATACTCTGAAACGCACTCCTCTTGTGTCAAATCGGCTCAGAACTCCTCTTGCTTCGACTGTTGTGAACCCTAGCTCTAGTTATCACTGATTTAGTTTCTAGGGTTGGTAGAAACTAAGAAAGTGATATCTAGGGTTAGAGATGAGGCGTAGGTGTAGGAGTTGTTGGTCAGTGGTGATGGGAAAGGAGATGGTGGTGATGGCTTTGGCAGGAGATGGAGGGTGGCGCTGCAGAGGGTTGGTCGGGAGAAGAAGGTGGAGTTGCAGAGAAGATGGGTTTTTGCAGAGAAGAAAGAGAAGAGGAGAAGAGAAATGAGTATGGGTCGATAGGGTATAGGGTATGGTGGCTTCGTTGTGAAGCAGGTACAGCAACGGACGATGGGACAGGCCGAGCGAGCGTTGGATGAGGCGGCTGCGATCTGAACGGCTGAGAGAGGTAGCCGGTTTTGATGTGATCTGGTGTAGCACGGAGCAGCGATCTTCGATGCACGTGGAAGCAGCGACCGTTGGATGAGGGAGAAAGAAATCTCAACGTCTCAGAAGAGACGGGCTCGGATCCGGGTCATGGGTCGGGTCTAGCTCAAGCCCATGTTTTGTAGATGAGTTGCTACTTGTTGGGTTGCAAGCCGTTGCGCGCGCGAGCTTCGGCTTCGCTCCTTGGGTGCTCGACTCCAATTCTTTGCTCTTTGGGCTCCGCACTTTCTCCGACTTTATTTAGTACCTAAAAATACAAAATTAATTAAAACAAATATTTATTCTTGAAAACAAAGAAAATGCGTAACTGGGATAATATCTCGATTTCTAAGCGCAAAAGATGAGTAAAATGCCAATAAAAAGGTGTATAAATATGCACTATTTGGCACTCATCAAATACCCCCAAACCTGAATTTTACTTGTCCTCAAGTGAAACAGAATTTAAGAAATCCTAACTATACCCCCGTCGCAGAGTCTCTCGAATGCATTTAGCGTATGCACTAAGCCTTTAAACCCCTAGGTGTCCCTAGTGGACGAGTTGTAGTCTCGTGAGGGTTTACCGTGAGGTGTACCCACAAAACCTTCTCCAACTTCGAGTGTAAAAGAGTCCCAAGCCTCCAAGAAGCTATGAGGACATAGAGTTTCGCATGCTAGTAACGAAGTTAGAACTATCGAAGAACGCATTCTCATCCTTAAGTCTTTGAGCGAGAAGTAACCATACCATATGAAAGAATTTGATTCGATTGTGATCATAAGCCTCGACTTCTGCCTCACCATTAGGGTTTTATGATAATTGCACTCAAAAAGATCGCTTTTTTAGTCTCTCATGTGTGCGGGCGAGGAGTAAAGAGAGAAATCCTGCACACGTTGTAGGTAAGAAGGATAACCTTCCGAAATAAAATCTGGAGACTCCACAGAAGTGTGGACAAAAAGAATCTTTTTCTGATGATCTCTAAGAAAGGAAAATCAACCATTAGCAAGGGGTGGGAGTACTCACTCACTTCTCACCCGATCGGCAATTAATATCACTCTCTCATAAGAAACCATAGAAACGTCTTCAATCTTCGGTCTTCGGTCTTCAAATGTTGATGACGAACTTCTGAACTTTACAAAAACTTGACGATTTTTTTTTTTTTTTTTTTTTTTTTTTTTTTTTTTTTTTTTTTTTTTTTTTAAGTACATGAAACGAAAATAATAATACAACACAATTTTTTTTTTTTTTTTTTTTTTTTTTTTTTTTTATATCTTTTTTTTTTTTTTTTTTTTTAAGTTACAATAAAACGATAAACTCAATTTTTCACAAACTTCATTAATTCTCATCCTATTTTCTTTTCTTTGTTGCACATAAACCTTGGACTATATCAATTTTTCTTTCCATATTCTGATTCTGCTCCGGTTGCTGACGATGATGTGTTTCTATGGGTCTTGCTGATTGAGAGAGAGAGAGATGCTAACTGCAAATCGATATTTAGAAGGAGTTTTCATCTTTAGACGTCACCCTCATGATTGACGGAATTAGCACTCAAAAGATCAAAAGTAGTCTTTGAAAGTGGTGCGAAGTTGGGTAGCTCACCATTCCTACCCGGAATTGACGTACGGTGACACACACTCTAAAAGCTTTTCTAGAAAGTCACAAAGAGTGAAGGTCGGTACCTCGCTTGATGTAAAATGGGTAGTCTCCACTATGGTTGATCACAATTCTACTACCGAATATCTAAACAGCACCTAATTCGCCCTCCTTGTATGGTTAAATCCAACTTTAACGCTCTAATCAACTAAGAAACCCGATTGTGTTCTCCGGTACTTCCAAGTTCTGTTATTTCGGTCAGAATCTCTATGTAAACATAGCTAAAAGCATGCTAGTGACTCTAAAATCTCTAAAAGTTGGAGGTTTTTACAAAAAGAGTTTTTTTGAATTTTTGAATATTTTTTTTTTTAAAATGAAAATAAAAGATTAAAAAGACTAAAAACTCTAAATGCAAATCACACCCCCAAACCTAAATCAAACATTGTCCTCAATGTGTCTACATATAGAAAAAATTTAAACAGTCACATACCGAGAGAACTGTGCTGATAAGAGAAAAGGGAAGAGATTACCGGATGTCGGCAAGAGCAAGGTTGAGCTTCATTCGTCAAGGCTAGAATCCAATATTCTCAATAGAGATCATATCGGATTAGCATAATATATGTGCAAGAAGACTCAACCGAATCAAGAAAAGAAAATTTAACAAGTCCTACTGGATATATACAAAGAAAATTCACCATAAACCAACAGTCTAAAGAGTTGAGGATCAACCCAAAAGACGATATGTACACACATTAACAGCCTTACATAAATATAATATGAGAGTGCAAGTAAGATCGTAGATGTGAAGGAGTTTCCCAAACCTAAACTTGTGAACGGGTGTGTTTGTGAGAACAAAATCTTGCAATTTTAAAGGTACATCATGCAAAAGGTCTAACTCAAAATGAGTTTTGCTAATTACAGGTACACATTCCAACTGTGGCTCCTTAAGAGTGTTATACTTTGATGCAAAATAGTCCAAGAGGACTTGGGAAGCACAAAGCTCTAGGCCTAAGTTAGGCATTTTCAGAAAAGTTGGTTTTGCAATTTTTTGACAAACTACACCTAGGTTGGGTGAAGGAGTTTCAATTTGTGACTCAGGAGAGAGGTTAGGTACATCTAGGTTGTTTTCATTTTTAAAATCATTTGTACCATCACACACTTTCCTAAAGTCAAAAGAGGGTAAATCATGTTCATTTTCACAGGATAATTGCACAGGTTCCACGTCAATATCACATGCATGAATATCAGAAGAAGCATCATTCATAGGGTTCACAGGAGAGACAATTAATGTCTCTGAACCTAAAGATTCTATTACATTTTCAAAATACACATGCTCTTCATATTCATCATCATCGTCATCATCATAGCAAGAATTCATCTCTCCATTCAAAATGGTAGTATTTTTAGTGTACTCATCTACCTCTAGATTAGGTTCATATTCAATGTTAGTTGCATGAGTAAGACTAGAAACACTATTTTCAATCCTATCATTTTGTAACTCAATCAGGTTCCTTTGAAGAATCATCTTGAGTTGTTCCATTGAAGGAGAGTCTTCACTAGTGGGTATACATTCCTCATATGGGTATTCATTGTATGGTTGTGCATGAGGTTCACTAGAGAAGGGAAATTCAGATATGTTGCTATGTGGATGGTCATGCATTGCATTCATTTCAAGCCTAGCATTTAGCTCCATGAGTGTATCCATTGTTGATTGCAAACTAGGAGTTGGGGGAGTATAAAATTGTTCATCTCCCCACTGTGGTGAATGATGCATGTGTGTAGGTTGATTATGGTCCCAATAGTCACTTCTAGACACTTCGTTCATTGGATTATCATGGTTTTCCCTAGACTGTCTAAAAGCATGCAGAATATAACAGTACTCAGCAGGGTGGTCTAAGCCACCACATAAGGTGCAAGCATGCATTTCGTATTGCCTAGAAAAACTAGATTCGACAGATTGCCTTTTTAAAGCAGATAGTCGAGCCTCTAATTGATCTAAAAGTGATGACTGGGTATGAGAAAATTGTTCATTTTCAACCTGTGGTGGATGATGTATGTGATCATAATGATTAGGGTATGTTAGATCAGGGCCCTGAGAAGGCCCATAAAATTCCCTAAAGTCACTATGGTATGTGGGGGGTTCATCCTGTGAAGCGTGCCCGTAAGCACGCTCTCTAAGGGATTTATTTCCATCCCCAGATGCAGACCAAAATCCTGACATGATTTAGTACTCAAATTGAACTCAAAATTTAGTTTGGTTTATGTGGGCTTTGGTTTATTGGGATTTGGTTTCAATGGGATTCATTTGGTTTTGTTGGGTTTTGGTTTGTTGTGGGCTAGTTGTTTGGTTTTTGAGGGAAGCTTTGGTTTATGTGGGAAGCCCAGTTTGTTGCAAAGTCTAGGTTTTGTGGGCTCAATTGGCTGCACAGCCCAGCTAATAGGTTTAGCCTAAGCAGCCCAGTGAGAAAGCTCAGCCCAGGGTGCTTGTGTTCTTGTGGGCTCAGTTTGGTGTAAGCCCAGCTCCAGGGTGTGTAGAGTGGCTTGGTTGTGTGGGCAGAATGTAAAGCCCAGGTTGGACTGTGGGCTTAGTTTTGTGCAGATAGCCCAGCAGTATGGCTTGGTGGTTGTGGGCTTCAGCTTATGAAGCCCAGCAGCTCAGTGAGTTAACAGCCCAGTTTCAGTTAGCCCAGCAAAAAGGCAATGCTTAGTGGTTGGGCTTAAGCTGTTGGCAGCCCAGGTTCAGGTCTAAATAGCCAGGTACAGGAGTTTGGGCTTCAGCTGTGTGCAGCCCACTACTACGCAAGTAATGCAGGCGAGTTTTCAACCTAGGTTTGGCAGTTCAAACAAGTGCATAGGCTAGGCAAAGATTGTGCACAGATTGGCAAAAGCACACACACAGGGTAGCACAATTCACACACTATCTCACAGAACTAAGCACAAAAGTGTGCTCTTTGCAGGTAGATGCTAGCCTTCACAGCACAGGCCAAGTGCAGTGCAGCTTATGCACTGGTCAGGTCAAGCACAGGTTGGCTATGTGCAGAGTTACAGGATGCAAATGATTTATCTTGTGGTTGTGCAGGCTAGTCACAGGATACAATCAGTTTGAGCATACAAAGATGACAGCATATGGTATCAGCGGGGTATATCACTCACAGATGTAGTATTAGCATATGAACAATAAAGATTATGCCCAAACCAACAGCCTGAGTTGATTGCAAAGCTCAGTGGTTTGCACAGATGCACAGCTGAGCTGGCTAAGCTTTTTATATCATGCATTCAGAGTGTACTCAGGTGGGATAAAAAGTAACTCAGGGTTGATGGCACTATGGTCACAGAAGCATACAAGCATATATTCCAGGTTTCAAACTTGCTCAAGTGTCACAGATAGTGGAGTTGTTTCACAGGATATGCTTATAATGCACAGATGGATTACAAATATAGATGCTCATACAACTCAAAGACTCAGCCTAACTCCGTGTCCAATTCAAATACCAAGAAGTTCAAATACCAACCTGGTTTAGCCCAAATAAAGAACCGTGTTTGCTCCTTCCTTCCTTTTCTTTGGGTTACTCCTCAGCTTTGCCACTTGCACTGCTAACTCAACAAGCAAATTTTAGTACCCAGACTTGCTCAACAGAATCATTACAAGTCAGCTAACCTAGAATGAAGGGTTTAACAATGATCACTCGAAAGTCACAATGAAGCTGGGTTGTTGACAGCTCGAAGCCGCTTAAGTGCTAGTGCTAGTCACTGTTCTTTGGACCGATCGGGGTCAAAAATGACAATTGATACTAAGTCTGCGACCACGGATGCTTACAAATCGAGATCAAAAAGCCAAATGCAAATATATTACAGGATGGTTATACTAAAGATAAAAATGCAGATGTGAAATTATGATGAACTAACTAAGATGCAATGAAGATGCAAACAATAAAAAAATTACAGCTAAAACAATAATGTAAAGCAAATATGTACAAGGGTTAGTTAGAGCTCAGTGAAGCACACAATGATCACAGGGCACGTGCCAAGTCCCCGGCAACGGCGCCAAAAACTTGGTAGGCCTCGAAAGATGTTTATAAAATGAAGCCTACGGTGATACCGCAAGTGCACGGTGTCGTGATGTAGCACTGGCACGTACGGGTCGAACCACAGAGACTTGTGGTGCCCTTATGTGATCTAAGGCTTGCTACTAACTGAATTTCAAGTGACAATGTGACAACAGGGGGTTTTATGTGCCGAAACGGCTGAGTAGTAGTGTGGTGACTCTAAGCTAAGGCAAAGAAGTAAAACAGATAGAGATACTAGGGTGTCGAATCCACCGCTAACCTACGCTGTGTCTTTTACTCATGACATTGTTCTTATTCTTATGCTAGATAAAGGCAAGGTGTCAAGTCCGCCTTAACCTAAAGTGTTTCTCCGCTGACAAAAGTTAATCGCAACTAAAGTATATCTCCCAAGTATTACTTGTCTAATTACAGTACAAATAACTGAGGAACATAATAATCAATTTAAACTTGGGTTGTAGCATAAACAACACAAAGTGAATCAAACTACAAAGGCATCCATGGCGTTGGTATGCACTTTGTGAGAGCAAAGTGCTATCATACCGAGATTAATTCCATCTAGAAAGTATTCAAACATTCAAGAACAGTTCATGAAGAAGAACACAGAGATAAACTAGGGTTTCATCTCAAACCCTAGCAGAGAATTAAACTAAAACATCAAGAACATAACAAATAACAGCAAAATAAACCTAATTGACACTCCGGCTAATCCAGGCGTGTCCTCTATCAACACCCAACACTCATATTTATACATGCACTCATACCCCAAATACCAAACCCTAGATTTAATTTAAAATAGAAATTAAAAGCAAATTAATTCGAACCCATACTCGAAACGCACTCCTCTTGTGTCAAATCGGCTCGAACTCCTCTTGCTTCGATGTTGTTGTGAACCCTAGCTCTAGTTATCACTGATTTAGTTTCTAGGGTTGGTAGAAACTAAGAAAGTGATATCTAGGGTTAGAGATGAGGCGTAGGTGTAGGAGTTGTTGGCTGTGGTGATGGGAAAGGAGATGGTGGTGATGGCTTTGGCAGGAGATGGAGGGTGGCGCTGCAGATGGTTGGTCGGGAGAAGAAGGTGGAGTTGCAGAGAAGATGGGTTTTTGCAGAGAAGAAAGAGAAGAGGAGAAGAGAAATGAGTATGGGTCGATAGGGTATAGGGTATGGTGGCTTCGTTGTGAAGCAGGTACAGCAACGGACGATGGGACAGGCCGAGCGAGCGTTGGATGAGGCGGCTGCGATCTGAACGGCTGAGAGAGGTAGCCGGTTTTGATGTGATCTGGTGTAGCACGGGAGCAGCGATCTTCGATGCACGTGGAAGCAGCGACCGTTGGATGAGGGAGAAAGAAATCTCAACGTCTCAGAAGAGACGGGCTCGGATCCGGTCATGGGTCGGGTCTAGCTCAAGCCCATGTTTTGTGATGAGTTGCTACTTGTTGGGTTGCAACCGTTGCGCGGCGAACTTGGCTGCCGCTCCTTGGGTGCTCGACTCAATTCTTTGCTCTTTGGGCTCCGCACTTTCTCCGGACTTTATTTAGTACCTAAAAATACAAAATTAATTAAAACAAATATTTATTCTTGAAAACAAAGAAAATGCGTAACTGGGATAATATCTCGATTTCTAAGCGCAAAAGATGAGTAAAATGCCAATAAAAAGGTGTATAAATATGCACTATTTGGCACTCATCAAATACCCCAAACCTGAATTTTACTTGTCCTCAAGTGAAACAAATTTAAGAAATCCTAACTATACCCCCCGTCGCAGTCTCTCGAATTCATTTAGCGTATGCACTAAGCCTTTAAACCCCTAGGTGTCCCTAGTGGACGAGTTGTAGTCTCGTGAGGGTTTCCCCAGAGGTGTACCCACAAAACCTTCTCCAACTTCGTAGTGTAAAAGAGTCCCAAGCCTCCAAGAAGCTATGAGGACATAGAGTTTCTGCATGCTAGTAATGTAAGTTAGAACTATCGAAGAACGCATTCTCATCCTTAAGTGCTTTGTGCGAGAAGTAACCATACCATATGAAAGAATTCGGATTCGATTGTGATCATAAGCCTCGACTTCGCCTCACCATTAGGGTTTTATGATAATTGCACTCAAAAAGATCGCTTTTTAGTCTCTCATGTGTGCGAGCAGGAGTAAAGAGAGAAATCCCGCACACGTTGTAGGTAAGAAGGATAACCTTCCAAATAAAATCGGAGACTCCACGAAGTGTGGACAAAAAGAATCTTTTTCTGATGATCTCTAAGAAAGGAAAATCAACCATTAGCAAGGGGTGGGAGTACTCACTCACTTCTCACCCGATCGACAATTAATATCACTCTCTCATAAGAAACCATAGAAACGTCTTCAATCTTCGGTCTTCTGGTCTTCAAATGTTGATGACGAACTTCGAATTTTACAAAAACTTGATGATTTTTTTTTTTTTTTTTTTTTTTTTTTTTTTTTTTTTTTTTTTTAAGTACATGAAAAGAAAATAATAATACAACACAATTTTTTTTTTTTTTTTTTTTTTATTTATTTTTTTTTTTTTATATCTTTTTTTTTTTTTTTTTTAAGTTACAATAAAACGATAAACTCAATTTTTCACAAACTTCATTAATTCTCATCCTATTTTCTTTTCTTTGTTGCACATAAACCTTGGACTATATCAATTTTTCTTTCCATATTCTCGATTCTCGTCCTAGGTTGCTTGACGATGATGTGTTTCTATGGGTCTTGCTGATTGAGAGAGAGATGCTAACCGCAAATCGATATTTAGAAGGAGTTTTCATCTTTAGACGTCACCCTCATGATTGACTCGAATTAGCACTCAAGAGATCAAAAGTAGTGCTGAAAGTGGTGCGAAGTTGGGTAGCTCACCATTCCTACCCTAATTGACGTACGGTGACACACACACTCTAAAAGCTTTTCTAGAAAGTCACAAAGAGTGAAGGCCGGTACCTCGCTTGATGTAAAATGGGTAGTCTCCACTATGGTTGATCACAATTCTACTACCGAATATCTAAACAAAGACCTAATTCGCCCTCCCATGGTTAAATCCAACTTTAACGCTCTAATCAACTAAGAAACCCGATTGTGTTCTCCCCTAGTACTTCCAAGTTCTCGTTATTTCTGTCAGAATCTCTATGTAAACATAGCTAAAAGCATGCTAGTGACTCTAAAATCTCTAAAAGTTGGAGGTTTTTACAAAAAGAGTTTTTTTGAATTTTTGAATTTTTTTTTTTTTTTAAAATGAAAATAAAAGATTAAAAAGACTAAAAACTCTAAATGCAAATCACACCCCCAAACCTAAATCAAACATTGTCCTCAATGTGTCTACATATAGAAAAATTTAAACAAATACATACCGAGAGAATCATCTTTGATAAGAGAAAAGGGAAGAGATTACCGGATGTCGGCAAGAGCAAGGTTGAGCTTCATTCGTCAAGGCTAGAATCCAATATTCTCAACAGAGATCATATCGGATTAGCATAATATATGTGCAAGAAGACTCAACCGAATCAAGAAAAGAAAATTTAACAAGTCCTACTGGATATATGTGCAAGAAGACTCAACCGGGTCTAGCTCAAGCCCATGTTTTGTAGATGAGTTGCTACTTGTTGGGTTGCAACTGTTGCGCGCGCGGGCTTCGGCTTTCTGCTCCTTGGGTGCTCGACTCCAATTCTTTGCTCTTTGGGCTCCGCACTTTCTCCGGACTTTATTTAGTACCTAAAAATACAAAATTAATTAAAACAAATATTTATTCTTGAAAACAAAGAAAATGCAGAATCTGGGATAATATCTGATTTCTAAGCGCAAAAGATGAGTAAAATGCCAATAAAAAGGTGTATAAATATGCACTATTTGGCACTCATCACAGGCTCTGAGTGTTTGAATACGATGTTGTATTAACACTTGGTTTCTGTCGACTGAACTTGTGTTGTTCTGTTGTCTTGTTTTCGAAATAGGGCGGAGAACCTATTTATACAAGTCATTGAGCCTCATTCACGTTTCTCGTGGGAAGTGGAGGTAATGGAATGATGGAGTGGTGGAGTTGTGTGTCGGTAGCATACGACCGGTCTTGCCCACTTCTCCGTTCATCTCTAACCGTCCATGACTTCCTAACACGTTCTTGTAATGACGCGTTGCACGCCGCACGTCAGAAACCGCTGCACCAATACCCTAGTAAGTATCCCCAGTTTGTGACATGATTGATGTCCGGAATGTGGATCGTGGATCCACGGAAGATAGCATGTAATCTTTGAATTGAATAACTCGTTATTCGTAAAGTCGATACTTGTGGAGTATCGTGTGTATTTTATGCAGAGTCACCGCATTACGGTGTGGTAAAGTGATGGGTAATGACTCCTCACTAACCAAATAACTCCACTGTGGTTGTATAACCAAGTTTGTGAAGCCGGACGGATGAGATGATGTTTGAGACACTCATCTGCGACCGTTGATGAAATAGGTTTTTTAAAGAGGTGCGCAGTTATCACTCTTCACTTGGTCGAAACCAAGCACGGAAGGATTTTGTGGAGGACCGACCATACATGCGTGTTGACGGCATGATGGTGTACACGTCCATGTCTCACCGTCTCATGGAGATGCAATCTAGGCCACTCAATTTGACCGTCAAAGAGGAGTGGTTGAGATCGCCATGCGAAATCTCTTACCGCAAAGGAATTGATAACCGCGTGTCATCCCAAGTTTGAGGCGCGCGCCCCAAGACGACCCATCTTGGTCGGTCTTGGTCGATCATACCACCGTGTAGGTGGTAGGTTGGTGTTCACACCTATACCTGATTATCCCATGAAAACGTGATCTAAGCCGTTCAAATCATCCGTGAAGTTGAGCGGTCGAGATCGCCTTAGATTTGGGAGTGTAACCGCACGAGTTTGGGCGTGCGTTTTGGGTTGGCCGGGAATGATGTGCCTTGGCCGACCGCAAGAGGAGGTAGATGGGCCCACGGTGGTCATGCTGGTATGACCGGACCTGCTCGATTTGATCTGTGACCCTCCATTCGTGCCGGAGAAGATGGACGCGCGTGATGGCTCAAACCCTATTTTTTGGCTTTCAAAGCCGCGCGACCATGCTCCTTTGGGCGGACGGTTTTGTTGTAACCAACCACGGTTGGCTTTGACCGATTGGCCAAGTGTGTAGGCGGTCACATGGTGATTGTGTCGACATGCTCCTGCCCTTTGAGTCTACATCTACACCCTCCATCTATACCTGCGAAGATGGACGGTTGAGACCCGTTTTGCGACACATGTAATATGCCGCAAACCCTAATTTAGGGTTTTCCGCCCATAATGCTTGGTATGGACGGTTTCTTGGCAAGCGAAGGCCAATGGTCGACCATGCGGGTCGGCCGTGTGCATTCCATACCTGCTTGGGGTGTTGGAATTGATCTGTGGTCATCCAATCATGCTTGTGGAGTTGGATGACCGCGATTAGATCATATTCGGCAAGAAGACCGTGTGTATTCCATACCTGCTTGGGGTGATGGAATTGATCTGTGGTCATCCAATCATGCTTGCGGAGTTGGATGACTGCGATTAGATCATATTCGGCAAGCTAAGATCGTGTGTATTCCATACCGCTTGGGGGTGATGGAATTGATCCGTGGTCATCCAATCATGCTTGTGGAGTTGGATGACCGCGATTAGATCATATCCGAGACCGATACAGTCAAGTCCGGATGCTCAATCGGCTAGTATAACACACCGAGAGGGGCTCAATCGGGCTAGTATAACACACCGAGAGGGCTCGGGCTAGTATAACACACCGAGAATCACTGCACGGGTATTTCGTACATGGATTCATTATAGTGCTTGGAGGTTCGTGTTACTCTGTAAGGGTAACACTCAGTCGTCATGCCACACTGATAATGGGTACAGGAAATACAAGGCTGATATGAAATTCACAGGAAGGGATTGTTGCTGCATGCTCCAACCTGGAGGAATTTCATGTATTCACAGAATGGGATTGTTGCTACATACTCCATTCTTGGTGAATTAAGTGAGGAGTATCCATTCACTTATAAACGGCTTCATCTTTTATAAGATGTCGACGCATGATTTTCTGGTTTTTTACAAATTTAACCTTAAACGAAAATCCACCATCAACAACTCTGAACTCTTCTTCTTTCTTAGCTGCCTTCGCCATCTTTTTGCGGTATTTTGATATATTCCTTCGCTTGTTTACTTGTTCCTCGCAACACTTTATTTCATTTTGATAATATATTCTTCCTTTAGCAGCGTCCCCTTTGATCTCGCCGATTCCAGTTGGTGTAGGAAACTTGATACATTGATGGAGCGTTGACGCCACAGCTTTTATTGCATGTACCCATGGTCTTCCTAGTAATATGTTGTACGGTGATTCCATATCCACTACACTTAATGTCACCTGTGTTTCAATTCCTCCTAACGGAATACGTATTTTTATCTCTCCTTTTACTTTTGTTATGGAATTACCAAAACCTTGAATATTGTATGCCGCGAAAATCATATCTTCGTCTTTATATCCCATCTTTTTGTAAGCGTGATAGAACATGATGTTCACTGCACTCCACGTATCGATTAAAACTCCATTCACCACCCATGTTTTCACCGTGTTCTCCGATTCCTCTCCTTCCTTATACGCGTTTATTGTGATCACCAGTGGAAATGTGTGATCCAAATTTTCTTTGGATATTTCCCCCGCCGTGAATGTTATCTCTTGCTTTTCCCAATCCTTCAAAGGTGATGCCATTTCTCTATCCGTAATCTTCTTTCCTTCGAAATCCCGTTTGTGTATTCTTCCTTTGATATTTTCATGAAATTCACTAATCATTACTCTTGTGTCTGTGCTGCATGCCATATCTTTTTCATCCGATTTAAGATTTTCCTTTCTCATTTTCCTGATTCAAACAACTTTAATTGCAATCTTCTCTCTTTTACAAATGATCGTCCCTGTTTCTAGCGCATATGTAGTAGCAGGAAATCCCACACTACACCCCTCACTCAGTTTTGCTTGGCTAATCCATTAAAAGATATGTGATCAAAAATATTTATTAATTGATTCCATGAAATGTTTACACAGTACAATAGAATTACACTTGGGAATTAAAGCGCTCTTAAACTTTCTCTCTAATGACTTGCTTCACAATTCAAAAAGATCTCTTTTTACAATAGATTCACTTAGCCCTTTATATAGGGTAATACATAGTGACTGACAGCTAAGCTATCCTTTATTTTCGGGAATGTCTCGCGAAGTGTCGCAAATGCACGAATATTTATTCTCGCGACACTTCTTAGCCTCGCCAGATTTCATGTCTTCCATTTGTTTTGTTGGTCGTTATTCATCGCGTCGTTTATCTTAACTCTCTGCGACTCCCTCGCGACGCCGTCGTTTATTAATCCCGCGAACCTTGTACATTGCGATATTATGGTCCTACACTTGTGATGGCGCGTTGTGCGCTGCACGCTGTAAACCGCCAGACCAATACCCCAGTATGTATCCCCCAGTTTGTGACATGATTGATGTCTGGAATGTGTGGGTCGTGGGACCCACAAAAGGTAGTATGTAATGCTAAATTGAATAACTGCGTTATTCAGGAGGTCGATACTTGTGAAGTATCATGTGTATTCTATGCAGGTACTGCGTCATGGTGTGGTAAAGTGACGGGTGGTGATCACCAAGACGCCTATCGACCAATTAACTCCCGACCGGGTTGTATAACCAAGCCGGTGAAGTTGGACGGACGAGATGATCTTTGAGACACTCATCTGCGACCGATTAATGGAATTAGGGTTTTAGAAGAGGTGCGCAAGCATCCCTCTTCACTGGGTCGAATCAAGCTTGGGATACGATTTTGGCCAGGCCGATCGTACATGCGTGTATACGGCATGACGGTGTGGGCGCCCATACCCCATTATCTCACGAAAGTGTGATCTGGACCACTCAATTCGTCCGGCAAAGTCGAGTGGTCGAGATCAATTTATGACGAAAACGAGTGCAAACAAAAGCCGCGCATTGTGCCAATCCGGGCGCGCATTCCAAGACGACCAATCTTGGTCGGTCTTGGCCGATCGGTCTGGCGTGTAGGTGATAGGCTGGTGTTCACGCCTATACCTGACTGTCCCATGAAAACGTGATCTAAGCCACTCAAATCATCCGGCAAAGTTGAGCGGTCGAGATTAGTTTGCAATTAGGAAGTGTAACCACGCTAGTGTGGGCAGACGATTTGGGATAACCAGGCATGGTATGCCTTGTTCGACCAGGTGAGGGGATAGATGGGTCAACGGTGGTAATGTTGGTATGACCGGACCTGCTTAATCTAATCTTGGACCCTTCATTCGTGCCGGAGAAGATGGACGCTCGTGATGCTCATAAAACCATAATTTTGGGTTTCACGGCCGTGCGTCATGCTCCATTCGGGCGTACGAATTGGGATGACCAACCATGGTTGGTCCTGACCGATTGGTCAGGTATGTAGGCGGGCCCACGGTGATTGTGTTGACATGCTCTGGGCCTTTTGAATCTACATCTACACCCTCCATCTATACTAGCGAAGATGGATGGTTGAGACTGTTTTGTGACACATGTAATGTGCCGTAAACCCTAATTTAGGGTTTTCCGCCCATACCGCTCTGGTTTGGACGTTTTGGCAAGCTATGCCAATCTTTTGGGGAGGCCGACTATGCGGGGTCCGCGTTGGTTCGGCGGAGAATATTCCATACCTGCTTGGGGGGTTATGGAATTGATCTAGGCCATCCAATCATGCTGGTGAAGTTGGATGATCGAGATCATTTCCAGACTGATACAGACAGTCCGGATGCTCAATCGGGCTAGTATAACACACCGAGAGTTGCTCAATCGGGCTAGTATAACATACCGAGAGTTGCAGCCTGTACGGGTATTTTTGTACATGCTTTCATTATAATGCTTGGAGGTTCGTGTTGCTCTCTGCGAGAGCAATACTCGATCATCATGCCGCACCGATAATGGGTATAGGAAATACAAGGATGTTTACGCATTAATTAATAATGTTATAAATTCACGGGTATACGGGATTGTTGCTACATGCTCCAACCTCGGATGAATTTCGTGTATTTAATTCACAGAATGGGATTGTTGTCACATGCTCCATTCTAGGTGAATTAGTAAAGTGAAGAAGTATTCAACACTTATTAATGGCTTTATCTTTTACAAGATGTTAGCGCATAATTTTCTGGCTTTTACAATTTTAGCCTTAAATTAAAATCCTCCATCAACACCAAGTTATCATGCTTGTACGTGGCTAAGCTAGAGGTTGAATATTAAATTGAAAACGTGTGTCAGGGTATAAAACACGAGCAGGTAAGGGAGAGTACTACTCCGCCTTTTGTTTTCCAAGTGTCTCTCTAAACTGAACATAGGGTTTCAGTATCAAAAACTGAACTTAAGGTTTCAATATCAAACCAGACAAAATGATCAGGACTGCTCTAGTAGTAACTTCCTTTCGATTTCTTTTTCTTGATGAAGACAAAGAGATTGTTGGTTATTTTGGTTGCAAGGTTGTTCCTTGTTTTGGAGATGTTGATTTTAATCAGTTTGATGTCGATGATGATGATGATGTTCTTGACGATGAAGAAGAGGAGGACGATGAAGAGGATGATGAGTATGATTTTGATGATGATGATGATGATGATCCCGAACACTTCTTTTGGTTTGGGCCAGCGCTTTAGGATGAAGATGAAGACGACGATGATGATGATGATGATGATGATGATGATTGGCCATACAAAGATGTGGTTACGATTGTCGACAGCACCAGTGAAGAAGAAGGGGATTCTCACTGATCTAGTCCCCTGTTTTCATGGTTCTGCTATGCAAGAATGGCATTCAATCACATCTTGATCCATCATCTTTTGTTTAGTTATATATATATATGTCTTTTTTTTTTTTTTTTTTTTTTTTGGTGTTATTAGTGTAATCTTATGTTTTTTTTTTGGGATGTTTAATTAGTATGTTTGTAAAGCATTGGAAGTATAGTTTTTGTGAATGTTTAATATTTACGGATTCAATATTTTCTTTAGATTCCAAGTGCATATGTTGTTTAATTTTTGTCCATTGTTCATTTATTGGAGTATCAATCTTTTGACAAAACAGAATAAATGAGTAATGTGTTTAAGGGGGCTTGGTTTAGATATTTGGATCCGAAGAGTTAGGGTTAACCATGATTTTGTTGTGGCTTTGTTGTTAAAGTGATAGGATCATGAATATGATAGGGACTGTATATTGATTCTTGTATCAGAGTTCAAAAATATAGCCAAAATTTTCATAAATTGCAATGTAAAATCTGACAAACTTAACAAAAAAAAAATATCAGAATTGAGAGCACAATTGAATAGTAGGCCTTTGACTGCTACATAATTTTGCTACACATTAATAAAATTAGCATACTAAAAATAATGTAAAAAACTTGAATTTAGTCAATGCCGAGTGCTCAGCCATAAATTTGCTTGTCTTGGTGGCTTCACATGTTCTTATTCATTGTAATCATTATCCAAATGGTCACCGTAGCTTTTCTCAAATGCATCCCAAGAAGCAAAACCCTTAGGAGGAGGATCATTTTCAACATGGCTACTTGCAGGAATAATCCCAAGATTCATATTATGAACTAATTCCCATTCTTCATCGACATACTCTTCTAGTATATCACCAATGCTTTCCACAAAGTCATCCCATGAAGCAAAGCCCTTCGGAGGAGGAGGATCATTATTAACAAGACCATTTGCAGGAACAACACATTTCTCATTAGAACTCATCCTCTCAATTCCTTCTTTCTTTTACTTATGAACTAGGTATCTAATTTCGTATTTCTAGGATCCAAATCTAGCTAAATATATTGTGTTTTTTTTTTTCTATACGTATCTAGTATGCAAATCTAAATATAGTGGGTGGGTTATGTTTACCATGAATATAACAAACGAAAATCAAGGTGATATATGGAAAGTGCGATTTTGCGGATTTTGCGAGACCCAATGAAAAAATATTGCATTAGGATTGTAGGATTAGACTACGGATTGTCGGTTCTAATTAGACGCCTATAATCTTGCTTTGAACCCTAAAGAAATCTCTAAATATCCCGACACGTTAAGCATTCATGTCAATGAGATAGTACACTTGTTATAAATAAAATTTTACCTTCCTTATTTATAAAAATAGTCCATTCACACTATAATTCAGTCTAGCAAGTCATTACCATTCAACCTAAGGAGAACCTAAGAAGAAAACACCTCTATGGCTCTATGATGCAATTTCTCACGATGATTATGAACATCTCTATTTGTATTTGTGATTGTTGATGTGTTGCAGTACATTGTAGTTTGTTTTGAGAATATCTTAGTGAAATTTTTGGGTTTAGTTGATAATGAAACTGAGTCAGACATACTATCTTATTTGTTTGTAAGATTTCACCATTCAAGGCGCATGGTTAACGTCTTGTCCCTTGGCAAAGCACGCCTATTGAATTTCAGACGCAATTTTTCTTACTACATTATTACTACAATCATAATTGATTTTTTGCGAAATTCATAGACACCAACACTTGTTGGTCATGCACGGTTTACCAGGGTTTACACGTTTGCAGATCCGAAAGAGCCGGCACCTGTTGACAGGCATTATGTGACGCTGGTGTATTGCAATATCTTGATTTGATTAATCAGAACACTAGTGTATTGCTGACATAATTGATTAATTAGTTAATAGATGGGCCATATCTTGAACTGTAGCATGGTTTGGCTTATGTATCATGCCATATCTCAAGTCCCTGTCATGTCCCAGTTATGGGCTAACCATATGGATGGGTGCCTTTACAACTAGTCATTAACTATGTCCGTAATTATTATTATTATTTTAACGTTATTAGTTGAAACGTGTGCTTCGCACACTGGCCATGAGAATACTACCCTTATAACCTCTTGTGGTTGTGAGTAGAGGGGGTAATGAATTATTGAGTTATCAATCTTATCTTCTTCGTCTAGCTCTCTCTTCCTTCCCTTCTTCTGTCAAACCCTAAATTCACCTCTTATTCTTCTTCGCATGCTCCTTTCATCTCTATTATTGTTCTAAGAGTTGTTTCTGCATAACCATTGTAGTAGTAATCACTACAAGTGGTATTAGAGCACTCGGTTCTGAGTGACCTTTACCATGGTGAGTAAAGCTGAATTTGAAGCTTTAACAAAACAGTTAACATTGGTTCTGCAAGCTAATGAGAACCTAGCTAAGGAAGTGTTGGAAATTAAAGCTAAGCAAGATTCACCTTCCCCGCTGTTGATGTCTACTATGATGGAGCTGTTCAGAACACAATCGAAGAAGTTGTTAGAAGAATTTCGAGACCAAACTGCTAGATCTGGTGATGGAATACTCGAAACTCCCATAATGCCTAATCGTAATGATCGATTCGATAGTGGTAATTTTGCATCTGGTGAGAGTTCTAATTTTGCTCATACTCATAAGCTTAAAGTTGATTTTCCTAAATTTGATGGGGTTAATCCTAGATCGTGGGTTAGAAAATGTTCTAAATACTTCCAACTGCATCCAATGAATGATGAGAAAAAGGTACATGTTGCTTCCATGTATTTAGAACGGAGAGCTGATGTATGGTTCCAAGATTATCATGTGGGTAAAGAGTATATTCTGTGGGATGTATTCATTAAAGATCTATGTTCACGCTTTCAAGAGCTTGGACATGATGATATAGTGGGGGAATTTAACAAATTGAGTCAGGTGGGAACTGTATTAGAATATCAAGAGGTTTTTGAACAGTTGAAAGCATAGATGTTGGCTAAGAATGACATCTTATCAAGATTACTTCACTTCCGGTTTATCATTGGACTAAAGGAGGAGTTAAGGATTGTTGTTCAAACGTTTTCACCAGTCACACTAGAGAAGGCCATTTACTTAGCTAGAATGCAGGAAGTCCTCATTGATAGCGCAACTAAGAAGCTCAGGACCAACAGATTACCTCCATTATTCATTCCTCAGGGCCATAGAAATTTGGTCACCAGCCCAAAGTCTACTTCACCATCACCAAGAGGGAATGTCTTCACCAGCCTAAGATTGCCTCCAGTTAGAAGACTTACTTATGCTAAAATGAAGGCTAGGAAGGATAAGGGATTATGCTACAATTGTGATGAAGAATTCAAGGCTGGTCATAAATACATCAAGCAGCTGTTATTTATGTTGGTAGCTGAAAAGGAGGAGCCAGTTTTCTCTGAAGAAGATTCACCTTCCAGTTCTCCAGTAATACAAGAAGTGACTGATGAGGAAGTAGAAATCTCAGTTCATGCCTTTTCAGGAATGGGCAGAAGGTGGTACTACAGGGAAACTGAGTCTACTAGTATATCATTAATGACAGGAGAGGAGTGTGACAAGTATATGAAGAAACACAAGCATGGGCTTGTGGGACATTTTTTTTCCATCACTGGTGAAGAGAAACAAAGCATAACCCCTCCTGACCTCCAACCACTCTTGAAATCTTTTCAGTCCATATTTAAAGAACCTACTACCCTTACTCCCACTAGGAATCATGATCACCATATTCCACTACAACCCCTATCAACTCCACCAAATCAGAGGCCCTATAGAATCCCTTACATTCAAAAAGATGTAGTAGAAAAATTGGTGCATGAAATGTTAACTTCTGGGGTTATTAGACCAAGCCATATTTTCATCTCCAATACTACTTGTTAAGAAAAAAGATGGGAGTTGGAGATTTTGTGTTGATTATAGAAGGTTAAATGAAATCACACTCAAGAATAAATATCCAATACCGGTCATTGATGAGCTTCTAGATGAGCTAAAGGGAGCTAAGGTATTTACTAAAATAGACTTGAGAGATGGCTATCATCAGATAAGGGTTTTTCCAGCTGACATCCACAAGACAGCGTTCAAGGCACACCAGGGACATTATGAGTTCTTGGTAATGCCATTTGGGCTTACAAATGCTCCAGCAAGCTTCCAAGCTTTAATGAATGATATTTTCCAGCCTTATTTGAGAAAATTTATATTGGTATTATTTGATGACATACTCATATACATCCCAGACATGGAAACCCATATCCAACACCTAACCACAACCTTGGAGTTGCTTAAAGAGCATTCTCTCTTTGCTAAGCTTAGCAAGTGCTCTTTTGGTCAATCACAGATTGACTACTTCGGACACATTATTTCTGGAGATGGTGTTGATGCTGATCCTGAGAAGGTTGCTTGTATGGTGAAATGTCCAGTTCCAGCTACATTAAGAGATCTCAGGGGGTTCTTGGGACTCACTGGATACTACAGAAAGTTTGTTAATGGGTATGGCCTTATCTGTAAACCCCTAACTGAGCTACTTAAGAAGAACAAGTTCCAATGGAGTGATGAAGCTCAAACATCATTTCAACTACTAAAGGAGGTTGTTACTACTACTCCTGTCTTAGCACTCCCATACTTTAATAAAACCTTTGAAGTAGAAACTGATGCTTGTGATATTGGGGTTGGAGCTGCATTAATGCAAGAAAAGAGGCCAATAGCCTTTTTCAGCAAAGTTATGGGCTCTAGATTCTTAGCATTATCCACTTATGAAAAAGAAATGATGGTTGTTGTACTAGCAGTAACTAAATGTAGAACTTACTTATTGGGCAACAAGTTCACTATATACACTGATCATCAAAGTATTAAGCATTTCATGGACCATAGGATTCATTCAATGTTGCAGCAGAAGTGGATTGCTAAACTGTTGGATTATAATTATGAACTTAAGTATAGGAAGGGAGATGATAACCTAGTAGCAGATGCTTTATCTAGAGTTAACTGGGATGAAGAGTCAATTTGTCAAGCAATTACTCAAATTCTTCCTTCATGGCTTCAAGAGGTTCAAGACAGTTATATCAATGATTCCATGACTCAGAAGTTAATTCCTGAATTAGCTGCCACTAAAAAGGAAGTGGATGGATTCACTTACTAACAAGGTGTTCTAAGATATAAGCAGAGATTGTATGTTGGCCAGAGTGGAGATATCAGAAAAACAGTTATAACTTCTATTCACTCTTCTCCAGTTGGAGGTCATTCAGGAGGGCTATCAACTTATCAAAAGGCTAAACTATACTTTCACTGGAAGGGCATAAAGAAGCACATTCTAACCTATGTCAAGGAGTGTGATGTCTGCCAACAACATAAGGGTTTTAATACATCTCCAGCTGGATTACTACAACCCTTACCAATTCCAAATCAAGCTTGGGAACACATTTGTATGGACTTCATCACAGGGCTACCAAAATCTGAAGGGAGAGAAGTGATTCTAGTTGTGGTGGATAGTCTTACCAAGTACAGCCATTTCATTGCTCTAAGCCATCCTTACACAGCAGCTTCAGTTGCTAAAAGGTTCATAGATACAATTTTTAAACTGCATGCCATGCCAAAGTACATTGTGTCTGACAGAGATATCAATTTCATCAGCAACTGTTGGCAGGTGTTGTTTGCTAAGGTGGGCACTTCACTACATCTCGCATCGCCTACCACCCCCAAACGGATGGACAAACAGAAAGGGTGAATGCTTGCTTAGAATCTTATCTGAGATGGATGACAATTTCTAGACCTTCAAAGTGGGTCACATGGCTGCCTTTGGCTGAATGGTGGTTCAATACTGCTTATCACACCATCTTGAAGCTCACCCCATTTGAAGCCCTATATGGCTATGCTCCTCTATAATTTGGGATTCTCTCTACTCAAGCAGGGATTCATGATGCAGCTGAAGATTATTTATAGCAGAGACAAGAAATGGGAAAATTACTCAAAGAAGCCTTAGAGTCTGCTCAACATAGGATTAAGCAGCAAGCTGACAAGATGAGGACTGAAAGGTCATTCAATGTTGGTAATTGAGATTACAACCCTATAGACAGTCCACTGTGCAACTAAGGAGGAACCTGAAGTTAGCTGCCAAATTTTTTGGACCTTATCAAGTGATTGCCAAGGTTGGATCAGTAGCATACAGGCTAAAGTTACCAGTAGGCTCCAAAATCCATTCCACCTTTCATGTATCACAGCTTAAGCCAAAACTAGGAGATGGGGTGGTAGCTCAGACATTTCTACCTGCAACTGACAACAATGGACAATTATAGATGATCCCAAAGGAAGTTTTGGCTACTAGGAGTATCATGAAGAACCAGCAGGTTATAGTTCAGTGTTGGTGAAATGAGAAGGCCTGACTGCTTTTGAAGCTACTTGGGAGGACAAGAAACTTATGAAGACACAATTTCCAAAACGAATCCTTGAGGACAAGGATCTGGGTGGAGTAGAGGGAATTTGTCATGTCCCAGTTATGGGCTAACCATCTGGATGGGTGCCTTTATAACTAGTCATTAATTGTGTCCGTAATTATTATTATTATTTTACCGTTATTAGTTGAGACGTGTGCTTCGCACACTGACCAGGAGAATACTACCCTTATAACCTCTTGTGGTTGTGAGTAGAGGGGGTAATGAATTATTGAGTTATCAATCTTATCTTCTTCGTCTAGCTCTCTCTTCCTTCACTTCTTCTGTCAAACCCTAACTTCACCTCTTATTCTTCTTATCATGCTCCTGTCATCTCTATTCTTGTTCTAAGAGTTGTTTCTGCATAACCATTGTAGTAGTAATCACTACAGTCCCTGACCAACAATTAAAATCAAAAAATGGTCAAACATAATAGGTCAAACAAAATAGGTCAATAAGCAAAATAAAATTAGCACACTTGTGTATATTTATTTAATTTTAATTAGTTAAAAGATGAGCCATATCTTGAACTGCAGCATGGTTTCATTCAGGCATCACGCCATATCTCAATACCTTGGTGCCTGACCAACAACTAAAATCAACTAATGTCAAACAAATTATGTCAAACAAAATAAGTCAAGCAAAATAAAATCAGCACAATTGTGTATATTTATTTAATTTCACTTAGTTAACAGATGGGCCAATTAGTTAACAGATGGGGTGGTAGCTCAGACATTTCTACCTGCAACTGACAACAATGGACAATTATAGATGATCCCAAAGGAAGTTTTGGCTACTAGGAGTATCATGAAGAACCAGCAGGTTATAGTTCAGGTGTTGGTGAAATGAGAAGGCCTAACTGCTTCTGAATCTACTTGGGAGGACAAGAATCTTATGAAGACACAATTTCCAAAACGAATCCTTGAGGACAAGGATCTGGTGGAGTAGAGGGAATTTGTCATGTCCCAGTTATGGGCTAACCATCTGGATGGGTGCCTTTATAACTAGTCATTAATTGTGTCCGTAATTATTATTATTATTTTACCGTTATTAGTTGAGACGTGTGCTTCGCACACTGGCCAGGAGAATACTACCCTTATAACCTCTTGTGGTTGTGAGTAGAGGGGGTAATGAATTATTGAGTTATCAATCTTATCTTCTTCGTATAGCTCTCTCTTCCTTCCCTTCTTCACAAACCCTAACTTCACCTCTTATTCTTCTTATCATGCTCTGTCATCTCTATTCTTGTTCTAAGAGTTGTTTTACGCATAACCATTGTAGTAGTAATCACTACAGTCCCTGACCAACAATTAAAATCAAAAAATGGTCAAACATAATAGGTCAAACAAAATAGGTCAATAAGCAAAATAAAATTAGCACACTTGTGTATATTTATTTAATTTTAATTAGTTAAAAGATGAGCCATATCTTGAACTGCAGCATGGTTTCATTCAGGCATCATGCCATATCTCAATACCGTGGTGCCTGACCAACAACTAAAATCAACTAATGTCAAACAAATTAGGTCAAACAAAATAAGTCAAGCAAAATAAAATCAGCACAATTGTGTATATTTATTTAATTTCAATTAGTTAACAGATGGGCCATATCTTGAACTGCAGCATGGTTTGGCTCAGGCATCATGCCATATCTCAATACCCTGGTCCCTGACGAACAACTCAAATGAGCCACAAAAATCTACTAACACTATGTCTGGAACAGCGCCTGAGACATAACTCACACTACAAAAATATTGACTTTTAGCCACGGGCTTTTTGCCACGGTTCATCTAATCTGTGGCTATTGATGACATATTGCCACGACCTACCGTTGGTGTGGAAGTATATCATATCATTTGCCACGACATGAGAAGAATTTGCTACGGGCTGACAGTAAACCCATGTTTTAGATGTTATGAACGTGATAATAACTCTCTAGTCACGGCTTAGTTAGTCGTACCAATTGGTGAGTGTCACACCTCCAAAATGCCTCTGCAAATTTTATGTGAAAGTGTAACTCGACAGCACAAGTGGTTCTGCGAATAGATTCACCCAATTGCACTTCAGCCTTATAAGTTTGTACCAATACAAACAGCTAACTCTTCAGGTTTATCAGCGGAAGTCTTTAATCTTCTTTCTCTTCTAAAAACTCATCAAATACACCCCATAATGCATTCAATCTTTGCCATACTTTACCAACAACAATCAGCCAACCAAGAACACTTAAAAAATGACACAATCAACTCATTTTATTGCATCAAAGGGAAGAAATACAAAACTTGCCCACTTGGGGACTTACACAGACTTGTTCACCTTCAAACCAAGTCTTAGTATTACAAAAACTCTCCTATTCACTCACATATGCAAACCTCACTCTCACATATGTTCTCTATGCAAGCCTGCCGAATTTTCCCCTCCTTAGGACTATTTATACAGCAGCTTTACTTGGCCAAACCGTGCATAACCGTTACACACGCATGGGACAGCCATCTGTCTCATAAAGCAGTTCGCTAACCGCCAATAATCAAGCTAACTAACGCTTCTTCTCCAACTCCCGCCAATCATCCAACACCTATTATTTAGCAGTTAGAACTCTTCTCCCACGCTTATAAATTTACTTATAACCGCTCCTCTTCATCACGCATCATTGGCATGCTTGTGAAACTCATAACTAACTTGCAACCGTCACTTGAGCCATATTGCACCACTTGTTTTGGCATACTGGATTCTAGCTTGCGCCCACGCTCAGCCCTCTTGGCCCTGCATGCTTATCATTCTAAACTCATGCACGGACATTCCTTAAGCTTCAAACACCGATGCCAGCTCCTTAGGCTCACTCTAGTTGCTCATGCGTCATATATGCTTCACTTCGCCAATTAGCTTGACAACGGCAATGCAACTCTTGCATTACTAACTTGTTTGCATTATTCAAGCTTTGGCCAACCTTGAATATATGCCATAGACCAACTCTCAGTCTATTCTTCACTCTTGCATCCTCCTTGAGTTTGGGCCAACTCAATTCCATAGATATGCATCGATGCCAACATCGCATGTTGTATCTGTCACTTTGGCCATGTCTTGCCTTTCCTCAATGAAGCTTCATTGTGTCGGCCAATAAGCTTCATCACTTAGCCAAATGTGTTTACAATGTAATGCTGCACTTGCACTACATTGGCCATGTGGGTTTATGCCATTCTTGACACTTGCCAATCTATACAGTAATACCTCTATTATGGCTTGCGTTGCACTATTATAGCTTACGTTGTGCTATTATGGCTTCGCATTGCACTATTATGGCGGAGTACTGATTTGGCCTGCAACTCTGTAACGCACAATCATTGTGCTTCACTTGCAGTACCGTCATAGACCTCCCCCACCTAATCCGTTCAACGTCCTCGTTGGACGCGACCCAGTATGAACACCATACTTGTCTTAACTTTGCTTCACTTGCTTTTAGAACCTTTTCTGAAAATCGGCAACTACTTTTGGGTAACCCTTGCCAATGGTCCCCTCCGATTGCATCCGCATCACTTAGCTTTGTTGCTTTGCCATTGATCTGACACCTTTGAGCCACATCTCGGCGTTGTGCACTATGCTTATGCTGCTACTCAAATTATGCATCAATACCGAAATGCAAATCTGAAATTCTTCTTAGCCAATTCCCTTTAGCTTGAACTTCGCCTTGAATCATTTACGCCTAAGTGTATGCACTGAATGATTCTTCTTCTACTTATCACCACGATCATTGCCATAGTCTCACGCTTTCCGACTTTGCCTTATTATCATACTCAACATGATAAGGACTTATAAACGACTTGGCCTCGTTTTCAATCAATTTTGCTGGCAACCCGCCTTTGAACTGTTGTTCTCCGTGATCCTCATTAAGCACGTCACAAAGTAAATAAGGGTTCTTTTGCATAAGACACCCGCATTCAATACTTCATGCCTCGCCAAACTCTGATTATCCAAATATCATTCAAGAACACATTTCTATGAACGTAGCCATTAAGTATAAGTTCTATACTTATGCCATCTTGCATACTCGTACTCGTGACAAGTTTTCTTTGCTCAACTTCCATACAGCAAAACTATTGAGTCGCACAGCCCATTTACAAAACTATGACTAACTATCTCTTGGACATAGCATAGCTAACCCTTTAGCTATCCATATGCCATGCTTTCAAAGCCAATATGTCTCCAAATACTTCTTTGAACTGCATTGCTAATTGCCTGGAAAGTGTGTGTCTTTATCTAAGGCCATGAGTTCTACCCAACTCATGCTTGTTGATAAAATGATTTCTAACTTGATGTATTGCTTGCACTGTCGCTGCCCATCTGCCATCGTGCCATTTTGCAATCTCCCAAACAGCAACATCACTTCTACATCAACTAGGACCCTTTTCCTATGCTTTGCTTATTAGCTTTCAACTTGTCTTGTCATTTCATACGTTAGGCTAAGTATGCTACTTGCATCATCTCCCCATGAACTAGCTTTACATCGTAAATAAAGAGGCAAGACTTTATAAACGAAAACACCCTCATTCATTACTGCTCTTACATGACAATACCATGTACCATTACATGATTGATCCACTTGATCACTTTTGGAAATCTAAAACTTCGTCAACAAAGCAACTTGATTACACCAAAGCAAAGTATATACAAACTTCAAGACTCAAATAAAAGTTTGTACAACTAAACTCTACACACAGAGTTTGCAACAACTAACAACTCAAGCTACATAAAACAAGGCCAAGAACACTCCTGTTTTGGCATTCAAAGTGTTGCCAATGGAGACAACAACACTTACTTGTTTTTAGCTTAGTTTCTTTTGTCGAAGTTAGCGACCACTTCGCTACGAGGTCTCTTCCTTGAACCTTCACTTCGGCCTTCACGAGTCTTTGTAGAATGATTCCCATAATCATCCCCAACTGATACATTGAGTTGTGCCTTGAGTGGACAGCTTCTAGCGAAGTGTAAACCTTTGCAAATGAAACATCCCCTAAACTTACGGGATGAAGGGAGTAGTTCCTCTTCCTTAGGTTCATACTTGAGCTTACTGCCAACAGATTTTTCCTTCCCTTTGGATTTTCCTTCGCAGCTTTGCACATCTTCAGTCGTTGTGCTATTGGCAAGCTCTCTTACCGTCTGCATATCCATCTGGATACTCTGCACTTTGCGCTTCTTAAGTTCAGCAATCACACTTGAACTTGCGCCAGCCAGAAATTGGAACATCTGATCTTCTTCACTCATGCCACATGTCTCTTGCACCAATGCAAAGAAGTTTTCAACATAGGCCTGTGGTGTACTTGTCATTTTTAGCCTACGTAAACTTTCTCTTGCATACCAAGCACCATTGCTTGGCCAGAACTGACATCTCAGTCCATCTTTCATGTCATTCCATGACATAGGATTGGCATAACCAGCAGCTTCATCTTCTTGCAGCATAGTTCTCCACCAAACCTTTGCATCACCACCAAGGTAATTGCCTGCGAGAGTTACTTTTTGTCCTTCCCCAGTTCCATTCGCCTCAAAGTATGCCTCAACGTCATACAAGAAATTCTCAATTTCTCTAGCATTTCTGGAACTTGTGTAAATTCTTGCCTCGGAGACTCGATTAGAGCTTTCTCCATGCACATTTGCCCCTACAAACATGCCGTTACTGATTAACCCACGAATGCTTGCCACTTCCTCTGACATTTGCTTCGCATGGCTTGTTAGTATGGTCTTTATGTCACTGAATTGCACCTTCAATTCAGTCACTTCAGCATTGGTTTCGCAATTCAGAAGGGTTGCATAAGACACCTTGTCTTCTACAGCACTTACCCTGCCATCGAATTCTTTAAACCAATCTGACGTTCTTCCTTCAAGTAGGTCTAGCCTGCCATTTTATTCAGAAACAAGAGGATTTTCAATGCCATATGCACTGAAATCAATGGTTAAATCGCCAAGATCACCATACTCCTCATGTTGATCATACGTACCCGGTAGTTCTTCGTCGATCATCATGCCATTATAACTCATTTCTAATGCAAAACTCTGAAAATAATGTGCCACTTACTTGCTCACAGGAAAATAGCTTTAGAGAGAAAGAATTACTAGTGTATTATCCAACAAATACACTCGAACTGTGTACCAAACACAGCTCTGATACCCGACTGTCACACCTCCAAAATGCCTTTGCAAATTTCTGCGAAAGCGTAACTCGGCAGCACAAGTGGTTCTGTGAATAGCTTCACCCAATTGCACTTCAGCATTATAAGTTTGTACCAATACAAACAACTAACTCTTCAGGTTTATCAGCGGAAGTCTTTAATCTTCTTTCTCTTCTAAAAACTCATCAAATACACCCCATAATGCATTCAATCTTTGCCATACTTTACCAACAATAATCAGCCAACCAAGAACACTTAAAACATGACACAATCAACTCATTTTATTGCATCAAAGGGAAGAAATACAAAACTTGCCCACTTGGGGACTTACACAGACTTGTTCACCTTCAAACCAAGTTTTAGTCTTACAAAAACTCTCCTATTCACTCACATATGCAAACCTCACTCTCACATATGTTCTCTATGCAAGCCTGCCGAATTTTCCCCTCCTTAGGACTATTTATACAGCAGCTTTACTTGGCCAAACCGTGCATAACCGTTACACACGCATGGGACAACTATCTGTCCCATAAAGCAGTTCTGCCAATCGCCAATAACTGTGCTAACTGGCCAGTTCTTCTCCAACTCCCGCCAATCATCCAACACCTATTATTTAGCAGTTAGAACTCTTCTCCCACGCTTATAAACTCATTTATAACCGCTCCCCTTCACCACGCATCATTGGCATGCTTGTGAAACTCGTAACTAACTTGCAACCGTCACTTGAGCCATATTGCACCACTTGTTTTGGCATACTGGATTCTGCATTGCGCCCACGCTCAGCCCTCTTGGCCCTGCATGCTTATCATTCTAAACTCATGCACGGACATTCCTTAAGCTTCAAACACCGATGCCAGCTCCTTAGGCTCACTCTAGTTGCTCATGCGTCATATATGCTTCACTTCGCCAATTAGCTTGACAACAGCAATGCAACTCTTGCATTACTAACTTGTTTGCATTATTCAAGCTTTGGCCAACCTTGAATATATGCCATAGACCAACTCTCAGTCTATTCTTCACTCTTGCATCCTCCTTGAGTTTGGGCCAACTCAATTCCATAGATATGCATCGATGCCAACATCGCATGTTGTATCTGTCACTTTGGCCATGTCTTGCCATTCCTCAATGAAGCTTCATTGTGTCGGCCAATAAGCTTCATCACTTAGCCAAATGTGTTTACAATGTAATGCTGCACTTGCACTACATTGGTCCTGTGGGTTTATGCCATTCTTGACACTTGCCAATCTATACAGTAATACCGCTATTATGGCTTGTATTGCACTATTATAGCTTACGTTTTGTTATTATGGATTCGCATTGCACTATTACGGCGGAGTACTGATTTGGCCTGCAACTCTGTAACGCACGATCATTGTGCTTCACTTGCAGTACCGTCATAGACCTCCCCCACCTAATCCGTTCAACGTCCTCGTTGGACGCGACCCAGTATGAACACCATACTTGTTTTAACTGAGCAAATCAGTTGTATTGATTTTGAAGTTTTAATGGATTGATTGAATCAAGTCATTAATGTATTAGTTTCTTGTGTCTTGGATATATATTTGTTTGTTTCTACTACTAAAGGTGCATTGGTTAGACTATATATACTTGATTTTCTGCATGTTTTATGAAGTGTTTAGTGATTCTTTTGTTCCAGCTACAGTAAGCATGAGGGGGATGTGATGTAGATGGAATTATTATGCTTGGTATTTATAGTCAAAATTTGGTTTGAATTACATCTCATGCATGTATATTTTTGATAAATGCAGGTTGTTTACATCGATGGCCATATAAAGATACATATAGAGCTATTGAACTTTGGGAAAGTAAAACGGGAGTTTGTTGAAGAGCGTAAGAGTTATAAAAATAAAACAACCAAGTGGATCAATTTTTTGTGTTGATAATAACATAATATTACTTTAATTCTTTTCCATCATTCTATCAGGGTGAAGTGTTTGAATCTTTGAGTCTTGATAATTCTGAAAAGTGAGTTTGCCACTTGTTAATGGTGGACTTTAGTTCAGGGCTAAAATTATAAAACCAGTATTTAATGCACTGTCACCCTGCAAAGGGAAAGGCCGTTTAAGAAGTGATGAGTGCAGAAAACCTCTTCGCTTTATTTGAAGCAATTCAGTATATATACACATGAAATCCACTCAGAATGGTGCGTGCAAACAATCCCAAATATTTTGTAAATTATGTTAGCATTATTAATTAATGCATGATTTGCCTAGTATTTTCCGTGCTATGTTCTCATCCGAACTCTCATCATTGACATGACATGACGATTAAGTGTTCACTCTCAGCAGAGTAGCATGAATCTCCCGAAGTGCCAATATTGATGTAGCGCCCCCTAAGCTAGCAGCTGACTAAACTAAGAGATTAACTACAAAAAGAGGTACTAACGATCTAAAACATTTAAGAAAGAAGTTCTAAACAAAGATTAACCCGAATCTAAACCCTTGATCTCTGAAATAAATACAAGAACTCCTCTCAAGTGATACATATTCAATAGTGAGTTGGTTTACAAATAGAATATAAACACAAAATAATATAGCGGAAGCTAACCAACTAACGAAACCAACTCCTCGAAGCCTTTATCGCCACGTGCACATCTTGAATCTGTCTCTGAAACTGAAAGTGGGAATTGAGCGAGCACATCATCCGAAGGGTGCCCAGCAGAAATAACAAATAACTTTCAAGTAATCACTAGAATGATTTAAAGACAATGCAGGTTTTGTAGAAAACCGATAAATCAAGGAAAAACAGATAAAACATATTAAAAATAATAAGTTGTACTGAAATATAAAGTTCTACCAACCATTAAACCGGCACACATTCACAACATAAATAATAGTTGAGCGACGTCTTCCTTCGGAGTAGCAAGGCATGACTGTTGCGGATTCTTCAATGATCATTAAAGCGCCCATGAGGTTTCCGTCCTCAAGTCATAAACGATGTGTACCTTACCAGTACCTTTTTCTACGCGCACTCTACATAGCAAGTATCCAAAGAGATCTAATGGTAACAACATTATATCTGATCGAAGTGCTTACACAGTGGAGAGCCCCCTTTACCATCCCTGCGTAAATTCAACAATCTTATATAAGATTCTCAACATCATTCTCTCTAAACACCAAAACATAATATAATATCTTTTGAAAGTAATTTAAAAGAATAATAAACATCCATGTATGAGACATGCGTTGCCCCCGTACAAAAATAGGGAATATATAATGGCCGAATTAAAACCAGACCTATATAATATTCAACCCAACGAGATCTATCTAGGTTTGCTTAAATTAGGTATAACATTTGGGGGCACACATCTCACACCAATCAAAAGGAAACCTTATCCCTTTCATGCTAACAATAAATAAGGATTATAACAACTTTCCAGTCAATGGAAAGAATCACGTTTTGAAGATAAGTAAATACTCCCAAAACATAGATATTAGTTGTTTCTAAAGATCCAAGCCCATCCCAAAATGTAAAAGAAAACTAGTTTGTATTACACACGGATAATACATGCATACACTATCATATAGTAACAAAGATATGCATGGATTTCACAAAAGATAGATTTGTAAAAAAATAATGAATACAAGAGAGTTCGTTATCGATTCCCACCTCTTTTGATGACACGCCTCGCCTACCTCGAGATGTTCAATCCACTGGATCATCCTTTGAACCGATCGTTGTTATTAACGACTAACTGTTAATCACACAAGAACTCTCAAGATTAGCCAAAAGGCTCATACAAGGCTCATAACATAATCTCATACAATTCTCTAGTTATAACTAAGTGAACTATCTAATGGTTCTAAGCCCATTTATGATTCTACATCTTTTCATTATTTAACCTTAGCACATCTAGAGTTTACTAATTGTTTTGGGTTGGTTCTATAGTTCATTACATAGGTCTGATGAATATCTACAACCTTGTACAGTAGAAGGAACCAAAGGTCAATTCGGACCATAAGGGTCCAAGTTATCAAAATAGGAAAACTTTGCCTAATCCCATGTCCACTAAGCGCGGCCCATTAACACAAGGTCTGGCCCAATAGGGTCAACTAACGGTAATAACTGTCAAACGAGTCGACTAACAGTCCACGTCAAATCAAAGGTCAAGTCCAGAGTCACAGGTCAAGGTAAGTCAATTGATCCAAGGTCAGGTTAACGAGTTAAGTCACCGAGTCAAATCGGGTCAAGTCTGGTTACATGGTCAACTCAGTCAGAAGACTGATTCAGGCAAATAAACTGACTCAGGCGAGTCATACTTAAACTATCAGCAAGCCAGCAAGAACACAAGGCCTGAGCCATTAGCTCATGCCACAAAAAAATGCATTACAACACAAACACAACACAGACTAATCCTACATCTCTTCCTTACTTCAGTTCAAACAATAAATTCACCATTTCCAATTCTAATTCCAATACATAATCTTGTAACTCGACAACCATTACAATCCTGTAGTTTCAATTCATCTAACTATTTCATACATCTAAACTTCAGTATGATTTCAACATCAACTTGTTTACAGTTCACTTCTAACGAGACTTCAGTTATAACATCTATACCCTGTAGATGTCCTTTTAACAACTCTCCTTATTATTTTTTAACACCACTAAGAACACCACCACCACAACTTCCATGAGTTTCATCACCTCTCTACACCCTACCACATATGATAGGTGTAGAATACTAAGAATGCACCACCACCATTTTAACTTCCATGAACTACAACCACTTAAACCAACCAACAATCTTGATTTATCTCCAAGATTTTTGTTCGCAAAGACAAACCAAGAGAAGAAGAATGATGGCGAAAACCGAGAAGGTTCGATACGAGAAGATGCAATGACCGAGTTTTGAATCAACTCTCCTTATTATTTTAACCAACAGTTTCATCACCTCTCTACATGTCGTTACAATTTTGCACAACCTCTGCTAACAATTTAACACCACTAAGAATGCACCACCACCACAACTTCCATGAACTACAACCACTTAAACCAACCAACAATCTTGATTTATCTCCAACTGCAAAGACACATTTGTCCGTGGGCCTATCCCAAATCATTACAACCCTAGGTCGAGGGGATATGTCATTCATTCACCACAGAAAGTAAAACAGTTTGAGTTTCATCAACAACCACAACCACAACCATTACATAACACCACCACCAGACCCTCATGCACAATTCTAACCCATTCAATGACACAACTTCAGCTCAGATTATTCACCATTAGAACACCTCCAACACGAGCTCTTGAAGTTCAACAGCTTCAACTGCAACTCAATTCAATCACCAATCGTATACATACATCCAACTGTCATCATCACCATACTATACTTGCATAAACCTAACATAACCCGCTCCACATAATTAGCTGAACTAGAACAATAATACCCTTTACAGCTTCAAGCCAAGAACACAACCACAGAATTGTAAGCTTCTTTGAATCTCAAACCCACTTTCTAACACATCTTCATCCCCTGTAATTCAACTTACAACTTTAACTTCTCAAATCAGCAAACTCATAACACTAAGATACTAATACAGCTTCACCTGCCACCTGAACTTCACCAACAACAATTCTCTTGTTCCACTTCCAATTTCATAACGCCAATCAAAACCCTAACTCTAAATCACTAATTCATCTTCCTTCCAGATATCCAAATTAACAACAACCCTATTGTTATCAGACCACCATTGAATTCCTAATTCCTTAAATTATAACTCCTTCAACTCTTTGATTAAGTTTCACTCTTAATCAAACCCAATTCTTCTTCGAACCTATCATCAGACTCAGTTCCCTCATCTAATCCGAATCACCAAACAAAGAAACCCTAACATGTAACCCTAGTTTCCTACGAAACTAAAATTAAACTCCATAAACTCATCTACACCTCAATTAACAACAAACCCACTCTATAATCGAACAAATCATAACAATTTCATAAAGAAATTTCAATCAAAAACGAAACCCTAACTCTACTTACCAGAATTCTGCTTTTTCCAGAACTCAATCGACAGCAGCAGCATCCCCTTCTTCCTCAGATCAACATGCTACTAAGCTTATTAAGAATCACTCATACTAAATCAACCTCGAACCTTCGGGATCGAGACCAACAGAGAGGAGAAGAGAAAGAACAGAGAAGAGGAAGAAGAAAGAATAAGAAAATAGAGAATGAGTTTCTCTCGACACGTTTTGGTGATGATAAGGCCAACGAAAATTATTAAGGCACCCACGCTTTGGATAAGGGCAGCCAGGTCGGTCTAAGGCAAAATAGTATCACACTAATCTAATGATATCTTCTGCGTCCGGTCTCCGAATGACACGTTCGAGTAGTCTAATTCACATAACTTTTCAAGATCTATCTAGTGATACTAGTTTCGTATCTAAATCATTGTTAGATTAATTCTATTAATTATCGATCGTGTTAAACTAGTCGATTCATTAGCGTCTTAAACGTCTCTTGACTGGTCTAATAACGTTGACGAGCTTAAGGGTCTTTACAATTGAGATCTGCGTGAAATACCCACATAGGCTACATCACTCTCTAACAAAGAGAATCTTTCATCGACACACTTTTGATTAAGGTTAGCTCGATCAAACATGTTGAAATTCCTTAAGGGAAACCTAGACTGTCCATGTCAGTCTCAGAAACGATCACGGCCATACAAATTGGCCGCGCAATTTAACAAGCCTAACCAAACCCTGGCAGGAATAGGCAACCATCACGATGGCCGTTGACAGGCCCACCAGTGTTCCGACCAATTGGACCTTGCTCAAACACCTCCAAGCACCGTCAAACGCCAACCCCAAGTAGGGTGGTCGCGGCTGGCAAAGGTTGAAAAGGAATTGAAATAAGCGGACATGGACTGTCCATAACAGTCTCAAAAGTATCATAGCCGTCCAACTTTGCCAGCTTGGTTGGACGAATTAGATTGCTCCATGAGTAATCAGGAAAGTGCTAGCACGTACACCGGCGGCCCCACTTTCCCCTCACCCGAACGGTTTTCTCACGACAGGACCATAGAGCAATGAACGCTTTCCCAAACCATGGCAAGCGTGACGCTTCTAAACCTAATTTGGGTCGCGGAAGTACACTAGCGTCTTAAATCAATCACGACCATCCAACTTAGCCAGCCTATTTGGATGGCTTAGATCGTATTTTGGACCATCAGGAAGGTGCACATAAGTTCACCGTCAGCCCAACATTGTCCCCACGTGATCGATTTCCCCAAGGAAATCCAACGACATGCCAAACTGCTTGGTTAAAGTCGCGTGGACGTGGCTGTTTCAAAACCCTAATTAGGGTTTACAACAACATGCATCTGTTGTAAATTGATCACAACCATCCATCTTCGCTAGCCTAATTGGACGGCTTAGATCGTGTTTCAAATGATCAAGGAGATACCAACGCGTTCAACATCGAACCAACTCCACATGTGGTCGATCGACTTGCTCATGGCAAGGTGATGCGTGTCGTAGGTGCAATCAAATTAATTCAATATTTCCACTCAATTAAAAATAATATAATGGAAGTTAAGTTCGTTCCCACGAGGAGCAAGTGATCTTTAGTTGTAAAAGTTGTCACGAAAGGGGTGTAAAAAGCAAAATAAAAATAAACAAAGCAATTAAAATCGAAAGTTGAAAGATGAAAACAATAAGAGAGAGAAGATCAAGGAATCCTTCTTCGTTACGAAACAATGAATCAAGTTATGTTCTTTTCTAACCAACTCCACATGTGGTCGAACTTCTTAGTCTTCGGTTTCAACTATTGATGATAAACCCTCGAATTTCATAAATCCATAACAATTTGTAACCTTTTTACCTTAAAAATCCTTGTCGCTTGAAATTTCCTTATATATTTTCCTTCCCCACGGCTCATTAAAAACAAAACAAATATTTCTCTTGTTTTTCTCTCTCTTTTTTTTTTTTTTTTTTTTTTTTTTTTTTTTGAAACAAGAGAAATTAAATACAAAAATAAACCATGGCCGTGGGAGAAGTATTTTACCGCTTGATTCTTCACAACTTGTATCGTCTTGAAATCATAAACTTCAAAAATTCTCACCTTTTAATTTTCTTCGCTTTCATGAATAAGTCTTCATACTTGAATATAAAATTACCTCATTGTATTGTAAGTCCTCAACATATATGTGAATCCGCTCATTTGTATGTTGCTTTACTCGACTTGCTCATTGATCGGCAACTCTAATAACGCACTTCTCCCTGCACCAAATTCGGCAAGGCTAAAACATACCTAGAAGCGCATCAAAACGCCATCCCAAATATTAGCACAAGAAAACAATAGTGATGTTATTGCTCGATAGAAATTTCCCCAGTGTTTCCAATGGTGGATATTTAGAAACGTTCAAACCAATAAGAACACGTTGTTTCAAAAAACCTAAAATTACTTTGCGTCTCCAAAGCAATGCATTTAAGTTCCATATGAATAGTCCTACTAATTTCTCGCCTTTCCGAGTCTCCATCAAATCGATCTCGACCACCCATCTTCGTTAGATACGAAATAGAATCTAACAAAGCAAGAATAAAGCAAAAAGAAAAATAAAAACAACTAAAATCATCCGCTGCTCCCCGCTAGCGGCGCCAAAATTTGATGCGTGTCGTATTTGGAGTGGCTTAGAAAGATGAAAACAATAACCTCAAACGGCCTTGGAGACATCAACGTGATCACCACCAACAACGGCATCAACTCGGTTCTCAACAACACCGGTTCTCACATCTCGTCGGCCCACCTTCACGATTTCGGATTACGCCCACCAGTTTGCAGTTTTCTCTCGGTTTCATGAATGCTTTGGGATTAAGATGCCCAATGTAAGAACCACCCCCGATGGGTGCCTATATCGATAAGGGCTAGCCAAGTTTCACCCCTTAACCTTGGATCGACATGCCGTAGTGATCCTCCCAAAAGAGTTGCCCCTTAACCATTACCCGGGCTCGGATAGTGTTCCCTCCTTGGTGAAATGACCTTTCTGAAGATCGAAACCTAATTTACGAAAAATGCGAAAGCCCAAAGAGGGTTGGCCAAAGCGGCTCCCTAAACCTAAAAGTTGCGTGCATAACGATCTCGATGAAAGATTTAACCTCAAACGGCCTTGGAGACATCAATGATCACGACCATCCAACTTCAGCCGAAACCTAGTTGGATGGTATAGATTTATTTTTAAAAACAAGAAAAACAACATTGTGAAGAAAAATAACATTGTGATCCTTCTTCCACATGAGGCGATCGGCCAAGTGATGACTTGACCGTAGGGCCCTCAAACAATCACTCAAAGGTGGTCGATCATGCTTCCTTTAAGACGCTAATCCGCGACTTATGCAATCAGGCTCTAAAACAATGATGCTTCATACACATCGATTAATTTAAGCTGCTTTACATGCGTCGAATACATACATATTTTAGTTTGGCCTCATAAAAAACTTAGTTGTTTCACCTAATAGCACCATGCTATTCTCCGTGGGTCCCACAACCCACTTATTCGAGACATCAAACATGTCACAACCTGGGGGATGCTTACTGGGGTATTGGTCTGGCGGTTTACAGCATGCGGCGTGCAACGCGCCCATTACGAGAACGTGTTACGAGGCATGGACGGTTAACGATGATGAGGGAAGTGGGCAAAGGCGTGATCGTGTGACAATCACTTAAACGACCCCACTAATCCATCACTCAACTTCCTCCACTTCCTACGAGATGAAGATTGCGCTCAAATGACTTGTATAAATAGGTTCTTCAACCTATATTCAAACAACACGAGAAATCAAGTTGTTGTTAACACCGTATCCAGAAACACCCAGAACTGATAGCTTACATTATGCAAGCCAGTTCAACATTCTGATACAAGTCATAAACAGCCAACACCTTCACAATCTCTACACCTTCTTCGCTTTCCTCCCTAAGATCAACCACATCTCCTTCACTTTGTGACCAAAGCAAGTCTGGAACTGCCATTTCTTGGTTTAGGCCAGAATTGTACAGATTGATCTCTCGAATCTAAAGTACTCTCGTGCAGTGTATTTTTTAGGGTTTAGATTCGCTTCTCATCCGTACACACCCAAATTTACCAAAACCAGCATAAACAGTTTTCACCCATAAACAACTGGCGACCACAGTGGGAGATTGATCTCTCGGTTGCAAAAAATCAATATTTTAATATTCATTCCAGTTTTCTCAATTTCAAAAGGGTGGATCTTAGACCCAATTCAATCATTAAATTTAATTTAGGTTCAACAACCAATTTCAATTCCGGTGTTCCATTCGCTAAGAAGCTTCATAAAATGCCTTTTCAAGCAATGCTACTGGAAAGGCCTTGGATAGCTGAGCACCAGTAAATCTCCCAGATGAAATGATCAGAAAGCCGCGTGGAGACACAAGAAGACGTGACTACTACCTAAAAGAGCACAACGGTATCTCTCGAAGGTTCGGATGAAGAAACCGCTTTCTCTGTAACACCACGGGTGTTGTATGGAGCAAGCCAGAAATGCCTCAAAGGGTCCACACCCAGGAAGACAAAGTGAAGATTTGCGTAGCTGTTGTTCCAGTATGGAGATAGTCGACAACAAATCTCAACACCATTGGAGTCCCAGGAAGACACCTGCAGAGATCACAAAAGAAAAGGTCTATCTCTATTCCACCCAAGGTAGTTAATATCGTGTATCGGTATCGTATCGGTCGGGTCATATACACCTATACAAATGATAATATCTATTTTTATAGGCGATACATCATTTAATATAGAATTTCAAATAATTATAAAATCATAGTTAAAAATAATAAGAATCATACACATATCTCAAATTTCCAAAATACAAGGTGGCTTATTAGAGCTTTTCCAATGGTTATTGTGTGTGTTTCCTATGTGGCAACACAAATAAGACATCATCAATCTATTTTTCTTTAAATTTAGGGAGAGAAAAAAAATCCATCTCCAACAATATTGCATGTAACATCTTCTATTAATTAGTATAAATTTTATTTTCCATAATTAAGATTTTATTAGAGCTAAAAATAGTTAGTTAATATATTAAAGTCAATTCAATTAAGTAAAAGCTTACCAGAATGGTAGACAATGTCAAGGGAATGTCTAAAACTAGACATTCACCTTGACAATGTCTACCCAAAGTCATCTATACATTGGTTTAAGACAGCATGGTTGGAGAATGATTTTAGAAAAAATGGATGTGTATCCTAGGTGGATTTTGAGATTTATCTCCACACACATGCCATTGGAGAAGCTTTTAGCCAACGTTCTGATTGTTGTCCCATTATGCCAGTAAATCTTTTTCGTTATCCTTCATATTTATCTTTTATATTTCTCTGCCTTGCAATCGAAATATGGTTTCCATCTTATATCCTACCATATAGTCATTGATTTTATATTATAAATATATTAAGGCTTTTTACCTTCTCCAATTGACATTGTACTTGTCTGTAAATACTAGATGCATGTTGATGAAAAATTTATTCACGAAACCGATAATATCGGTGTACAAGTAAAACTGATATATCGGTCTGTACCGGCCTATACAACCGATAATATCATTTCTTCTTTGTATCGTCGATATTTTCGATATCGTATAAGTATTTTCCGATATCCGATAAAAACCTGTAATATCGGCCTGTACAACCGATATTGACTACCTTGATTCCACCACTGCTACCAATTTAAAGTCAGGAATATCCGCTATCACTTCATCAAAAAAACGTGTAGATCCAGAACATGGCGTAATTCCGAGAATTCGTACATCTACAATAACAAAGGAGGCTTGATCCATCTTCAAATCATCATAAAGGATTCGCCTATTATGTCAACCTGGACAACAGCGAGACACTCCATTAGGTGTGACACCTCCAATCACATGAGCCAGAGCCGCCACGGCCACCAATATTTCTTCGAGTGTAACACCCCCGGTCGTTACTAGAGTTACTGCCACTTCCCCATCAGAATGAGAGACCGGAGGAGCCAGAGGAGGCCAACCCCTATCAACATTGTTGATTTGATGGAAAGACGAGAAGTTCTCGCTAAGGTTCATACGGACACGGCTACAACTCAGAAAGAGGTACTCACTTTCCTCAAGACGCTAATGAAGCGACTATCACAAGAGCCGCGTCAGCCCATAGAAGCAATGAAGAGCACTTTCAACACTTTTGTCATAAGCACTTCGACAGGCGTGCATTCATAGATGAAGAAGTTCGTGTTGCTCCTGAGCGCTCAAGGGAAAGAATCAGCCGTCCAATTTCATCACGCGTGAGAATCTAGAACGACTTATCCAGCATCGAGGCAAGGAAAACCCGGTAGACCTGCACTAGTATCAGCCTCCTTATCCTCCTTATGCGCAAAGAGTTCCTCTTTCGAGAGGATACTCCTCTCCTCAATTTTCCTTTTATGACGGAACCGGTAATGCTCGTGAACACATCTCTCGTTTTTTGGAGTCATTAGAAGAGCACGAATACAATCATGTCCTCCGCCTGAAAGAGTTCTCAAAGTTACTTACTGGGAGAGCGTACACCTGGTACGACAACATCACACCAAACAGCGCATCCAACTAGTGTGAGATGGTAACCGCTTTCTACAAGAAATATTTCTTCGTATCCGAGCAAATCACCTTTTCAGATTTGGGGAGAATGTTCCAACGAAACAATGAGCATCCAAATGATTATATCAAGAGGTTCAAAATCCAGGCACTGGATTGTCACGATCCAAATATGATTGAACAACGACCAATGGAATTATGCATTAATAGGATAGTACCCATCTATCGTGCTATGCTGGAGAATCCGCAATTTCAGATATCCTCTGAACTTCGTGAAGCTGTTAAATGCTCGGGTACAATAACACCTACCCTGATAAAAAGAACCAGGCCTACAAGGAACGAAGAGCCTCATGATATTCGTGGAAGCATACATCTCACCAACAGGCAATACAACCTTCAGCCTTCTGTAAGCAGCTTCACTGAAGCAGCAAGAAGAAAACCACCGAGATACAACATCCTGCGTCCAAAACCGCCAACTCCAACCTCAGTACCACATGCACGACTATCACAATGATAAAACAACGTCCGGGATATACCATATCTGGATTGACGGCAACAAATCGGTGAGAGAAGCTTTCAGAATTTCGTCTTCCGTAGAAGAAGTAGTTACATTACCGAAGGAGGTCGCACCCGGGACTTAAGAGGTACATACGAACTCTCCAGGTCAAGAGGTTCTTCATATTTGCACAACCTGTTAGTTAAGTCATCCGCATGAGGAAACTTCCCTACTCCTCAAAGACACGATCCAAAGACAGTAAAGGCAAAGAAGTGTGGCTGGGGACTTCTCAACACTACCCATCTCAAAGATGCAAGCACGCTATCATTATGATTCCAGGATGTCCAAAGATGAGGACATACTCAAGAGAGCAGACGTATCTTCGAAAACCAGCGATATGCCTGGACGTCCATGAAACGCAACGTAGACGCAAACACGGCCTCATGATCAGCAACTCGTACGGTTCTCATCAACATTGGGTTCAACTCCAACTCTCTCCCAAATTATTTCTTCAGAGACCCAGCGTGACAGCATCTATCAAGTTGAAAGCTCAATAGATACTCGTGGGAAGGGGAGTGTCTCCCTCTTCTCCATTCCATGAGGAAATATCAAGGAAGCTATCGGTTCCTTCTCCCTCTAATAACGAGAAGATCTCTACCGTTATACGAAGACTGCCAAGTTCGTGCAAGTAGCTACCATGCTTCTCCCTGCCAGTCTCTTCTGATCATAGTTGTTGCCAAGAATCGGTGTTGCCCGCCAGAGCTTCACCATAGCAACAACCACTACGGACATAGGTAATCCGAACTTCTGCATATTTCGCTTTCCCATGGAAAAGTAATAGAGTCACCAGTACGAAGGCGAGATGGTGATATATTTATTATGGTAAACCCACCGACCATACAAGATAGAGCCATGTAACTCACGCTTGGGTACTAAGGCTCGGCATGAAATTCCTTCGCCGTCAGTCAAGGACTTCTTCAACTCAAGAGAGACGGTTGATCAAGAAGTTTGCAAGGGAAAATCAAATTGAAGGTTGGTCGAATCCTTAACCATTATTGTTATCTCCCCTATTTCGAATTACCGGAAGAGAATGTTGCATGGGGAGAAAACGCGACTTGCCGGCCAGCATAATTTGTGTGTCGTCTTCCCATCTGTCATATCATATCTCCTCAGGAGAATGGGAAGAACTCATTTTTTGAAATCAAGGGTTAAGGGCGCCCTCACTGGAGTTCGCTCCAGAAGCCGCTTCAACGCACACTCTCTCCTGAGGCCGCTTCAACGATCTCTCCAGAAGAAGTCGCTTCAACGCTCTCTCTCCCGAAGCTGCTTCAGCACTCTCTCCCGAAGCCGCTTCAGCGCTCTCTTCAGAGATCGAAGCTGCTTCAACACCTTACCAGCAAATGCAATGGAAGTACGTCTTTCAAGAGAAAATAAGCTCGAGATAATTACACCTGGGGATTGCCAGCACAAGATGCCTTCACGTCCCTCAACCGGTTTATTTCTAATATCAGCATCATCACTGTTGAAGATTTATGAGCCGCAGAAAATTCTCAACATAAAGACGTACATGTGCATTAAAGACTCCAAAAGTACAAATCGGGCATGTTTTCACGTATCCAGTCACGCCATCGAATCTGAAATGTAACTGGGGACTGCTCATCGCATCCCATTCTATACAACCATCCAAGATTTAGAAGACGGTTCAATAGATGTCTCTTGAACGAAGTCCCTGAAGATATCCCAAAACAGCCTGCTTCGACATTGATACGGTGGCGCAATACTTGTTAAGTGCATATTTTGCATACATTTAGTGTCGAATCCATGCTAGTAATTGCTTAGTTTCTTGCAAATTATGGTATATTACTCTTGTTTCCTCTTATTTATGTTTTGCTAGGTGAGTCATCCAAAAGAAGTGAATTTGCACTTTATTGTGCAATAAAAGAAGTTAGCTACAAACGGAGAAGGGCCAAAGACCAAGTGGAACTCGTTGAAGTCTAGGAGTTCTTGGTATCATCTTTATGAGGACGAAAAGACGAAGTCAATAGCGAAAGAACGAAGTCATTCCGACATCGTACGAAGATTTTATAGGAATTTGAAGTAAGTCAAAGCACGCGAACGGAATTTATAAAGGCACCCCTATTTCTGTTAGGGGATGCCACCTTCTTTATCTTTCCATGCACGTGAGCAACAACTGCAGAGAGAATTTTTCGTCGACTCCAGTTTATAACCAGCATATTGATCAGTGGAGTCAACTGGATAGAAGTGGAGGTCGAGTTAAGAAAACTCAAGGAGTTTTATGTTTCACGGAGCTGCTGTTGGGTAATGGAAGGAGGTGTTTGTAATGGATGATCATGAAGACAATCAATAAATATTCTTGATCTTACATCTTTCAATGCAAAATTGTGATGATGAGAGATGCTGCGATAATGAAATTCATTGAAACAGAGAAGGAATAAAATTAAGGAGATACTTGGAGGTCTCGATTCAGTGACGATGGTTTGCTTGACGCGGATGGAAAATATGAGGTTGCAAAATAGGAGATCTAGATATTAATGATGACGCACAAAATCGATGGAGTTCGAGATGGTGATGCTCGATGGTGTAGTTGCAAGAGATGGAAGAGGCAATCCGCACGAAAGAAGGAGGGAACAAAATCGTACGAGTTGTGGTCTGTTGGTTTAAGTCCATGTTGGCAATGAAGAATATTAACGGAGATGTGATGCTGTTGTTTCAATGGTGTGTTTTCACCGGTGAATAAGAGATTGTAACTGGTTTAGGGAAGATTTGGTTGTTTGGAGTGACGTTGATGGTCATGAATTTATGGGATTAAAGCTGGCAGAGGAGATGGTCTGGACTGTGAACTTAATGGCAGTGACGACGAATACTGGAAGACTTGCTGCTGCCATTGATCATTGGGTTACTGAATAATGGAGTTGAACTGTGTTAGTACGAAAACAATGAGCTTGCGTCTGTGGATATTTTGAACATGGCAGCAATACTGAAGCTCAGATCGAGCTGATAGTTAACGGTAGTGAGAAGGTCGAGCACAATATAGACAGAGAGAAGTAATGATACTTTATGATGTTGTTGATGATCGGCATGAAACTGTGGTTGAAGTACAGATAGATAGCTCGAAACAGGCAGAGACGATGGAGGAATAGAGCTGCAGATAATGGCAGTTTATGCTGGTGTTTAAAATGGAATTGTAAGAGAGGCTCGAGATGGAAGGAGATGAGATGGTTTTCACGGAGGGCCTGATATAAGTGAATTGTTGCCGGAAAAGAAACAAAATCCAGAGAAGAAAATACTCACTGATAGATGAGTGTCCGAGGGAAAACAAGGCATGAATTGAAATCCCGTAACTTTGAAAACTCACGGAGATCTGTCTATCCGTGAATCTGACGAGAGGAAAGTGAAAATCTAGGGGAAAATAAAACTCTCGGTGAGAGTAGTGTCCGTGAAAGTATCGGTGATTTACAAAATTCCAGGGGAAATTATTTTTCACGGAAGCATGTATGTCCGTGGGTTTGGATTAGGGTATACTGTCACAGTTGAAGCGAAAGTAATTGGGCTGGATCTCATCGGTTCTGAAGCAAGCCCACGTGGTTACTCTTTCAAGTGTGCACGGCCAGTTGGTGTATGAGTGGGATTTTGGTGCGTTTTTGGGAAGTTGCCATATGATTTCGACCGGGATTTGGCGCACGGGTACGACAACAACTTGGATACCTATTTAAGAGAACTTCTAATATTTTTGAAGAAATCTTTTGAATCTTTTATCAATCCATTGGAGAGGAGAACTCAAGAGAAGAAAAGCTAGGGTTTTGGATCGATTCATCACCGTAACTATTTCTTTACCATTTTATCATATGAAACTCATGGGTTTTGTTAGTACCATGAGTAGTTAAACTTCTTAGTGATTGGGGATGAATTCTAGTTCTAATACATGATTTGAGTTATTATATAAATCTATTTTGAAGTTCTTCACATGATTATTGATTGTTTATACTAATTAGAATATTTATGATTGATTGATAGATTGTTTAGGTGGCCAACTTAATTAATTTGTTGATACAATCAAATGCTAGTATTAAGTTAGGAGATAAGTAATAGTCGAATAATTCATACAAAAGTAGAGAACACAAGACCTTGCAGAGGGATTTTGTGTAGCGATTGTGTGTATAAACAACACTAGAAAGTGGACCTTGAGCTAAGAGTATAACTACTAGGATCAATCTATAGTTCACAAAAGATAAAGCATTCGAACAAATTACACCTTGAGTGAGCTACTACTAGGTGGTTTCGAAGAATAGAATCTGGTATTGGAGAGCTTCCGTACCCAGTGATATAAGGAATTTAGGGGATAACACTGAGCTAGATGTTATTCCACGGTTGGTAATAATTTGTGATTAATTATATTAATGGATGAATATAATAACTTGATGACGGTTTAGTAACGAAGAAGGATTCCCTGATCATATTTCTCTCAATTGCTTGCAAACTTTATTACTTTCAATTGCTTTGTTATTTACTTTGAATCAAAAACAAATCCCCATTGTGACACTTTTTGACAACTAAATCTCCCTGCTCTTCGTGGGAACGAACCTTATTTACTACTATATTATTCATTAGTAAAGTAGAATATAAGTGAATTAATTTGAGCACCTACGACACGCATCAAATTTTGGCGCCGCTGCCGGGGAGCAGTCGGTAGCTTTAGTTGTTATCTCTTTTGTTTTATTTTGTTTTTAGTCTTATTTTTAGTTTTTGATTTAGTTTTTTTAGAATTTTGTTTCAGGTACTTAATCCCTGGCACCGAAAGATTGGGATTACCTGAGGTGCGGAATTGAAATTCGTAAGGGAACAGTACTTCAAGCACGTCCACAGTTGCAACCAGAACCTTCTACAGAAGAGATGGTTAATACAGACGACGAGATAGATCCTCCACCTCTGGAGAGGAAGTTAGGAGAGTTAACATCTCCATGCTTAGATTCGCAACCACTGTGCATTTTTATCACTAACCCAGTGGAGCTGAAGTCGAATCTACTTCATCATCTACCAAAGTTCAAGGGACATCCAGGTGAAAATACAAATCGACACCTTCAACAGTTCCAGAACACGATGACAAGTCTGAGGCATACAACCGCAGACAGAGATATGGCTATGCTACAAGCCTTCCCATTCTCATTGACAGACTTAGCAGAAGAATGGTTGTATTTTCTTCCTCCAGGGAGTGTTACAACATGGACTGAGATGAAAAAGCTATTTCTGGAGAAATATTTTCCTGCTTCCAAAGCGGCATCCGTTCGTAAGGAGATTAGTGGCATTCTACAGATGTCTGGGGAGTCTCTATATGAATATTGGGAGAGGTATAAGAAGTTGCTGGCAAGCTGCCCACACCATAATATATCCTCAATACTTATCATTCAATACTTCTACGAAGGATTACTTCCAGAACAGAGGAATTTGATTGATGCGATTGCCGTGGTTCACTTACTGAGAAGACGATCTCGCAGGCAACCAGTTTGATTGAGAGTATGGCTTCTAATGCTCAACAATTCTACACCAGAAACAACTCTAATGTCAGAAGAGCTAGCGAGATGGGAGAGTCTGCACAGTCAGAGCAACGGATGAACAACATAGAGAAGGTAGTACAACGAATGGCAGCAGTGATTATTCCTTCTTATGAAGAAGAGTCTGAACATGTGAATGCTGTGTTCCCTAATCAGAGGCCAAGGTATGATCCCTACTCTAATACTTATAATCCAGGTTGGAAAGATCACCCAAATTTCAGTTATGCAAATCAGCAAGCTGCAGCTCCTAATCCTTATGGGCGACAGAATGGTTTTCAACAACTACAGTTCCGACCACAACCTCCACCTCTGCCTCAACAACAGACTTAGAGTTCCAGTTTAGAGGAGATAATGAAAATAATGATGCAAAAGCAAGATGCCAATGCTCAGCGTCAAGATGCAATCCTGCAGAAACAAGACATGGCTATAAAGGACTTGCAACTTCAAATGGGACAATTGGCTACAGACATGAATGAAATAAAAGCACAGAATTCGGAAAAGTTGCCATCACAACCTTTTGTGAATCCAAGAGCGAATGTCAATGCTGTAACTCTAAGAAGTGGGAAGCAAACTGAAGAGCCAAAACAACAAGAAAAGGTTAGTCACGACTTGGAAGAGGAAGTAGGGGTGGAAACCGTTGGAAAATCCAACCTCAACTGGCCAACCTAAGGACACAGTTCCTACTTTTACCACACCAGCTCCTTTTCCTAGTCGTTTTGCCAAGTCAAGAAGCAATCTCTAGACAAGGAGATTATGGATATTTTCAACAAGGTGCATATCAACATTCCATTTATTGAGGCCATCAGAACGGTACCCAGGTATGCCAAAGTTCTGAAGGATTTGTGTACAAGGAAGGAGAGGTTGATTGCTAACGAGATCACTCAGGTGGGAGAAAGTGCTTCATATATGTTGCTAAAGAAGATGCCTGCAAAGTGTAAAGATCTTGGTGGTTTTACAGTGCCAGTTACTATTGGTGACAAACGGTTCGAGCGTGCTTTGCTTGATTTGGGAGCTTCCATAAGTGTGATGTCAGCCGATGTTTATCATTCATTGAATCTCGGACCTTTAAAGGAGACAGGGATTATCATTCAATTAGCTAATAAGTCTAACATATATCCTAAGGGACTCGTGGAAGACGTGTTGGTGCAAGTGAATGAATTAATCTTTCCGGTTGACTTCTTTGTTGTGGATATGCAGAATGGGGACAGTTGTTCGTCTCATTACTTCTTGGGAGACCATTTATGAAGACTGCTAAGACGAAGATTGATTGTGATACTGGGACACTCACTATGGAGTTTGACAAAGAGGTTATACGCTTCAATATTTTTGAAGCCATGCGTTATCCAAGTGATATCCATTCCGCATTTTCTGTTGATGTTATTGGTTCGTTGGCACAACAGATATTTGATTTGATCAACGAAGATGAACTTGAATCTGTGCTACAAAATAACATTGATTTGGACGTCCATGGCATGCCTAACCTGGAGGTTGATATTCCCAAGGAGTTTGTTGAGACATGTGGTGCTTTAACAGCATCACAAGAAGTTAGAAGAGGTAATATTTCATATATCTCTTTACCTGTAACTAATGAAGTTCCTTTACCTTCTGCTGTGCAAGCACCTAAATTAGAGATGAAACCTCTACCTGATCACTTAAAGTACGCTTACTTGGGTGATGGGGAAGAGCTTCCGGTCATTATTTCAAAGAATCTCACAGCAATACAGGAAGAACGCCTCCTTAGGGTTCTGAAAGAACACAAAACGGCAATTGGTTGGACAATTGATGACATCAAAGGCATTAGTCCAGCCATGTGCATGCATAGAATCCTTATGGAAGATGATATCAAGCCAGTACGTGATGCTCAGCCTAGGCTTAACCCCCCAATGATGGAGGTCGTGAAGAAAGAGATCCTCAAATTACTTAGTGTGGGGGTGATTTAACCAATTTAAAACAAAGAAATGGGTTAGTCCTAGCAAGTGGTGCCTAAGAAATCAGGTGTCACTGTTGTTATAAATCAAGATAATGAACTCGTTCCTACAAGAGTTGAAACAGGATGGCGAGTGTGCATAGACTACAGAAAGCTCAATTCGGCTACCCGCAAGGATCACTTTCTTTTGCCTTTTATTGATCAGATGTTAGAGAGGTTAGCGGGACATTCTCATTATTGCTTTTTGTATGGTTATTCGGGCTACAATCAATTTTTTATTACACCAGAGGATCAAGAGAAGACTACATTTACTTGTCCTTTCGGTACATTTGCATATAGAAGAATGCCATTTGGTCTTTGCAATGCGCCTGCCACTTTTCAGAGATGTATGGTTAGTATATTTTCTGATTACGTGGAAAACATCATTGAGGTATTTATGGACGACTTTAGTATTTATGGTGATTCATTAGATATTTGTGTAAATAATCTTGAACTTGTGCTTAAAAGATGCATATACACTAATTTGGTTTTAAACTGGGAGAAATGCCACTTTATGGTAGATCATGGAATTGTACTTGGCCACATCGTGTCCTCTCAAGGGCTCGAGGTAGACAAGGCAAAGATAGAATTGATTAGGAACTATAATACCCCACTTCGGTGAGGGAAATTCGTTCGTTTCTTGGTCATGCAGGTTTTTATAGGAGGTTTATCAAAGATTTCTCCAAAATCTCAATGCCGATGTGCAGATTATTGCAAAAGGAGGTTGCCTTTAACTTCGACCAGGAATGCTTGGATGCCTTTAATAAATTGAAGGAATTGTTGACTAATGCACCGATTATTAAGTCACCTGACTGGAGTTTGCCGTTCGAGTTAATGTGTGATGCAAGTGATTATGCAGTCGGAGCTGTTTTGGGTCAAAAAGTAGACAAGAGGTCACATGTGATTTATTATGCATCAAAGACCCTAAATGATGCTCAAATCAACTATTCTACTACTAAGAAAGAGTTGTTGGCTATAGTATTTGCATTGGAAAAATTTAGAGCTTATTTGGTGGATGCCAATGTGATTGTATATTCTGATCATGCAGCACTACGGTACCAATTGAAAAAGAAGGAGGCTAAATGATGAGTGCCAAATATTGCATATTTGTACATCTATTTATTGGCATTTAACTCATCTTTTATGCTCAGAAATCAGATATTATCCCAGATTCTGTATTTTCTTTGTTTTCAAGAATAAATATTTGTACTAATTAATTTTGTGTTTTTAGGTAGTAAATAAAGCTCGGAGAAATTGAGGAGCCAAAAGAGCAGAAAATTGGAGGCAAGCGTCTATGGAGTAGAAAGCCAAAGCCCGCGCGCGCATCAGTAGCAACCCATTTACAAGACATGGGCTTGCACAGTCCAAGACCCGACCCACGACCCGGATCCGAGCCCGTCCATCTGAGCCGTGAGATCTCGTCCGCCGCATCCAACGCTCGCTGCGACCTGCACATCAATCCTCGCTGCATCTGCTCCACAGCAAAACCGTCTACCCCTTCATCCCAACCGAACCAAACAATCCCTTCCTCATTTCTCATTTCGTCTCCTCTCTCTTCACCCGATAGCTGCAGAGCTCTCCCTCTCCTCTTCTCCCGACCAAAAATGGCAGAGCCATCTTCTTCACTAGCAACGACAACAACAGCCTCCAACAACGCAGCCGCCTCCGCCATTACCTCCTACTTGCTTTCTATTTCACTCATAGCTTCTTCCCTAGAAGCTAAGTGAGAGATAGAAAGAATTAGGTTAGGGTTTCATCAATATTTGGGGAAGATTCTGTATTTTCTTTGTTTTCAAGAATAAATATTTGTACTAATTAATTTTGTGTTTTTAGGTAGTAAATAAAGCTCGGAGAAATTGAGGAGCCAAAAGAGCAGAAAATTGGAGGCAAGCGTCTATGGAGCAGAAAGCCAAAGCCCACGCGCGCATCAGTTGCAACCCGACAAGGAGCAACCCATTTACAAGACATGGGCTTGCACAGTCCAAGACCCGACCCACGACCCGGATCCGAGCCCGTCCATCTGAGCCGTGAGATCTCGTCCGCCGCATCCAACGCTCGCTGCGACCTGCACATTAATCCTCGCTGCATCTGCTCCACAGCAAAACCGTCTACCCCTTCATCCCAACCGAACCAAACAATCCCTTCCTCATTTCTCATTTCGTCTCCTCTCTCTTCACCCAACAGCTGCAGAGCTCTCCCTCTCCTCTTCTCCCGACCAAAAATGGCAGAGCCATCTTCTTCACCAGCAGCGACAACAATAGCCTCCAACAACGCAGCCGCCTCCGCCATCACCTCCTACTTGCTTTCTATTTCACTCATAGCTTCTTCTCTAGAAGCTAAGTGAGAGATAGAAAGAATTAGGTTAGGGTTTCATCAATATTTGGGGAAAATCAAAGTAAGGAGTTCTCAGAGCCGATTAAACAGAGCCGACAGCAGATTCAGAGAGTATGGGCGAAAGGGTATTGTTTAATTTCTATTTTTGAAGTAAATTAGGGTTTGGGAATTGCTTGTATAAATAAGGCTTTTGGGTGTGTGTTAGAACTCATGCCTGGATTAGCCAGAGCACCAAGCTTAGATTAATTTGTGTTTTAATTGTTTTTATCATGTTCTAATTCCATCATCTAGGGTGTTTGATGAAACCCCTGATCATATGTTGAGTTAACTCATGTTCAAAATTTGTGTTTTTGCTGTGCTTAATTGAAATGAGTAATTATATGCTGTATTGATCAAATGAACTTGTGATAGTTTGTACTGTAAGAAGACAAGCTATACTAGGGGTGAATTAGTGAGATCAGTTGAATTACTTTAGGAGTAATTAGTTAGCTAACAATCGAATGATCCTGTGATAGAGTGTACTATAAGAAGACACTCTATACTAGGGGAGAATTAGTGAGTTAGTTAAGTAAATATCCATATGAGACCTTCAAGGGAAGGTACAAGACACAATGAGATATTGTTTTGCTTTAGCATAAGAATTAGAGGGTTGATTCAATCACCGTAGCACTCTCAGTCATCTGTTTACAACACTCTTGCTCGTTTGATACCTTAGCTTAGAGACACAACTCCAGTAAGTCGTATCGACAAAACAACCCCAAATTTGTGTTACCTTGTCTAGAAATCAGTTGGTAAGCTACTAATATCAACACCACAGCAACCCATTTCCCTGAGGATCGACCCGTATTTGCCCTGTTTTACATTGTAGACACCGTGCACTTGCGGTTTATAATATTGTAGGTTTCTCAGCCTACCAAGTTTTTGGCGCCGTTGCCGGGGACTTGGCGTGTGTTGTGTTGATTATTGTTTACTTCACTTATTTTCATTGCACCCTGTACATATTTACTTTGAATTGTTGTTTTTAGCCCTATATTAATATAACTTAGCTGTAATTTTTTTTTTTTCACTTCTGCATCCTTTTCTTTCTTGCATCTTGCATTGCATTTTGTCACTGCATTTTAGCCAGCTGATCTTTGAAACCATAAATCATGCCATCTGTTGCATATCTTAGTTAGCTTAGTACTTCTTGCTTGTAGCTTAGTTGTATGTATTTGAACCCTGTACATCTTGATCGGTTGTCAATCCGTCAAATATAATTTCACTTTCTCAATCAACTAGATATAAATATAGTATGCGATAAGAAAGAGTTCGTATCCACAGAGAGGCTTTCGTTGTTATAAAATTTCAGTTTCTAAGTAACCACGGGGTATGTTTGTTGTATCTAAGCAAATAAAAGTAATTGAAAGCAAAGTAAATAATTTGAGAAATCAATAAGGAGAAGATATTGGTCACGGGATAGTATCATTCACAAACATGTATTATCATCAATGATTAGAATTGGTATTTTAATCTCGTATTTATTAAAAGTCCTAGGATACCTTGATCGCAAGTATAACCCGTTAATTCCCTGTTTTCATCACAACCACATTAAAAGATGCATATGTGAATTCTTCGTAGAAAGCAACCTAAAGTGTAAAAGCACAATTAAGTTTAACTCCCTAAAAGCATTAAGTTTTATGGAATAAGACTCATCAATGCAAACGAATGTGTAAAAGCACTAAACGTTTTAACAAAAGTTATGATTCACTTGTGACTAGTAGGATATATCACTACAAGCACTACCCACAATTATGCTACTTAGAATCAGGGATAAACAACTTTTTCGTATTGAAAACCCTAATATAGCTTTAGAGATGAACGCAAATCGGATTGATTCCGGACTCAACCTAACAAGTTTTCAAATCTTATAACACTATTAATTGTGAATCACAAACAATAATTACTGAGACAAAACTAATTCATTGAATCAAAAGCATGTTGAGAAATCAACTTTTATCCCATAACCAATAATATGTTTAGCTACTCATAGCTATGGAGTTCATCATAATCAATATTCAATATTAAAATAATGAAGAAGAAGAACAAAAGCAAACCCTAGAAGCGTAAACAAAACGGCTCTCCCAAAATTCCAAGAATAAGATATCCCATAAGTTGTAGAAGACCTTCCCTTTATAGCTTTTCTCCAACTTCTAAAATTAGGTCTAGTCTTCAAAGTCCATTAGATAAAAATCCACCAAGCCCATAAGAAGGAGAAACCCATGTAGAAAATATGTCCCAAAAGTGGTCGCCGAAAATCTGGTATTGTGGCTGGAACTTGGCCGGAAAGGTCGCCGGAAAACATCTCAGGTGACCGGCAAAGTCCGCCCGGTCGCCGGTTCAGTGAGTCAACTCGGTCGGGTTCAGCGGGTCAGCTCGGTCGGGCCGAGTCAAACCGAGTCAAGGTGTGCCAGTCAGAACCAGTCAGGTCTGAGTTAGACCCAAGTCAGACTCAGCTGAGCTGAGTGTCCTTGCCTGAGCCAGTTTCATTGGCCAGAACTCTGTAGCACAATCATTGTGCATCACCACCTCAGCACAGCCATGATGGCCCTGCACATCCTTTACAATGCCAACAGCAGCAGCATCTGCAGTACCATCTGAAAAACCCATTAGCTTCATCACTTGAACAACTTCAACCTCTCTGCACCACCATTACCACATGCTGCTGAACCATAGCTCCATCTCCTTCCTTGCAATAACACAACCTCATTCTTTTCCCATTTCAACAGTGCACAACATTCATAGCTTAAGGCAACAACATCTCCTCTCTTCCCTACTTCTTGTGAATTCAACCACCACAGCACCAGAACCAATTCCAGCCTCATGTTCACTGCCACAGCTTCACCTGAAATTCATTGTCAAGCCTACAATCTCTTCAGCTACTACTTCAGAGCAACACCAGCTCCTGCAATAACCTATCCAGCCATAATGGCCATACCTCCTTGGCAGTGTGCTTCTCTGCACCATCTTGCACATTACTAGCACCTGAGTTTCAACCACCGCTGCCACAACCTGAGCTATTCTCCATATCCTGCTGTTATTGCTCATCAAGCATAGGCCCATCTCCACTTGCACCATTTCCTAACATACATCTACATTGTCAAACATTTCAATATCAATTCCAGTTCCAGGCTCAAACTTGGCCAAAACAACAAGAAAAGGTTAGTCACGACTTGGAAGAGGAAGTATGGGTGGAAACCGTTGGAAAATCCAACCTCAACTGGCCAACCTAAGGACACAGTTCCTACTTTTACCACACCAGCTCCTTTTCCTAGTCGTTTTGCCAAGTCAAGAAGCAATCTCTAGACAAGGAGATTATGGATATTTTCAACAAGGTGCATATCAACATTCCATTTATTGAGGCCATCAGAACGGTACCCAGGTATGCCAAAGTTCTGAAGGATTTGTGTACAAGGAAGGAGAGGTTGATTGCTAACGAGATCACTCAGGTGGGAGAAAGTGCTTCATATATGTTGCTAAAGAAGATGCCTGCAAAGTATAAAGATCTTGGTGGTTTTACAGTGCCAGTTACTATTGGTGACAAACGGTTCGAGCGTGCTTTGCTTGATTTGGGAGCTTCCATAAGTGTGATGTCAGCCGATGTTTATCATTCATTGAATCTCGGACCTTTAAAGGAGACAGGGATTATCATTCAATTAGCTAATAAGTCTAACATATATCCTAAGGGACTCGTGGAAGACGTGTTGGTGCAAGTGAATGAATTAATCTTTCCGGTTGACTTCTTTGTTGTGGATATGCAGAATGGGGACAGTTGTTCGTCTACTTCATTACTTCTTGGGAGACCATTTATGAAGACTGCTAAGACGAAGATTGATTGTGATACTGGGACACTCACTATGGAGTTTGACAAAGAGGTTATACGCTTCAATATTTTTGAAGCCATGCGTTATCCAAGTGATATCCATTCCGCATTTTCTGTTGATGTTATTGGTTAGTTGGCACAACAGATGTTTGATTTGATCAACGAAGATGAACTTGAATCTGTGCTACAAAATAACATTGATTTGGACGTCCATGGCATGCCTAACCTGGAGGTTGATATTCCCAAGGAGTTTGTTGAGACATGTGGTGCTTTAACAGCATCACAAGAAGTTAGAAGAGGTAATATTTCATATATCTCTTTACCTGTAACTAATGAAGTTCCTTTACCTTCTGCTGTGCAGGCACCTAAATTAGAGATGAAACCTCTACCTGATCACTTAAAGTACGCTTATTTGGGTGATGGGGAAGAGCTTCCGGTCATTATTTCAAAGAATCTCACAGCAATACAGGAAGAACGCCTCCTTAGGGTTCTGAAAGAACACAAAACGGCAATTGGTTGGACAATTGATGACATCAAAGGCATTAGTCCAGCCATGTGCATGCATAGAATCCTTATGGAAGATGATATCAAGCCAGTACGTGATGCTCAGCCTAGGCTTAACCCCCCAATGATGGAGGTCGTGAAGAAAGAGATCCTCAAATTACTTAGTGTGGGGGTGATTTAACCAATTTCTGACAGCAAATGGGTTAGTCCGGTGCAAGTGGTGCCTAAGAAATCAGGTGTCACTGTTGTTATAAATCAAGATAATGAACTCGTTCTTAAAAGAGTTCAAACAGGATGGCGAGTGTGCATAGACTACAGAAAGCTCAATTCGGCTACCCGCAAGGATCACTTTCCTTTGCCTTTTATTGATCAGATGTTAGAGAGGTTAGCGGGACATTCTCATTATTGCTTTTTGGATGGTTATTCGGGATACAATCAATTTTTTATTACACCAGAGGATCAAGAGAAGACTACATTTACTTGTCCTTTCGGTACATTTGCATATAGAAGAATGCCATTTGGTGTTTGCAATGCGCCTGCCACTTTTCAGAGATGTATGGTTAGTATATTTTCTGATTACGTGGAAAACATCATTGAGGTATTTATGGACGACTTTAGTATTTATGGTGATTCATTAGATATTTGTGTAAATAATCTTGAACTTGTGCTTAAAAGATGCATATACACTAATTTGGTTTTAAACTGGGAGAAATGCCACTTTATGGTAGATCATGGAATTGTACTTGGCCACATCGTGTCCTCTCAAGGACTCGAGGTAGACAAAGCAAAGATAGAATTGATTAGGAACTTATAATACCCCACTTCGGTGAGGGAAATTCGTTCGTTTCTTGGTCATGCAGGTTTTTATAGGAGGTTTATCAAAGATTTCTCCAAAATCTCAATGCCGATGTGCAGATTGTTGCAAAAGGAGGTTGCCTTTAACTTCGACCAGGAATGCTTGGATGTCTTTAATAAATTGAAGGAATTGTTGACTAATGCACCGATTATTAAGTCACATGACTGGAGTTTGCCGTTCGAGTTAATGTGTGATGCAAGTGATTATGCAGTCGGAGTTGTTTTGGGTCAAAAAGTAGACAAGAGGTCACATGTGATTTATTATGCATCAAAGACCCTAAATGATGCTCAAATCAACTATTCTACTACTAAGAAAGAGTTGTTGGCTATAGTATTTGCATTGGAAAAATTTAGAGCTTATTTGGTGGATGCCAATGTGATTGTATATTCTGATCATGCAGCACTACGGTACCAATTGAAAAAGAAGGAGGCTAAATGATGAGTGCCAAATATTGCATATTTGTACATCTATTTATTGGCATTTAACTCATCTTTTATGCTCATAAAATCGATATTATCCCAGTTCTCGTATTTTCTTTGTTTTCAAGAATAAATATTTGTACTAATTAATTTTGTGTTTTTAGGTAGTAAATAAAGCTCGGAGAAATTGAGGAGCCAAAAGAGCAGAAAATTGGAGGCAAGCGTCTATGGAGCAGAAAGCCAAAGCCCGCGCGCGCATCAGTAGCAACCCATTTACAAGACATGGGCTTGCACAGTCCAAGACCCGACCCACGACCCGGATCCGAGCCCGTCCATCTGAGCCGTGAGATCTCGTCCGTCGCATCCAACGCTCGCTACGACCTGCACATCAATCCTCACTGCATCTGCTCCACAGCAAAACCGTCTACCCCTTCATCCCAACCGAACCAAACAATCCCTTCCTCATTTCTCATTTCGTCTCCTCTCTCTTCACCCGATAGCTGCAGAGGTCTCCCTCTCCTCTTCTCCCGACCAAAAATGGCAGAGCCATCTTCTTCACTAGCAGCGACAACAACAGCCTCCAACAACGCAGCCGCCTCCGCTATCACCTCCTACTTGCTTTCTATTTCACTCATAGCTTCTTCCCTAGAAGCTAAGTGAGAGATAGAAAGAATTAGGTTAGGGTTTCATCAATATTTGGGGAAGATTCTGTATTTTCTTTGTTTTCAAGAATAAATATTTGTACTAATTAATTTTGTGTTTTTAGGTAGTAAATAAAGCTCGGAGAAATTGAGGAGCCAAAATAGAAGAAAATTGGAGGCAAGCGTCTATGGAGCAGAAAGCCAAAGCCCGCGCGCGCATCAGTTGCAACCCGACAAGGAGCAACCCATTTACAAGACATGGGCTTGCACAGTCCAAGACCCGACCCACGACCCGGATCCGAGCCCGTCCATCTGAGCCGTGAGATCTCGTCCGCCGCATCCAACGCTCGCTGCGACCTGCACATTAATCCTCGCTGCATCTGCTCCACAGCAAAACCGTCTACCTCTTCATCCCAACCGAACCAAACAATCCCTTCCTCATTTCTCATTTCGTCTCCTCTCTCTTCACCCAACAGCTGCAGAGCTCTCCCTCTCCTCTTCTCCCGACCAAAAATGGCAGAGCCATCTTCTTCACCAGCAGCGACAACAAAAGCCTCCAACAACGCAGCCGCCTCCGCCATCACCTCCTACTTGCTTTCTATTTCACTTATAGCTTCTTCTCTAGAAGCTAAGTGAGAGATAGAAATAATTAGGTTAGGGTTTCATCAATATTTGGGGAAAATCAAAGTAAGGAGTTCTCAGAGCCGATTAAACAGAGCCGACAACAGATTCGATTCGAGTATGGGCGAAAGGGTATTGTTTAATTTCTATTTTTGAAGTAAATTAGGGTTTGGGAATTGCTTGTATAAATAAGGCTTTTGGGTGTGTGTTAGAACTCATGCCTGGATTAGCCAGAGCACCAAGCTTAGATTAATTTGTGTTTTAATTGTTTTTATCATGTTCTAATTCCATCAGCTAGGGTGTTTGATGAAACCCCTGATCATATGTTGAGTTAACTCATGTTCAAAATTTGTGTTTTTGCTGTGCTTAATTGAAATGAGTAATTATATGCTGTATTGATCAAATGAACTTGTGATAGTTTGTACTGTAAGAAGACAAGCTATACTAGGGGTGAATTAGTGAGATCGGTTGAATTACTTTAGGAGTAATTAGTTAGCTAACAATCGAATGATCCTGTGATAGAGTGTACTGTAAGAAGACACTCTATACTAGGGGAGAATTAGTGAGTTAGTTAAGTAAATATCCATCTGAGACCTTCAAGGGAAGGTACAAGACACAATGAGATATTGTTTTGCTTTAGCATAAGAATTAGAGGGTTGATTCAATCACCCTAGCACTCTCAGTCATCTGTTTACAACACTCTTGCTCGTTTGATACCTTAGCTTAGAGACACAACTCCAGTAAGTCGTATCGACAAAACAACCCCAAATTTGTGTTACCTTGTCTAGAAATCAGTTAGTAAGCTACTAAGATCAACACCACAGCAACCCATTTCCCTGAGGATCGACCCGTATTTGCCCTGTTTTACATTGTAGACACCGTGCACTTGCGGTTTATAATATTGTAGGTTTCTCAGCCTACCAAGTTTTTGGCGCCGTTGCCGGGGACTTGGCGTGTGTTGTGTTGATTATTGTTTACTTCACTTATTTTCATTGCACCCTGTACATATTTACTTTGAATTGTTGTTTTTAGCCCTATATTAATATAACTTAGCTGTAATTTTTTTTTTTTTCACTTCTGCATCCTTTTCTTTCTTGCATCTTGCATTGCATTTTGTCACTGCATTTTAGCCAGCTGATCTTTGTAACCATAAATCATGCCATCTGTTGCATATCTTAGTTAGCTTAGTACTTCTTGCTTGTAGCTTAGTTGTATGTATTTGAACCCTGTACATCTTGATCGGTTGTCAATCCGTCAAATATAATTTCACTTTCTCAATCAACTAGATATAAATATAGTATGCGATAAGAAAGAGTTCGTATCCACAGAGAGGCTTTCGTTGTTATAAAATTTCAGTTTCTAAGTAACCACGGGGTATGTTTGTTGTATCTAAGCAAATAAAAGTAATTGAAAGCAAAGTAAATAATTTGAGAAATCAATAAGGAGAAGATATTGGTCACGGGATAGTATCATTCACAAACATGTATTATCATCAATGATTAGAATTGGTATTTTAATCTCGTATTTATTAAAAGTCCTAGGATACCTTGATCGCAAGTATAACCCGTTAATTCCCTGTTTTCATCACAACCACATTAAAAGATGCATATGTGAATTCTTCGTAGAAAGCAACCTAAAGTGTAAAAGCACAATTAAGTTTAACTCCCTAAAAGCATTAAGTTTTATGGAATAAGACTCATCAATGCAAACGAATGTGTAAAAGCACTAAACGTTTTAACAAAAGTTATGATTCACTTGTGACTAGTAGGATATATCACTACAAGCACTACCCACAATTATGCTACTTAGAATCAGGGATAAACAACTTTTTCGTATTGAAAACCCTAATATAGCTTTAGAGATGAACGCAAATCGGATTGATTCCGGACTCAACCTAACAAGTTTTCAAATCTTATAACACTATTAATTGTGAATCACAAACAATAATTACTGAGACAAAACTAATTCATTGAATCAAAAGCATGTTGAGAAATCAACTTTTATCCCATAACCAATAATATGTTTAGCTACTCATAGCTATGGAGTTCATCATAATCAATATTCAATAATAAAATAATGAAGAAGAAGAACAAAAGCAAACCCTAGAAGCGTAAACAAAATGGCTCTCCCAAAATTCCAAGAATAAGATATCCCATAAGTTGTAGAAGACCTTCCCTTTATAGCTTTTCTCCAACTTCTAAAATTAGGTCTAGTCTTCAAAGTCCATTAGATAAAAATCCACCAAGCCCATAAGAAGGATAAACCCATGTAGAAAATATGTCCCAAAAGTGGTCGCCGGAAATCTGGTATTGTGGCCGGAACTTGGCCGGAAAGGTCGCCGGAAAACATCTCAGGTGACCGGCAAAGTCCGCCCGGTCACCGGTTCAGTGAGTCAACTCGGTCGGGTTCAGCGGGTCAGCTCGGTCGGGCCGAGTCAAACCGAGTCAAGGTGTGCCAGTCAGAACCAGTCAGGTTTGAGTTAGACCCAAGTCAGACTCAGCTGAGCTGAGTGTCCTTGCCTGAGCCAGTTTCATTGGCCAGAACTCTGTAGCACAATCATTGTGCATCACCACCTCAGCACAGCCATGATGGCCCTGCACATCCTTCACAATGCCAACAGCAGCAGCATCTGCAGTACCATCTGAAAAACCCATTAGCTTCATCACTTGAACAACTTCAACCTCTCTGCACCACCATTACCACATGCTGCTGAACCATAGCTCCAGTTCCTTCCTTGCAATAACACAACCTCATTCTTTTCCCATTTCAACAGTGCACAACATTCATAGCTTAAGGAAACAACATCTCCTCTCTTCCCTGCTTCTTGTGAATTCAACCACCACAGCACCATAACCAATTCCAGCCTCATGTTCACTGCCACAGCTTCACCTGAAATTCATTGTCAAGCTTACAATCTCTTCAGCTACTACTTCAGAGCAACACCAGCTCCTGCAATAACCTATCCAGCCATAATGGCCATACCTCCTTGGCAGTGTGCTTCTCTGCACCAGCTTGCACATTACTAGCACCTGAGTTTCAACCACCGCTCCACAACCTGAGCTATTCTCCATATCCTGCTGTTATTGCTCATCAAGCATAGGCCCATCTCCACTTGCACCATTTCCTAACATACATCTACATTGTCAAACATTTCAATATCAATTCCAGTTCCAGGGTCAAACTTGGGCATACCCCTGTCAGCGTCAGCCTTGCGATGCCATGGCTCCAATGTAAAATGCCACCAGCTCCTTCTAATTGCATCATCCTAGTACCCTGACACAGCATCCATCTAAGTTCCCAGTTTTATCACCCTTTGAGCCATTCCTCCCTGAACTCATCCATTTCCATGAGCCTGCCATTCCACAAAACAAAGATCATAACCTGTAACTCCATATTGAGCCATGCCCTGTAGCTTCTGCGGCATCAGATCCACCAGTTCATCACCATTGCCTCACTCACCACTCAATGCTAGCCACAATTGCTGCCATCAATACCAGCTCAGGCCAACAATGACCCATTCGAGCTCAACTCCATATCGCAGTATCACCAGAACTGCAATTTCTCGTCCATAACATAACATCACCATTTGTACTATTGCATAATCAGCAATCGCTTAACCCTGCAATGGCTTGGCTTCTCTTCTTGCAATTCTGCTCAGCTTCACTAACAAATGCTTAGCCATTGCCACAATAGCTCAGCATCAACAACAGTAACACAAGCTCCTATTTCATCTTGCCTTCACCTACAACATCAGTATCTACCAAATCAACTCCAAACTGCAGCACCATAATACCAGCTGTAACTCACTTGAGATGTACCTGCAAGTCAAATCCCATCTGCTCCAATTACCACCTGCAAATTCAGAGTTCAAACATTCATCCTCTTGACTTCAAAACACAGCAACAACCAACTCATCTCTGCCCAGCCATCTCTCTTAGCTGCAATTCCATTACACCTTGTAGCTCAACTGAATCTCCACCAACACAGAACCCATTTCAATCTCAGAATTAGAACCAATACAAACCCTAGCTCTAGTTTTATCTATCTGAGACAATCTATAGAACCCATCTTTGTTTCCAATCAAGGCTCAGAAATACCCTCACTTCGATTTCCATCTTAGCCCTGAATTCTTCATCATTCAATCATTTACTCAAACCCGTAAACCCATCTGGAATTTCAATTGCAAATCACCATTAAACACCAGCAGCATCTGTTTCATTTCTTTCTCGATTTCGATCTGATTTCACACATGACTTTGCCGTTAACTCAGTCCTGGGTTTAACTCAAACCCTAGCTCTGATTTCTCAGCAGTCATTAGAGCTATCAAATATCAATCCTCCTTCTTCTCTGATTCGAACGGTGACACCCCTTCATTTGAACCCATACATCCTACAGCAAAACCCCTCTCTGTTGAAATTTGGAGAAAGACAAATGATTTCTCAATTTCAGGGCTTGGTGTAATAACGGGGACAGCTACATCCAATGATAATTACACCCTCTGATAAATGATAAGGGATACCCTGAATGACAACCCCTTAACCTTGGCTCCACTGTGTTTAGCGCTCCTCCAAATAAGGTTGCCCCTTAAGCTTGACTAGGCTCCAAATAGTAGTTAGCTCATGAGATGACAATTTTGTCCTTTCGGCTCAAATAGAGTAATTTCCGCTTCTTTTCCTCCGTACGACTCCAGAGTACCTATAAGACTTAAAACAAGCGTAAAATACATAATTTACAAGAAAAATAGCAAAGAAAGCATAAACTCTAGATAGTAAATACGGTGTATTCTACACCTATCAGATTCCCCCACACTTAGACTTTGCTAGTCCTCGAGCAAATCAAACAAAACAAATTCTAAAAATACATACAACTCCGTGTCGTCGAGGCTACGGTCACTTTTAGCATAAATAACAAGCCTTTAAACCCCTAGGTGTCCCTAGTGGACGAGTTATAGTCTCGTGAGGGTTTACTAGAGATTTACCCACAAAACCTATTTTTCCAACTTACTAGTTCTCCGTAATGATAGTATCCAACGCGCTAAGAAGACATAGAGATTCTGCACACTAGTCACAAGAAGTTAGACACATAAATGAACACAATCTCATTCTTAAAAGTTGAGAGAGAGATAACCATCCCTTCTCGACTAAAATTCGGGTTCGGAGTGATCAAAAGTCTCGACTCTGCCTCACAAGAAAGGGTTTTATGAAATTGCTCTCAATAATAAACATGACTTTTTATGGGTCACACATGTGTCCGAGGTTGGAATGAAGAGAGAATCCCGAGACACGTTGAATGGTAGGAAGGCAAAACCCTCCGAAATATTTTGAAAACCCACATCTTTTATATATTTTTGAAAACCCATTTTTCTCGACGATCTCTTCGAAAGGAAATCAACCATTTAACGAAGGTGGGAATATGCTTACTTACCGTATCCGTTCGGCGTGCAGCTAGCACCACTCTCACAGCATCCATAGAAACGTCTTCGATCTTCTATCGGTGTCTTCATCTTCGTCTTCGGTCTTCAACTCTTGATGATAACTCTTGAACTTCGTAGAATCTTGACAATATGATTCTTTCCCTCAAATTCCTTGTCGCTTGAAACTTCATTATAGATATTCCTTCTTTCCATAGGCTTTATTGAAAGAATACAAAACTAAAAACAAACTATACAAACCCAAAATATTTTTTTCTTTTTTTTTTTCTTTTTTTTTCTTTTTTTTTTTTTTTTTTTTTTTTTTTTTTTTTTTTTTTTTTTTTTTTTTTTTTTTTTTTGAAATAAGAAATAAAACAAATACAAAATAAAAATAAAACAAAATAATAAAAACTATTAACAAACCTAAAATTTTTCTCTTGTCTTTTTTTTCTTTTTCTTTTTTCTTTTTTTTTTAATTTTTGTTTTTTTTTTCTTCTTTTTATTTTTTTTTTATTTTTTTTTTTTTTTTTTATTTTTTTTTTTAATAAGAAATAAAACAAATACAAAACAAAATAAAAACTATTAACAAACCTAAACATTTTTCTCTTGTCTCTTTTTTTTTTTTTTTTTTTTTTTTTTTTTTGAGACAAGAGAAAGTAAAATACAAATAAAATAAAAAATGTAAGTACAATGCCATGGTGTAAGTACTTTACCGCTTGAATCTTCACAACTTATATGTCTTGATATCATAGACTTCTCGAATTCTCATCCTTAATAATTTTCACTTTTGTATAATAGTCTTCAACTTATAAAAATTCTCGCTCCTGTATTGTTGCTTTACTCAAATCAAATCTGCCCATTTAAATGTCATGTTGCTTGTAAACCTCGAACTTGTTCAACTTTCCTTCGAATTTGTGATGCTCCTCTTGTTGATGATGATGGTGTTTCTATGGACCTGTCGGTGTAGAGAGAGATAAGGTGGATGGTGCTAACTGCGAACAAGATCACAAGTGGTATGTAAGTTAGCAATTCGATGTCACCAACATGGTTAATAAAAATAGCACTCAAGAGATCAAAATAGTGCTTCTATGGTGGGAAATTGTACAGCTCACCATTCTGCCCGGAATTTACGTACGGTGACACACACTCTAAAAGCACAAATTTAGACAGGTACAAAGAATTGAAGGTTGGTGCCTCACATTATGTAACTTGGGTAGTCTCCACTATAGGGGATCACTATTCTAATACCGAATTCAGTCTGCACCTTATTTGCCACTGGCATGGTTAAATCCAACTTTAACTCTCATACAATTAAGAAACCCGATTATGTTCTCTGTCATCTCTAAGTTCAGTCACTAGTATGAGATTCTCGATGTAATCTTAGCGGCATGTATACTATGTGACTCTAAACTAACCATAAGTTGGAGTTTCCTTATTCACTAGTTCACAAAAAAGTTGAAAAATTGCAAAAATTTACAACACAAAACCACTCCCCCACACTTAAACTTTACATTGTCCTCAATGTAAATTGAATCGTCCAAAGTAAGTCAAGGTGGGAAATCCTAATAAGAAATCAGCAAAAAAAAACAAGACAAGAAAAACTAAAAACAAGAAAAGAAATAAATATGTAGTTGCAGGAAATCCCACAATACACCCCTCACTATATTTTGTTTAACTAATTCATTCAAAAGATAATAGATGAACAATTATGAATGTTTATTAATAACTTTCTTGAAATCTTTACACAGGAAAATGGAATTACACTTAAGAACTCACAAACATTCTCTCTGTTTCTCTCTCCTAATGACTTACTCTCCCCTCCAAAAAGACCTCTCCTACAACAGATTCACTCATCCCTTTATATAGGGTAATACATAGTGAATGACAGCTAAGCTGTCCTTTATTTTCGGGAATGTCTCGCGAAGTATCGCAGGCGTACAAGTATTCATACTCGCGACACTTCTTAACTTTCGCCAGATTTCATATCCTACTACCGTCATCCAGTGTGTCATTCATATTAATCCTCTGCGACTCATTCGCAACGTTGTTATCCGTTGCCTTCGCGAATTGTTGTTGTCGCGATATTCTGATCCTACATCTTGCCTCTTTTTTCTTGAATATTGCTTGAAGAGCGATCTTTATGAAAAAATACGTTGTTGTAGTAGTCTTTGATTTTTATTGATGAAGGAACGAGCGAAAGAATACTGGACTTGAAAAGTACGTACTTGCCTCTATTCTTTGGCGAAGTTCCGAAGTTTTTAGAAGTATGTATGAAATATCATTCCTTGCCTCATGGGTTATGGAAAATAATGGATCTTGCAATCTCTTCTCGCGAGTTAGGGAAATAACTGAATCTCATATGATAAGAAAATATGTTGTGCGATACCCGAATACTAAATCTTCTCGCCTCTCCTTCTGTCTCCTCTGTATTTAAGAGAATATCGTGAGAACTTATGCCTCTTGAACTGTCGCAACCGTTCGTTTTCTATTAAGAATCTTCTTCGGCATAGCTCCGTGAATCTAGGAATGACCGTTTACACGTGTTTAAAACCATCCTTTTTACCGGTACATTTAATGTTATCCGGTCATAACATTTTCTTGCCTATTTATAGGAGGGTCTTTTGTGAAGAACACTTCTTTCCTTCTATTTCATCTCCTTCATCATCTGCAACTGTTTTTCTGTTATTCTTCTTCACCATCGTCTTCATCATTCTTCTGCTATTTCTTATTTGCTATTACTTCCATGGCATCCAGGTTTGTTAATCTTGCCAAATTCGATTGATTCTATGATTGATTGATTTTGTGATTAGTTTCTCTTGTTGAGATTATCTTATTCCTTTTAATCTTTTTCTGCCATTTTTGTTTTAGCAAGAACAAACCCAGCACCAAGTTCACCGTGAAGAACCCCCTTCTTTCTTTGGATTCGCAGCCGAAACCCGCTTCTCAACAAGAATCCACCCTGCAACCAAAATCCTCTTCGCAAGCAAAACATACCGTTTCTAAAAGAAAGCCTGCGAGTGATAAGGTATTTTAAGAAGCATTTACTTTTTAATAACAATATCGTTGCCTCCGTTTCTTACTTAATTTATCATCCACGGGATGACAAAACTATTGACAAAACTCCCAAAAGATCTCGCCACTCTAAACCTGTTACTCCTGATGTCCCTTTTCCCTCATTTACACCTTCTTCTCCTGCTGCGAAATCATCGCAGGATAATCTTGTCGCAAATGACAATATTCCTAAGTCTCAACTCCTCATAGATCAAGTTCCTCATAATAGTCCTACTACAAATGAACTTATTCCTTCTCCTACCATCAATGTCCCTGTCATTCCTCCCATCACTACCTTTCCTGAAATCTCCTCTTCTCATGATGTTCCTTTGTCGAAGAATGATTCGTCTCTTCCTTCTTTACCCGAGCAAATCCCTCTTACTGCAGAAAATTTGGAAGGAATAGACGTGGCTTTCAAAGTTCTCTCGGACCTTGTGAATGATGCCAAGAAGATTTCTGTCGATCCTGTCAAGTCTGATGTCTGCGAGATTTTAAGTAAACATCTCGGTCCCGATAGGATCTCGCAAGCATCTTTAGTTCAAGAAATTAATGTCTTTGAAAAGTGATCTTCAAGCTATGACTGCTAAATGCAATAATCTCCATCTTGAAAATCAAAAATTTCACATTCTCTCACTAGATCGTGATAATCTTCGCAAGAAGAATGAAGAGTTAAAAGGTATACTCTTTCCCCTTAAGCTTTTTTTTTTTTTTTTTTTTTTTTTTTTTTTTTGACCGAGAATTCTATACTTGTTTCGAATGAAAAAAGCTTGCGAGCTCGATTGAAAGGCCTAGTTGGAGATACATTTGATGATGCCATGGACTGTTTGGGGAATAATTTTGCAGCTTTAATTCAAAGATCTTACTTCTCAGAAGGAAGGTAGTCATATTATTTGACTATCTTAATTCATTAATTTATTCCAAAAAATCTTTAATTATCCTGAAAATTCCAAAAATATTCTGTAAAAGTTTTCTTTAATCTTGTGCACTTGTTATGCAGACTACGAGAAAAAGCTTCGCTCTGTTATCTCCACCCTCGGATCAGATTACTCTAAGATTCGCAAAGAAAATGGGTTACTCGCTTCCTCTCTTGCTCGTTCTCGCGACCGTGCGAACGAAGATTTGATTATATGTCTTACTTTGTAAAGACATAGATAGTAAGAATCGTCAAAGGCGTTGCTTCGTCAATTCCCCCTCAAAGTCAAGTCCTTGTGAATGAGATTTTATTGTCTAAGTCCCTTGATCCTATTCATGTTGATCCTTTGGAAGTAAGTGATGATGAAGTCCCCGATTCTCCCGACAACGGTGATTATGACTATGAAAGCGGCGAAGATATCGCTAATATTGAAGTTGTCAACAAAGATCCGATGAAAAAATTTCGATGAAAATCCACCACCTGGCGAAAATGAAGGTCTTGAAAACATTTCGATGAAAATCCACCAACCGGTGAAGGTGAAGTGATAAAGGCGAAAAAGATCTCAACCATCCTCTGTGGTTGATAATATTGATGTAGAGAATTAAACTTTCTTTGTAATTTGTCAAAACTTCTTTTTGTTTGTAAGGATTAAGTCTTTGATCAAGTAATCCCCTTATTTTCTCCTTTTTCTCTTATTTAAGATGTTTGAACATAATCTCGCGAGCATGTTCACTTACTGAATCTTTTATTAAGTAAAACCATCCCAATTAGGAATTTCACTTTATTTCTTCTTATTGCGACAAGATCGCAGGCCGCCTTTACATTTTCATGTAATGACCCATTGACCTTGCCTTATCATTTTTGATGGTCTTCTAAGTTTGACCTTCCTATTTAAAGGTCTTACTCTGCCACCCTTTATTGCGACAAGGTCGCAGGACGTCTTTACACTTGCATGTAAAAACCCATTGACCTTGTCTTATCATTTTTCAAGTATTTTTGCCTCTGCAGGATATTTTGCTTGCGACAATATGACAGGCCTAAACTTTCTTGCGAAAGTAAAGCCCCATGACATTGTCGTCTTGCGACGAAATCGCAGGACGTCTTTACACTTGCATGTAAGGACCCATTGATCTCGTCTTACCCTCGCGTTAGTATTATTGCCTCTGGGATCATTGCACAAATATGACAAGCCTAAGTTTCCTTGCGAAAACAAAGCCTCGTGACATTTGCGTCTTTGGCACTTATCGGCTCCCCTAATGGAGGGTGCCGCCCTTATCATCTCCACTGTTTGCCCCTTCAAGGAGGCGTACATCGGCCATACAAGGCTAGCTCCTCCCATCCGGTCTTAACAACAACCAGTTGTTTTCGCAGCCTCTTATCCCTTATACCTATAGAGTTTATGGTTACAAGGCTGCACCCTAAGTGGAGTTTTCTTCGGGCAGAGTGCAGCATGCGCCAAGACTTGTCAAGAGTGGTAAGGAAGTTCCATGCTCCCCGCACTCTTGACTCAACCGTGTACCTCGGCGCCTTGATCATACGCTGACTCCTTGAAAGAGACCCTCGGTCGCCCAACCAGGGTATAACCTACATATATAGTTGGGAATCCAAGGTACCTCTTCCGGATAGGCTTTCATGGGCCCCAAATCTGCATGACCCAGGTTCCAGGGGCGGTGTAACCTTTTCCCTGGGCCATGTTAAGAGATTCCCCTTATATGACACACTTTAGGTCTTACATTTGCCTCTTACGAAGTATAATTCGCGAACTAGGTGTACGCCATAAAGGTTCGTCCCATTCATTCAATCATGTTTATTCATTCATTCATTCGTTATTTCTTGCCATTCTCGCTTGCGAGACATTCGCTGATATCTTGGTCTCGTATTTTATTGAATTTTGCAAATATCTTGCATTAAAGTACTTCATCTAACCCATTTTTACGGGTAGTATTTCTTTAGATATAACCTGTTCCACGGCCTGCCTAATCTTTGTCCCATATCTTTGCCTTCAGGATCCATCAATCTATAAGCCCCTGTACCAACTACTTCTTTGATAATATAGGGTCCATCCCATTTTCTCGCTTGACTTGCCTCCATTTTCTCGCTGATATATTGGTGTCTCTCGCAACACCAAGTCTCCTGTTGAAATTCACGTATCTTCACACGCTTGTTATATTCTCTCGGCCAATCTTCGTTGATAATTCTCCATGTGTCGTAACGCCTTCTCCCTTTTCTCTTCTAATTCGTCCAACTTGATTAGAATGTTACCTGCACTAAGATTTTTCTCCCAAACTTCTTTCTTAGTTGTTGGGATCATAACCTCTGTTGGGAGCACAGCTTCACTCCATATGTTAAGCAAAAGGTGACATTCCAGTAGCTTCTCTTCTGGTCGTATTGTATGCCCATACTGCACTGGGTACTTGTTCGCACCATCCTCTATTGTGTCCTTCTAACTTTTTCTTCAATATATCCGCAATTGTTTTATTTGTTGCCTCCGCCTGACCGTTAGCTTGCGGATATAGTGGAGTCGATTTCCCACATTTTATTTGAAATGCATTAAGTAACAACTCTATGTTTTGCCCTTCAAATTGTTTCCCATTATCAGATACCAACTGTGCGAGGATCCCAAATCTGCATATAATATTCTCAAATATGAAAGTAAAAACGTCTTTGTCGCGAATGTGTTGTACCGCTTTCACTTCTGCCCATTTTGTGAAATAATCCGTTGCGACAATTAAGTATCTTCTCTGTCCTGTTCCTGGTAAAAAAGGTCCCACAATATCTAGACCCCACTTTCCAAAAGGCCACACACTTGTTGAAGAATTTAATGGTGCCCCAGGTGCATGTATTTTCTTCCCATGTCTTTGACACTCTTCGCAGCGCCTTGACATTGCTCTCGCGTCTTCATGCATATATGGCCAGTAATATCCTTGCATTTTTGCTTTATATGCTAGAGATCTTCCACCGCTATGATTTCCAGCATCTCCACTATGCAACATCTTCAATATGATTTCTCCATCTTCTCTTGTTAAGCATCGAAGTGAAGGTCCATCAAAAGATCGTCGATAAAGCACACCATCTCTTAATTCACAATTCGTTGCACGGCTTTTCAATTTGTGTGTTTCTAATCTATTTCTTGGTACCTCCCCTTTCATCAAGTAAGCGTGAAGTTCTGTTCTCCAGTCTTTATCGCCACAT
>JAJJWW010001260.1:0-195244 GCA_023531295.1 Papaver armeniacum | reverse complement strand
TTCCATCACCCCCAAATGTAAGGAATATCCACTCGCCGAACCCAACGCGGAACCCGCATTATCGTTGGCTGGCCTAGCTCTGCCAAAAAACGTTTCATACCAAGCATTATGGACGAAACTCTACATTACATGTGTCACAATAGCTCTGAACCATCCATCTTCGTATAGATGAGGGTGTAGATGTAGATTCAAAGGTCCCAGCATGTCACTTATCACTGCAGGTCGCTAGCACACTTGACCATAATTTCACAAGACTCGCTGTATGTTTACGACAAATCGTCGCTTAGCAGATGACCACGGCTTTGAAACCCAAAATTGGTTTTAGCATCACTTAGGCCCATTTTCTCCTAAGACGAACGGAGGGTCCGAGATTAGATTAAATATAAACCCACATACCAGCATGGACCACCAGGCCTGGCTTTATCTCTCACGCGGCTGCCAAGGCATACCATGGCTGTCCGAAACCGCCCGCCTAAACATGTGGTTATACTTCCCAAACCTAAAATCACTGACCCCGACCACCTAATCCCCACCGGACGCATTTGAGTGAGTTTAGATCACGTTTCGTGGATAGGTTGCATAGGTGAACACCAGCCTACCACCTTCACGCTAAACTAATTCATCAAGACCACCAAGTTAGGTCGTTCTGGAATGCGCACGCTGGTAAGAGCATAAAGTGCTTTGCGACTCAAATTCCTATCACAAAATCGATCACCACCTTCATTGTCACTGATGGCCAGATCACCCCTGGATGTTGAGACATGGACGGTACACCGCATGTTGCCTACACATGCACGGTCGGTCCTCTCCAAAGTTCTTCCTATGCTTGGTTTCAACTAAGTCAGTATAGATGCTCACAGACTTTCAAACTCCACTTATTATTAGCCATAGACGAAAATCAAAGATCATCTCATCCGCTCAACTTACCAAATTTTATTATACAACCCTGTCGAGTTAGCCTGTTGAGTTGTACCCATCATCATCACGCTATGATGCAAGACTTATGATTACACATGTATATCTCATAAGATTAACTCCTGACATACCAATTATTCAAACCGCACAGAAGTACTTATCGGATCCACCATTCATACATTCTGAACAATCATGTCACAAACCTGGGATATGACATCAAAAGGGTTCCATGTTTACAGTCATGTAATGGCATGTAAAAGAAGCATGCATTACAAGAACGGTTAGGGAAGTCATGACTGCTAGAGAGTTATTGGTGAGAAGTGGGTAAGGACTGGTCGCGGTGGCACCGACGCACAACTCAACTACTCCATCACCTCCACTTCTCCACTTCCTACTTGAGAGACGGAATAAGACTCAAGGATTTAGAGAATAGGTTCTCCGCCCTATTTCCTAAAACAATCTGAAAAATGTAGAAACAACAAGAAAACACTCGCAGCTCGCTACACCAACTCAGAAGCTTGTTCACTTTCCTGCTGTAACAGGAAGTTCACACCTTCACAACTTCACACTCCTCAGCTCCCTTCCTCAAGATCAACCCCATCCTCTTCACTTCATGTAACAAGTCAAGTCTGAACGCCATTTCTTGTTTAGGCCGATCAGTACGTATTGATCTCTCAAATTCATGCCACTCACCGCAGCAGTATTTGTTTAAGGTTTCAAATTCAGTCCCTATCCACACCCAAATTACCAAATCACAGAGTAGTTTTACCACAAACAATTAGCGCACCACAAACAGAGGTCGTATCTCACAACAAAAATTGAATTCTCAATTTTTCGTTTCATCTCGCACTGTGCATCCTAAACCACAGTGGTTCAGACATTGTGGGAAGTGTAGTTAGAATGCCTGATAGATGTCTGAAAAATCAATGCAGATTACCTGCATGCGCAGCAGATATTTCACTTGAATGATAGAAAGACAATTACAAGAAGCGGCCTGCAGCATTCTACTCAAGCGCGGGCAGCTACGAATCCTTACTTTCAGAGTCAAGACCTTACCTGAGAAAAGAGCTGCAGAATCAGTGGAGACCCGGTTATGGACGAACAACATGGTCCAACAAACAAACAGATGAACCGAGGTAATCTAATAAGAGGAAAGGACTTGCACGAGTACTACAACGTTCACCGTGGAGAGAAAGGATTCATGTTTTGCTGAGCCCTCATGAAGATTTATATCTCAAACTCGTCGAAGCCCGTAAGACTGTTCAATCCGCATCGACCTCTTAAATCTGGCTTTCAAGAAATGCTGAGGGAAGGAGAGACCAATCGAAGGCTGAACACGTGAGTACAGAGATGGGAACAGCAGACCTCAACACCATGTTGATATTACAACAGCCCCATCACCAGAAAGCCATACCAGCAAATCCCTGCATCTCATCAAGGTGACACCTCTTGTGGTCACTTTGAGAACAACTTCCCACCCTCTTACCGGTGGATTGAGGAGCCGAGGGATTAGAGGAGGACCATCTCATTACTTATTGCAAAAGATTTGATGAGAAGCAGAAGTTCAAGATTTCAAACGGATATGCACGTAACCTAAAGAGGTACCACTTTTCTTAAGATTAACGATCGATTTCCACAAGAGACGTGATACCCTGAGGAATTTATCTAACGTACTTATATATTTACCACATGACTCTGGAATACCTATCAAAGAAGTATACTGGGATATGAGTGTCTCACATGAGATTTCCATCAGGGGATCGATCTCAACGATCCTCTCGTTCAATAAGCCAACAAGGAACTGCAGGCCACCGGATCGCAAGTTAAGCTTTCAGGAAAAGTTTATGCAACTTACACCTCTAAGAATTGCATACGCAGACATTTCTACGTAAATTTACCAGATAGGTTCACAACCGTGCCTGCATGCCTATCACATTTAACATTAATGGACTGGGTGTTTGAAGACTCGCCCCTTACTCCACATGGTGAGCGTATTCTAATGATTATCGCACTTCGAGATATCCAAGTGTCTTCTCAGGCAAGGTCGTACTTGTCACCACAATGCATTTTACTTCCTTTAGGAAATCAACCAAGACATACTTTATAAGCCCTAGGGGAACTGGGATAAGCCCGTTATCTCACTCACGACGTGGCGTTTAATTCAGAAGAAGATCGGCTTGCATCACGAGGGCTAGTAATTACGATGCATTCACGATTTAAGCATTCTTCTCCATCTCGAAGCTACCCATGTTCACGAAGAGGACCAACTTTATGAGTCGTATCTTAAGGGAAACGTGACACCGACACGTTCATTATCAATTAGGCAGTGAGACCGCATCTAAATTATCCACTGAAGGGAATGCTGTCATTGTGTTAACTAACCACAAGAATAACAAGTGCTAGATGCCCACAATACTGCAAGAGGGTACCAATCGTACAATCGATGATTGAATCATTGGAATCTCTTAGGCTTATCTCTCCATCACCAATCCTCGAGGACGGAGCAACGCACGGCTCGTGGAACTTCAAAAGAGTACCGGTGACATATTCGCTGAGATATGAAGAAATGCTGGATTTAGACGTAAATCAGCTGCCCATCATCTATAGGTTACACCAGATCCAAGTTTCATGGAACAAAGTAGAAGCCCAGACGTTAAATATAGATTTTATAGACTTGAACAGTGTCGCCCAAACGATCCTCCTTTACCTAACACTTGTACATGTTAGTAGATTCAATCAAATGGATACCGTATGTTCTCTCTTAAGTGATGGATGTGAAGGTTACAACCAGAGCAAGGATATACGATCATGATGCAAGTAAAGATAGCTTTTCTTTGTAATTCCTCCTTGAATTTTTTATTATACCATACTCGCTACTTGTTTAAAGATATTTCAAATGTAACGATCAACGCTCTATGACGTAATCTTCCACCTGAGCGATATCCTAATGGAGCAAACTTAAGAAGATAATGGTATCCATGCGTCATATCGAGCAAGATCCTAAGCAGCTCACTTTATCAGAAGGGTATATGTTCATTATGCTATGTTGAGAATCCGCCGTTTGGTCATCTTATGGAGTCGTTGAACGCCATCCACAACAACATATGCTCCCCGATAGTAGTAAAACAAAGTCTGGCGGAATGGAGTCTCACAATGTTTGTGTAAGTATGGTATTCCCACCAATACATAACCCCACCACACCACAAAGCAGATAGAAAATCCATCGAGACACAACATCATGCGCGTCCACAACTCCAAATCTGCGCACTACATGCACGTACTCCCACAATGATGAAACAATGTCCAAGATATTCCAAATCGATCCATAAACAACCTACTACTAACAAACCATGAAACTATTGGGTGGGACTCCAGTCTCAAAGATGAAGTTCCTTCACTGGCTACCAAGGATCTCAACATGAGAAAGACAAGCCACCAAGAACCATGGAATTGGTAGAATCTTAACCCAATATAGGCCACTTAACGCTTCCTCCAAAGAATGCTTCAATGGTTCATTCAAGAGTCGCCTAATGTTTCTCTTCTGTGACCTCCCGTTCGCTTCTGCATCCTCGCTTTAACATTTCCTTCTAGGATCCACTCCCTCCTCAACGTCTGCATTGCACACTTTTAACATCCTCTATAGTCGCTTCAATACCTAAGCTACATCAATAATATGCTTTGGTCAAGTTATCTTCGATGTACTCATTGCTCAACATATGCCTCATCCATCCTTCATGAGACCCGCAGAGCATGAAAACCTTTAAGTCGTACAGAGAAGTGTTATCTGTGGAACGCACATTTCACAGTCAAAGGCGTAAGAACAACTCATCATCAATGTCTGCAAGATATTCTCTTAAGCCGTCAAATAATTCTCCGACTTGGCACTCGCATTATCCCTGTAAGACATCCCCAACAGAGTTCTTTCTTCATCTCTACAGTCAGCAGAGCAAGCACTTGTACAAAAACGCGTGAGATGTAGTCACACACATGGCACATATCTGTTGAGTACACACAATGGTATCGGGTCTAAACACCGTGATTGATTGGTTTACAAGTCCGGTATTGCTCAAGCTCAAGTCCTACTGATCACGCAGTCCTAAGATTGCCTGGTTTCAAGTCCTATATCGGGCTGCTCTGGCATGGTGTCATTTAAGTCACAAGTCCTGTGATTGCTCATCTCAAGTCCGCATTGCCCAAGTCTCAAGTCCCAAGATTTCTAACCTGCCCGGTGATTGCCCAGCTCGAAGTCCTGTGTTGACTCGTTACAAGTCCCATTGCCCAAGTTTCAAGTCCTGCATTGATCAGTTGCCAAGGTCAATTAATAAAACACATTTGAACAGTATTTGTCAATGGAACATAGTGGTCGACGTTCTAAATTTTGTGCACGCTATCAGTCCTACTTGATCCTGCTCTCCCGCATTGGCCTGAGAAGACACGCCTGTCCCAATCAAAGCTCTCTCTCTGTGGTTAAGGCATTCACCCTCCAACACTAACGCTCCGGCTCGCTCTGTGTTTCAACGCTTTTCTACGTGACCTTACATTTTATATTTGGATAACACAACACGTGTTAAGACTGCATGATGACGAAATGAGGCACATCAAGCCCATGTTCGATCATGGTGGTGCGGTGATCCTCACTAAAAGTTTAAAAACAGCGTACACCATCGGCTATGCAAGACCGGGCATCATGCTAGGGAACACCTCCCGGACGTCCTTGAACGTGAATGCTCAAGGACAGGATGACCGCTTCTCCCGCAATATCTACTTTGTCTTGCGTCTTTGTCTTTAATCACAATATCTCATGTCACTCACACAATGGTAATTACTACGTAAGGTGGTGAGTTTGTTTGCTATTGATGGTGGATTTCACTAAGGTTAAATTGTAAAAACCATAAAATCACAATGCATATCTTCAGAAGACAAAGCCATTAACAGTTTTGGATACTCCCTCACTTAATTCACCTAGAATGACATAAAACAATCCTATTCGTGAATACATGAAATTCCCTCTGTGCGATATGCGAACAATCCCATCCCGAATTCCTAATCGCACTTTGTATTTCAGCATCATTACTGGGCAGTAAGATGATTTAATCGAAAGTGTTGGCTCTTAATAGCAACACTTAACCTCCACACTATAATAAAACTATGTACGAATACCTGTACAGTCGACTTCATACTAGCTTCTGATCGAGTTCCTCCTTTTGTGTTACATTAGTTCGAGTTGAGCATCCGGACCGACCGTATTTTCAACGTGAGAGGATCGTAGCTATCCAACTCCACAAGCAGATTGACAACCAGATCAATTCCATCACCCCCAAGCAGGTATGGAATATCCATCGGCTAATCATCACAACTCCAGATTACTACCATTGCTCAGTCACAAAAACGTTTGTACTAAGCATTAGGACTAAAACCTATATTACATGCAAGTTTAGCAGTTTTCTTAATTTATCCATCTTTTGTATATAATGAGTTTATACTTAGATTCAAAGGGGCTTTATGAGACGTCACCACTTATCATCAAAGTCATTGTACACACTTGACCAATCGGCCGAAAGACCAACCATGTTTGTCAGACAAAATCGCCACTAAACAAGAGACGATGACATTGAATTCAAAATTAGGTTTTGAGCATCAATAGCCACCATCTTCCTGACACCGAGGTCCGGATTAGATGGCAGGTCCATACCAAAAGATGACCACCAGGCCTCTATTCTTCAGGGCTAACGGCCAAGGCATACTACATGGTTATTCCAAACCTCCGCCTAAACATGCGTGTTACACTTCCTAAAATCGTAAATTAATCTCTACTACTCTGTACCCACCGGGACGATTTGAGTGGCTTAGATCACATTTTCACGGGAGAAGCCAGCAGGGTGTGGAACACCACTACCACTTCACAACCACCTACTCGAAGACCCCACTAAGTTAAAGCGTCTTAACGCTGCACGAAAAGAGCACGTGCGCGCTTTGCGCACCAAATTCCTATCACGGGTCCCATCTCCACCACCTTCTTGCCGTCAAATTGAGTGGCCTAGATCGCACTTCATGGGACAAAGTGAGATATGATGTTGGCATACCCCAAAGATGTTGCCTACACACATGTCCGCTGGCCTTCCAGAAGCCCTTTCCATGCTTGAGCTTTACTAGCCATGTGAGTGATGCCTCGCACCTTCAAAACCTAATTTAATAATAATGGAGGATATCCAAAGATCATCTAATTCTTCATTTAACTTAATGCCAAATTTTGCTTATACAACTCGTCGGGAGTTGAGAGAGCCACAGAGTGCGCCATTGAACACTACTTTACTGACACCATGATGCGCACTCGTACAATACACACATATTTCACAAGAATAACCCTCCAAATAACGAATTATTCAAATCAACATTACATACTATCGGGATCCACGATCCATGTTATCTTACATCAATCATGTCACAAACTCGGGGATACATACCGGGGTATTGGTCACGCATAAAAGAAAACACAGCAATGTGGTGTAACGCCATTAATTTATAATAATTTTAAGAAAGCTGACTTTAGAGATGAACAAGAGAAGTGGCAAGACTAGGTCGTGTGCGTTCTGTTTATCAACTCCACTAATCCATCACTCCCACTCTCCACTCACGAGAGACGTGGAATAAGACTCATGGACTAGACAACAGGTTCTTCCATTTCCAAAACAACGAGAAAATGAGAAAAATGAATTTAACAGCAAGAATGTGAAATGCTTACACCAATCGTAAGCTTGTTCACTTTCCCTGCTGTAAGTCATAAGCAGTCTAGACTTTCACAATCTCAACACCTTCTTCGCCTCCCTAAGATCAACCCCATCTCCTTCACTTTATGACCTGGAACAAGTCCTAACTACTAGTTTCTGCCAAGTTTAGGCTGATTTGCACAACATCTTCTAATCTACAAGCACTCACCAAGCAAAGACATTTGTTTAAGGTTTAAATTATCTTTTATCCAGAAATCATAAATTCACAACTCAGGAGTAGTTGATAGGGAATATAATCGACAGCAATGAGAAGCATGCTTTCTTTGCCATTTTTCTTGGAATTATGTACTTTACGCAGGCGCTTTAGGTTATTAGGTATCTTGAGTTTATCAGAGGAAAAGAAGCTAAATCAACTCGAACTAATAAAAGGGCAATCATGCTCAAGTAGCTAATACTATCCTGAGACTAATCACCATAATGGTTTATTAATAGGGTTGTTGGTACTGTAGCCACTGTACATAAGACCACACATGGGTATAACATAAAATTTTTATCCACATGTGAGGATCCAAATTTTGTCATTACAACTCTAGATCGAAACCAATTTTCGATCTCATTTATTCTCAATCATTTTTGCCTCCGAAAGAGAGTGAGGCGACACCATTACTCGTAATCAAACATGATGGGGAGATCGGATTTTGTGTTGTTGAAACGGAGAAGAAGAAGGTGTTGTTGTTGGTAGGCGAAGGGATCGATTTGCCTCTGCGTAAAGGGTTTCTATGGATCCGGAAGGAATTTCGGTCGGCTAGATGCCCAACCTGTGTTGCTGAAGTTGAGTTGTTGATGTGGTTGAATAGTGCGGTTTATGAAGATTTGCGATTCTTGGAAGAAATAGAACTATGGGTTTGTGTTTTTGAGAAGAAATGGAGTCAAGAGAGGAGATCGAAATGGATTAATAATGATTGTTGACAGTGTTTACTGAGAGAAGTAGAACACAGAGAGATGGGTTTTCATTGATGTTTGAAATTGAGGACAGAATGGATGAGTTAGGGTTTTTGAGTTGCAAGACCCTGCTGTTGTTGGAGCTTCAATGGAGTTGAGGAAAACCGGTGGAGATGTCGTGCTTGTTGAGGTAAAGCCACGATTAAGGAGTGTAGATGTATGCTAGGATTACAGGGTGGGGATGCTTCACGTTGAGATGAATGGCAGGCTCATGGAAATGGCGGGTGATTGAAGTGCCTTTGGATTGGAGGTCGAGTGTTTGAGAATGAGCATAGATGATCTGTGTTGCTCATGGAAGTGTCATGGCAGCTGTGCTATTAGCTGGGCAATGGAGCAACTGGGTTGATGGTGGAATGTGATGTGCAACAGATGCAAGAATTATAGGTAATGGCCAGAGTGTGGAGTTTCTGGGGCAGATTGAGCTGATGGGTTAGTGTTGGACTTAAACTGTGAGGCTGGTAATGTATGAGTCAATGTTGCAGGTGGAAGTGATGGATTGCAGTGGGATAACTCGAAATTTGTGATTGGCAAGCTGAGCTGCAAGGAAGCTTGTGGCAGCTTAATGATGCTTGTTGCAGTGATCTTGCGGGTAATTTCGAGTGGAATAAAATTTGTGATGTGACATGGGCCTGCAATGTATTAGCTGTGGTGCTGTGTTGAATGGGTTACAAGTGATGGCAGGTTGAAATGGGGATGTGGGCATCTTTGGTCTTTGTTAAATTGGATCGGGTTGACTCTCTTGTGAATGGATAAACAAGGCAATGATGGAGCTCAGGGAGAAGATGAATCTGCAGAATATGGGATTTCTGGCAGAGTTGTTGCCTGAATGAGTTGGTGCTGTGAGCTTAGTAATGCTAGTGGCTGTGAAGGTCAGGCAAGGTGGAAGCTTGAACTAGAAGGGCAGGTAGCAGCTGGTTGGATTTGGTGCTGCAATGGTTGTGGCAATGATATAGCAGGTGGTAGTGTTTGTTTATGGGAAAGGATGAATGATTGCGAGGAGATGAAGAAGCGGTGAGTTACAAGACTTACCCGGCTCTTCATGATGTCAAACAGGAATGGGCTGCAGGTGGAAAAGGAATTGAGTTGAATGAACATGGTGGTTTGGAATCTTTGGCTAGGTTTGGCAAGGTGTTGTAATGTGGGCAAGTACCGGAAACTGGAAGTGAATGCAAGTTTCAATGCTACTCTGAAGGTATAGCCATTATGGCTGGTCATGCACAATGATGGTGCTTCACGATTCGGCACATGCAAAAAGCCTGGCACGCTTGGTCATTCAACTCACTGGTGAACCGGGCCGACTTGGTCGACTCTCCCGACTCGGTCTGACCGAGTTGAATCGTGGACCGTTGACCCGGCGGTCCCGACTCGTTGACCGGTGGCCGGCGGACTTTGCTCCACCCACCGAGCATTTCCTGCGACTTTCCGTGATTCCGCCACAATCCCCGGACTTCGGCCAGTTTTTGGGGCGTATTTTCTACACGGGTTTCTCATTCTTATGGGCTTGGTGGATTCTCACCTAATGGACTTTGAAGACTAGACCTAATTTTAGAAGTTGGAGAAAGCTATAAAAGGGAAGGTCTTCTACAACACATGATATATCTTTTTCTTGGGAATTTTGGAGAGCCGTTTGTTTACGCTTCTAGGGTTTGGTTTTGTTCTTCTTCTTCCTTGTTTATTATTGAATATTGATGATGATGAACTCCATAGCTATGAGTAGCTAAACATCTTATTGGTTATGGGATAAAAGTTGATTTCTCAACATGCTTTTGATTCAATGAATTAGTTTTGTCTCAGTAATTATTGTTTGTGATTCACAATTAATAGTATCATAAGATTTGAAACTTGTTAGGTTGAGTCCGGAATCAATCCGATTTGTGTTCATCTCTAGAGCTATATTAGGGTTTTCAATACGAAAAAGTTGTTTATCCCTGATTCTAAGTAGCATAATTGTGGTTAGTGCTTGTAGTGATACATCCTATTAGTCACAAGTGAATCATAACTTTTGTTAAAACGTCTAGTGCTTTTACACATTCGTTTGCATTGATGAGTCTTATTCCATAAAACTTAATGCTCTTAGGGAGTTAAACTTAATTGTGCTTTTACACTTTAGGTTGCTTTCGACTAAGAATTCACATATGCATCTTTTAATGTGGTTGTGATGAAAACAGTGAATTAACGGGTTATACTTGCGATCAAGATATCCTAGGACTTTTAATAAATACGAGATTAAAATACCAATTCTAATCATTGATGAAAATACATGTTTGTGAATGATACTATCCCTTGACCAATATCTTCTCCTTATTGATTTCTCAAACTATTTACTTTGCTTTCAACTACTTTTATTTCTTAAACAACAAACATCCCCCTTGGTTACCTTAGAAACTGAAAATTACTTAACAACAATTGCCTCTCTGTGGATACGAACTCTTCCTTACCTTGTGCTTCATTTAAATTTAGTGCGTAAGAAAGTGAAATTATTTTTGACGGATTGACACACGATCAGTAGTTTTCAGCCATAAACAGTGATACAGATTTGTTTATTAAAGTCTTCGACTTTGGGTCGTAGAAACTCTTAGTTGTGGGTGAGATCAACTTAGGGAATCAAGTCGTAGCATCTTGCTGGAATCAGAGGCGTAGGAGGATAACTGTACCTTGGATCAGTGTGATATTGATTGGGGTTCAACTACAGTCCAGACCGAAGTTAATTTGGAGTAGGCTAGAATCTGCAGCGGCTTAATACAGTGTGTGTTCAATCTGGACTAGGTCCTGGGGTTTTTCTGCATTTGCGGTTTCCTCGTTAAAAAATTCTGTGTCTGTTTATTTTTATTCCGCATTATATTTGTTTATATAATTGAAATATCACAGGTTGTGCGTCGTTCAATTAATTAGAATATCCGACCTTTTTGGTTGTTGATTTAAATTGATTGACACTTGGATATTGGTCTTTGGTACCATCCAGGTTATCTCTCTTTGATAAAGACTAGGAGATTTCTATTTGATTGAGTAAAGATCAAATCGAGAGATTGAGATATAAACTCTTTGATATTACTGTCTAGTTGATTCTCTAGAAAGTATATTGGAGTTTGTCCATACAAATTGCTAAGCGAAATATTGGGTGTGGTTGTTAGACCCCCACTTTTTCAAAGATCACTAGCTATGCGCGGTTTGGGATGGATTGTAGGCAATCCCAGCACTTTGGCACGAATTGCAGCTGCGGTGTTGGCACGTTGCTTGTGGAGGCATGGTGATGCCTATTTGGTCGCGTTAGGAGCGTCTAAACTCAATAAATCAAGTGGCCAAATCGGACGTCCGGGATCGGTTTTTTGAGACTGGCTTTGGCCGTCTAGATTAGGTTCCTGATGGAATTAGGCGAAACTTCCAACTTTATTAAAACTGTGTGTGGCGGGTTTTGAGCGATCTGATTGGTCGATAGGAGAGGGGGCCGGCAAGAGAGACATGGAGCGTGGCCAGTGGCCACAGGCGGCACCTATTGGAGCGGATTTGGCCGGCTATATGGCATGGCCGCGCCTCCTTTTGCCATTGTTCTTATTTGCCGCAGTACCTCTTTTGTTTCTTGTTTTCTGGTAGGACTTTGCTCCTACTATCTCCATGGTGGATCAGTTTTCTAGCTTACCTAGGTTTGGCCTAGACCAATAGGGTTCGAGATATTTGCACACGGCGCAAAATACCTAATGTTTGCAAATTAATTAGGCCTAAACTTGAATCTTGTGAGTTATCACAAATTTGAACAAATTTAACAAAGTAGGAAATACCATTAGGTCCTAGGAATAATATATTAGAGAGAGTCTAGTCCATTTGACCTAGTCAAATGTCTGTTTGGTCCTATTTGGTAATATAAATTATAGTTTGGTCCTAAAAATTATTGTTTGGTCCTAGGCTGATGTCATGGATGATGTAAATGTCACCTTGTAGTGGCGAAATACCCTTTTGGATAAGGACCATATATATAGTCAAAAAGTTAATAGAAAATCTTATTTCGATTTACTTTCTCTCTCTTCCTTTTTTGAGATCTAGTTTCTCTCCTTTTTTTTCTTTCTTTTGATTGTTGATGCTCATGAAAACGATGAAGAAGGATGATAATTTTTGGTTTTTTCTTCTATGTAGCACACTTTTGATGTTGAAGATGATGATGAAGATGATGAAGACGACGGAGATTTTTGTGTTTCTTCATCATTTGTTGTTCTTTATACATTGAAGAAGATGGAGATGATGAAGACTTTGCGATGATTTTGTGTTTGTTTCTTCACCGTTGCTTTCTTTGCTTTTGTTGAAGATGATGTAGACGATGAATACGATGAAGACTATGAATATTTTTATGTTATTTGGATGTATTTTTTTGATTTTGATGTTGAAGATCTTGATCTTGATTTTCTTCGTCGTGTTAAAGATGAAGTTACTGCTGCTGTTAAAGACGATGATGTTTAGGTTTTTATATGGACTTCATTTTCTGGAATGAAGTCTATTTTTTTAGGTTTTTATATGGACTTCATTTTCTGGAATGAAGTCTGTTTTTTTTTAGGTTTTTATATGCACTTCATTTCTGGAATGAAGTTTGTTTTTTTAGGTTTTTATATGGACTTCATTTGGAATGAAGTCTATTTTTTTTAGGTTTTTATATGGACTTCATTTACGGAATGAAGTCCGGTTTTTTAGGTTTTTATATGGACTTCATTTCTGGAATGAAGTCTGTTTTTTTTAGGTTTTTATATGGACTTCATTTCTGGAATGAAGTCTGTTTTTTTAGGTTTTTATATGGACTTCATTTCTGGAATGAAGTGCTACAAGAAAATAAGTAAAAATTAACACGGAAGAGTATTTTTGTCAGTTTTAATATTTTTAAATAATTATGGACCAAACAGTAAAGGCGTTTGACCAAAGGACCAAACAGACATGGGCCCAACTAAAAAAGGACCAAACGATATTTTTCCCTTTAACAAATTCTATGCGTTGACACAAATTTCTTTTATCCTCAGAGAGAAGTTAGCGCATCTTCGATTGAGCATTTTCATGCAGACCTTAACTTTGATACTTCGGGAAATTCGTGCTACTTAGCTGCGAATGAACACTAATTGTCATGTCATACCAATACTAAGGGTTCAGCTTTGGAACATAGCATAGGAAAATACTAAATAAGCCATGCACTAACGAGTAATGTAGGCGAGAGTTTACAGAATGTTTGGGATTGTTGCAACCTGCACCATTCTAAATAAATATACTGAGTTGCTCAATACATGTATGAGTAGAGAGGCCCGGGCACTCGTTACTTTTGGATGACTCAATCTCTTTGCAGAGGCGCATTAAATACGAGGGTTTTACAATTTTATCCCTGAACTAAAAAACCACCACCATCAACATTAAGTCCCTTGCTTAGCACGTAATAGTGACATTGTTGCGGGGTAAGCACTAGATGGTGACAGACGAAGATAAAATCAAAAAGGCGAGACATTTGGAGATTACTAGGAATAGTCTGACCATCATTTGGCTGGTGATCTCGGGCGCCTACTAGTTCGGCCTTGGAGCGGTGGTCTTGGCGCGCTACTTGCTTGGCTATGGAGCGGTGATCTTGGCGCGTGGCTTGTTCGGCCTTGGAGCGGTGGTCTTGCGGGGCCAACTGCCTTTATTCGTGCATGGTATAAAAAGGAAACCCCTTTTCTACTCAAACTCAAAAGTGCTATGTGCATAGGAGGGAGTCGTCCCTCTCTCTTTTCCTTATTTTATTTGCTCGCCATCTTCGTGCCCCTTTCTCATGTAAACAAACTTCTCACCATCGGAACCCGACGCGTCAACGCCGACAACAAGGTAAAGCGGTCTCGTTTTCTCTTCTTCCCTTTTCAAGTATGAATCCTTGCATGGGATGCTTCCATGGTTTTGAAATCCATTCAGTTCTTAGTGAATAATATTTGTTGCTAGCAGTGAAGTGAATGACAACATTGGTGCAACAACAAGATCATAGCAAGGCCAGCGTTTTGAGGTAAGCACCGCTACCTGCTCTCGTAAAAACCTAGTTTTAGGTTTACGGCCATGAGCATAATTCCCACGGGATAGCTTTGCTCCTTTTTTTTTTTTTGTTGGCCTCACTTTTGTGTCTCCGTATCAAAAGCAAGGGCGCGTCAATCAAGAGCTGATTGGCGGGAGAAATAAGCGATAATACATGAAGGCGAGCATCATTTAGGTATGTACTCCAACGTCTCTTCCTTACTTCCGACATTTTTTTTTGTTCTCGTGTGTTGGTGTGAACCCTATCCATGGGTGTAACTTCCATGATCTTGAAAACTTATCCGAATATGAACGATTCCTCCTTGTTGGAAATATCGTAGTAGTATTAACGATGTCATTAATAACAAAGTAATCGGCATCATTAGTGTTACCAGCAAGGCGAGCGAAGAATACATAGGTGAGTGTCGCTTGATTTCCCATAGCTTTAGGTTTTGGCTGGGTGTAATACCCGTGGAAAAATACTTTTTTTTTTGCTCGAGTGGGCCCAAGTCCCCACTCGACTTGGCCGTGGGTGTGACGTCTCATGGCCGAAATATTTCCCATAATTTTTGATTTGGCATACAAACTTCGTGTTACTTCATGTGAATTCAAATGCTGGTGGCCATTTTGATAATAAGCGCATGCATGGCTCTTGTTCTTCTTTTTTTATTGAAGTATGAAGTAGTGAATCTTCTCTCGTCTTGCTTATTTGTGGTTATTCAAAAGCAAACTTAAAAGATTCTTGTTAAGATGTCATCTGGAGATGTTTCTGTGGCCGAACTGGGAAGTGTTAACGGCTCGAAAAATAAGCCAAATATGGATGATGAATTCTTCACAAAGTCTTTCATAGTTGCCAGGACGCATCCCAATCATGTAATGACCCTCCTTACTGATTCATAAAACGAAGAAACCACCCAATCAATTTCTCCTAGCGTGTGATAAGGTTTTGTCTTCAAAGGAAAGAGTATCATGCTTCTCCCATTTACTTCAAAATTTGCCATAACCCATTGCGCACTTATGAGGGATGGATAAGATATATGATGATTAATGACAGTGTCGGGAATAATTTGATTAAGGCGCAAATTGTGGATGCTGTCATGGCGTCTGCAACACTTCGCATTATTAAGGATGTTGCAGGTTTGATTACTTTCATATCTAGATGAAACATGTCTACCGATACGGCCATATGTAGATGGGGCGAGATGACTATCACCTTGTAGAGTGTAGCCGTTCTGTCAAATCTTCCGATTGTAGGAAATCTTGACTTTACCTTATCCAAGTAAGAAGAAACAATGCACATCGCTCTAATTGAGGAAGCTTAAGAATATAATCGACAGTACAAGGATACAAAATGCTTCTATACTTGGTGGGTGTCTGAATGGTTCCCCACGAAACCGAAACTGGATCAGGTATTGAATGATACGCTTAGCATCGCTGTGTTTTATCCTTGTGGCTATCTAGGGATATTTTTGATGATGGCTCTGGCAAGAAGGAAAAAAGGCATAAGCTCATTAAATTTTCTATTAAGTCAACGCAAGGTATTGCACTTCCCATAGGCGGCTTGTTCCTTGGTTCCTTGTATACCCATCTGGATTGTCTAGCAGCGGATATGTACGCCTCCAACGGATGTATGAAAGTGGACTCATACGTTCATATTGCCTTTCTCAAGCATAGCCGTGGGAGAATTTCAAAGGTTGTGCTCCTAATCCTGTAGCTTCAATTTCTAGCACATATGGATGAGCTACAATACTTCGTTGGTTGAAGAAGCGTCCAAGACCGGCTTAAAGCTAGTCTATTTTCTTGACAATGTGTATGCAATTGACTTTCGTCCACAGGCACCGGTTCACACATCTATAATCCATCCTAATACTTTTGCTTCCGCTTTATGCCATACTGGACATGTCCCATCTTTCTTGAGAATGATGCATTGCTCGTCGAGATGGGTTTCGAAAGGACATGAGCACCTTCTTTAGGGAAAATCGTGTTTATGCGAAGTTCCATACCGACGGTACATGTCCCATCTTTCTTCGTTCCATTAGGATCTTTTGAGGTGGTTCCTTATAATATCGACAAAGTTGCTCGTCTTATTTTGAACTAATTTTTAGTATGGGTTTGTATAATATTGTCACTTAACGGTATTTATCGGTAAAATTCTATCGTCCGTTTTGATTTTTAAAATTCGATGCCTTGGTAGATAATCTTTTGTCGTTCCATTTTTGATAGTAGCGTTTTTTTGCAACAAAGAAGAGCATCCATTCTTTCCCTCATGACGAAATCCGTGATGACTTCCAAGTATAAGGAATTATGGCAAGAGAAATTTCTCCCTCTTCATCAGTTTGTGCAGAACGTCGTGAAGAGTCCTCGTGGAAAGCCCTCTTCCAAGACCTTAGAGAAACACAAGTTTTTGAAGCCGCTCCCTTTGCGTAAACGAAAACCTTCTGACCAAGGTGAAGACAGTCCCCAGGTAAAGGAGCAGAGGTCAAAAAGACGGGCATGAGGTATTCGATCAGGCTCAACAGCCTTAGTGGTCTTCCTTTTTTTTTGCTCAATAATAATTTTTATTAATAACCAAAGAATTGTCAAAAAGTTACAAAAGAGAGATAACAGAAGTAAAACAAAAAAAAAAACTAGTAAGGAGAAAAGACTAGGCTTATTACAGATTTAACTAATCATGTAGTAAGCTTGATTCTCATTTTCTATTTGAGATAGAAAAGCAGGTCTGGAATTATATATATTTTGTTGCCCCTTCCCCAATCTTGAACCTCTCTTAGCAAGAGAGTCAGCTGAAAAATTAATTTCCCTGTAACTGTGACAGAGCTTCCATTCTGCTACACTTCCACATATTCTCCTCCATTTGTTTATACCAAACCAATGTATCCTTTGTGTTTTGAAAGCTTCAATCACTGAATTTGAATCTGATGTAAAAATCAGATGAGTATAGCTTCTGTGAATAGCCCATTCACCATCACATATAATAGCAAGGACCTCAGCATAATAATTAGTGGCTACCCCCAAACCTCCTTCAATAGCAACTATGCATTATCCCTCACTGTTTCTGGCAATAAAACCATATCCAGGTACACCTGGATTTCCTTGAGAAGCACCATCAAAGCATAGCAGAATTTGTCCCATTTGAGGTAGATTGAAGAAGATTTCTTGAATGTTAGTTGTTCTAATTTGTCTGCACTTCATCCCAAAGAATTTTAATACTTGCAGATCATAAGTTGTGTTCCACATATATGCTTTCATTCTAATTTCACATTACTGTAGTAAGCTTCACAATTCTATCTTGGATAAGTTTTATATTAATTTATCATCTTCAAATACACATCTGTTTCTTTGAAACCAAATTTCTTTCATTGCTATCGAAGATGCTACCTTCCACGATTCTTTAATTGCAGGACTTTTTGTGCTTTGCTCTTGATAGCATCTCTTCAAAAAAATTGGATTTAAGAAACAAAATATTCTACCTAGCCATTTCCAAATGATTTCACCTTGAAGTCACAATGCCATAAAATATGATTGAGGTTTTCTTGAGAATTTTTGCGAGAAAATGCATCTTGAGGCTAAATTGAAATTCTCGGATTTCATTTTCTCGTGTGTAGGTGTAATCCCTCTAAAAGTTTCACACATTACTTGAAATACTAGGATGAACAGATGAAGACCATACTGTTTTTTCCAAGACAAACTTTGGAAATGTTCTTCTTATACATTCTATAGGCGATGCAACTGTGAATTCTCCGATAGTCCCACGCCATCTTTTTTTGTCTTCTTTGTTCTTATCACGGGAGATCATTTTGATGTATCATTCCCAACATTTTAGTTGGTATCACCCATTCTCCATCTAGAAGTAAATCAGATACTTTCATTTCAGGGAAGTTGAGCATGAATTCATTCATTGGAAATCGTTATGTTAAAGCTCTTTCTTTTACCCATGCATCATTCCAAACTGAGATTTTGGATCCACCACTAACAAGCCATCTTGAATGCTCTTGTATATCTTCTGTGACCCAATTTAAACCTGGTAAAATTGAGGACTTTTTTATAGTACTTGATCCAATCTCCATTTTTTGTCATAAATTTCTATTGGAAGTATTTTGCCCATTCATATGTTCCCTTATGAATTTTCCATAGGAGCTTCATAGGTAAAGCTTTATTTATTATTTTTAATCTTCTCAGCCCCAATCCACCTTCATCCATTCGAGCACACACATAGTCCAATTTCAGAGTAATGCACTTTTTTGTTGAAGGATCTCCAGTCCATAAGAAGTTTCTTATAACTTTTTCAACAACTTGAATAAATTTCTTGAGCCATTTGTAGACAGACATGTTGTATATAGGTATACTGCAGAGCACATGTTTAACTAGAATTAACCTTTCTTGAAATGAAATAAGATTACCCTTCTAGCCAGCAAGATTTTCTTAAATTTTCTCCACACACCACCATACATGAGATGATTTGATGCTTCCAGGTATTAACACAATACCTAAATATTTATGAGGAAATGTTGATAAAGACATGTTGCATTCATTTGCTAGTTGAACTTTTCTAAGTTCACTAGTTCCTCCAATGAAACATTTGTTTTTTTCAAAGTTAATTCTTTGACCAGATGACATTTGGTAATCTCTGAGAAAGTTAAACAGTTTTCTAATGTTCCTCTTGTCTCCATAATATCATCTGCAAAAAGAATGTGAGAAGGTTCAACTCCATTTCTTGACACCATTGGTTGTATTACTCTCTCTTGAATCATTCTTGATAAGGTTATGCTCAACAAATCTTCAGCAATAACAAAAAGAAGAGGAGACAGGGATCCCCTTGTCTTAGTCCTCTGCCCACTTTAAAGTATCCAACATGACCACCATTAAGAAGAATTGATATTCTAGCTGATTGCAGTAATGTATGTATCCATTTGGTTTCTTTTTCTGAAAAACCAAAATTTCTCATGACCTGTAGTAGAAAATCCCAGCTTAATGAATCATATGCTTGAGTTATGTCTAATTTTAGACCCAAATTTCCACCCATTCTTTTAACACCAATTTCATTTATTAATTAGAAGCAAGGACTATCTGTTCTTGGATATTTCTGCCTTTTATAAAATCACCTTGCTGAGGATAGATTACTTTCTTTATCACACTGCCAAATCTTGTTGTTATGATTTTTGTTATCACTTTGAAGATGAAATTCATTAGGCTAATAGGCCTGAATTGTTGAGCTCTTTTTGCATTTTTCACCTTTGGCAGAAGAAGCAGGAAGTTTGCATTGAAGCCTTGAGGAATAAAACCACCCCTCCAACAGTATTTGATTGCATCAACTAAATCTTTTCCAATTATGTCCCAAGCAAATCTGTAGAACCATCCAGCAAAGATATTAGGTCCTGGAGCACTATCATGATCAAGATCATAAACTGCTTTTTTTATTTCCCCATATTTTGGAACAACATCTAAAAATTGGTTCTCTTCATCAGTAATTACTTTGGGAATATCTTGAAAAATTCCTGGAGAAAAATGTACTTCTTGAAACTTGAACTTGTCTTCAAAATGGGATATTATAGTTTCAGCTATGAGATTTTGATTAGATATAATGTTACCATCTGTATTCTCCAACTCCATTATTGCATTTTGGGCTTGCCTAATCTTTAGACTTACATGAAAAAATCTTGAGTTAGAACATCCTTCTTTTAACCATCTTACTCTGGACTTTTGTCGCAGGATTTCTTTTGTTTATCCATGAAACTTCAAGCTCTCCTCTTGCAGTCACTAGGTTATTCAATAGATTTAAGTCCCTTGGATTTTTATCTGAAATTAAAGTAGTATGTAACACTTTGTCTTCTGCAGCTTTGAGTTGCTTTGTGATATCCCCAAAAACACACCAATTCCATTTTTGTATTTCTTGTTTTAGTATTTTTAGCTTCTTCATGAAAACAAAAATGGGATTACCTACAATATTAACCTCCCAGCTCTTTTGTATTTGATGATGGAAGTTAGGATGGCTCATCCATACTTTTAATGCTCTGAATGGAACATTTTTTGGTTTTGTAAGCTCAGCATTTGCACCATATAAAACTCCATGGTCTGATATTCCTCTTGCTCCAATTTTATAACCCCAACTAGGGAACAACTCCAACCATTTATCATTAAAAACTGCCATGTCCAAATTACAAACTATTCTTTTCCCGCCTGCTCTGTTGTTACACCATGAAAATTCTAGACCAGTGCTTGGTGCTTGAATAAGACCACAAACATTTAGACAGTTTCTGAATTCCATCATTGATATTTTTAAAGGCTCTAATCCTCCTTTTTTTTCCATCCACATTTAGAACAATGTTGAAATCACCAATTACTATCTAAGGCTTGTTTAGTTTATTGATGTCCACCAGATCTTCCCATAGTTCTCTTCTATTAAGTGTGAGAGTAGCAGCATGAACTCCAGTAACAAGAACTTCTCCTACTTCTACTGTTATCTCTTGTTTGGTGTTTGATATTATTGAAGGAGCATGTATTGAATCACTCCAAAAAATCCAAATGTTACCTTTGTTTTCATCAAAAGAATTATCAATAAACTTAAAATGCATACCTGGAAGCCTTAACTTCTTTATAAACTCAGTGGTAGCCTGGTAGGCCTCGAAAGTGTATGAAAATTATGACCTACATGTTATACCGCAAGTGCACGGCGTCTATCGGAGACGCGGCAAGTACGGGTCGATCCCACAAGGACTTGTGGTGCTCTGATTTTGATCTAAGGTTTGCTAGACTGAGTTTCAAGTGATAATGTGTAACACAGATGATTTGTTGCCGATACGGCTGAGATGTAGTGACAATGAACCTAAACTAAGGTAAACAGTGACAAAAGGGTGCTTGGGTCTTCATTCCACCACTAAATTCCTAGTATGTGTTCGACTAGATTGAGTTTTCTTGTTCCTATGGCAGTTGAGGATAGACATCACTTCCACCACTTAACTAAGGAGTTTTACCTTGTAATCCTTCAATATCAGCTGAAGTTACTAACCCAGCACGGTTGTCTAATTAAGCACAACCAGTCAAGGGAATTAGCATTAGGGCCTAAGGGTTGAGTCTTGAATACAACAACACGGTTGTAGTCTAACTACAATGGATCTATAATTTAAAGTATCCATTGTGAGAGTAAAGTGTTGGGTATTAGAATTGAAGATTCTCTTTATGATTAAGCACTCAAGATAACCCAACAGAGTTTAATACACAGTCATGGAATTAGGGTTTCACTGAAACCCTAGCAACTAAATTAAAACATGAAAAACAGAAATTAAATCTACAAGGATGCTCTGGCTAATCCAGGCATACCTCTAACATCCACCAACACTTCCTATTTATACATGCACCCAAAATACCTAACCCTAATTCTCAAAATCGAAATTAAAGATAAAATAAACAAAAACAATCGCACCCATACTCTGAAACGCACTCCTTTCTTGTCTAATCGGCTCTGCAACTCCGTGCGTGGTTGTTATGAGAAACCCTAGTACTAGTTATCTTAACCCTAGCCTCTGAGTTAGAAGAAGCTACGGGTGAAGATGGCTAGAACTAGGGTGGTGGACGAGTTGTTGAGGCGGGCTATTCTTTGAAAAGAGATGGGGATGGTGATGATGGAGACGGGGAGATGGAGAAGACGGCATGGGAGAGCGGATCTCTGCTCTGTCGCGGTGAGGGAGAAGAAGAAGAAAGAGAAAGTGAAGAAGAGAATAGGTTTTCTCGATTAGGGTATAGGGTGTTGGGTCGCTTCGGTGTTGAGCAGGCATAGCGAAGTGTCGATGGGAAGGCATCAGCGAGCGTTGGATGCATCGGGTGAAGATCTTAACGGCTCGGGATGTAAGCGGGTGATTCTGCTGTTGAGTGAGAGCATCAAACGTCGATATGCAAGGCTGAGCGACCATCGGATGCCGGGTAGATCAAATCTAACGGCCTGGATGAGACGGACTCGAATCCGGGTCACGGGTCGGAGATGGATAGCTTGGGCCCATGTCTTGTAAATGATTTGCCCCTGATGCGCGCGCGGCTTTGGCTTTCTGCTCCAAAGATTCTCGACTCCAATTCTTCTGCTCTTTTGGCTCCTCAGATTCTCCGAGCTTTATTTATTGCCTAAAAACACAAAATTAATTAATACAAATATTTATTCTTGAAAACAAAGAAAACACAGAATCTGGGATAATATCTGATTTCTAAGCGCAAAAGATGAGTAAAATGCCAATAAAAAGGTGTATAAATATGCACTATTTGGCACTCATCATAGCCCATACTTTTGGTTCAGCTAAAATAACTAAAGAATGACAAATTTTTTTACAATGGTTCTTAGCTTGTCCTTGGCCTTAAGTCTCCTCGGGCCTCTTATGTTCCAATAAACTACTTTCATTTAGAAAAGGAAGGATGAGAATAAGAGGTACTTCTCTTACCTTGCCCATTTTTACTCAAATTTGCATTCAGATTTGCAGCCTTATTTCTTGTTTTTACATTTGGCTTTTTGCTAGCTTTAGGTCTGACTTGGATAAAATCTTCACCATTCTTTGAACTTGAAGTTGAAATATCAATACTAGAATGAAGTGAAACTGAATCAGTATGCTTTTCTTGAATAATAAATTCATACTCCTTTGAAGCAGTTGAGGAATCTCTGATGTGAAATGAAATTGAATCTGAATGTTTCACTTGAATAATCTCATCACCCTCCTTTGAATTTGAAGTATTTGAAGTAGTTGATATATCATTAATAGTTGGAGTAGAACGTGTCTTTGCAAAGCCAATAGGAGGCTGAATATTTAGCACATTATTTATAGATGGGGCACTAGAAACCATTGTAATGATTTTGTCAACATGAAGTAATGGGAATTCTTCATGTGAACTAAGAGATCCCCTGAATTCCTCAGTTTATATTGTAGATATATGAAATCTCCCAGAAAAAGTTTCACCTTGGATGGGAGGAATAATTGCATCAATCATCTCATTATCACTCAATAAATGTTCTTCAATCTGATCTATTATATGCTCATTCTATTTTTCAGCTGGAGTGAAGCATATATCAAACCTTTGGAGAAATTTGAACCTGTTTTTGTCTCCATTGCTTCTTTGGTTTATCTACCAAAACTTCTTGAACACTTTAAACATTTGGATAGTTATTTCTTTTAGCTCTGCATTCAGCTGTCAAATGACCCACAATTGAGCATTGATTACAAAATTTTGGCTTCTTTAGAATTTGCACAGGTTGCTCAAATTTTCCATACTTGTATTCAACCACTTTGCTTGGTATATATTTGGAAAAATCAACTTCTAGAAGAACAACGGCATAATAGCCATTCTCTTTTGAGAGTAACATCATCTACTTTAATGGCTCTTCCCGGCTTACTACCCATCTGTAGAAGAATGCTTTCCTTCCAGGTATTTTATACTCAGACGAGGAAAACAAATCCATACAAAGGCTGAAGAGGTTTTTTGTGTCTCAGGATTGAAATTAGGTTCCCATGCCCTGACATTCAAAGTTTGAGATTCAACCATCCATAATCCCTTCCAAATTAGGCTTCTATCTGCTTCATTATCCAATTTGATGATAAATAACCCTTTACCCAGAGGGATGAATTGCAGCGAACCCTTAATAGCCCATTGTTGTTTTAGTGAAGTAACTGCAACATTCATCTTCAATTTAACAAAATCAAGTATACCAATCAAACTAAATTTCCATTCGTTTAAACTTTCATCAATAATCTCATCAGGAATAAACAGATATGGAGGATCTTCAGGATTCATTGATGAAGAACTAAATTTAGTACTCAATTTTTTTGTATTGGATCGAATACCAGATCCACTTAATATTGGATTTTCAGACATAATAAGTAAATGAATCGACCAAAATATTAACACCAATCATCAGATTTAAATGTAAAACACCTGAATTAAAAAGTATCTCAGATCGATTACCAAGAAATCCACGAATTTAATGAACGAGTCAGTCACCGATTTGTCGCCGAGTCGTCGCCAATTCGCAGAGCTAAAAACTAGAGTCGTCAAGTTTTTTAACAAAAAAATTTGTTAACCTTAGTGGTCTTCAACTCTTCAAATATGCAAATATGTATGCGTTTCTTTCTGACCAGCTAAATTATTATTTTTTTACTAATTTCGCTTGAGTATCTCTTTCCTTTTTTTTTTTTTTGGGGGGGGGGGGAGAGCATGAATGCCTTTACCAGACTTGCCCGTGGCCAAAAGGCGGCGCTTCAGGAAGAGGAATCTGGCGATGTTGAGTCTTCTGAAGGCGAAAATGAAGGAGGAGAAAGTTCGGGATCCAATGGTGATGAGAAAAGTGTTTCTGAGTGTGATATAGCAAATCTAACTCTTCCAGTGGGCCAACGAATGAATTGTTAAGTCTCCCACACGCTTTTCTTCTTGGGTTATTTATTCTTCATGAAATAAATATCCCATCGGTGGTATTACAGAAAGAAACCGCACCTAGAGGTGTTCTTGGAGATAACCCTGAGATGGAGATTAATCATAATAAGATATGATTGTGTATTCGACCATGGAAGCTGCAGATAACCCTAAGATGGAGACCAATCATAATGAAGACGTGGTTGCGCTCTCAATCATGGAAATCACATCTGTGAATAACTCCAAGATGGAGATTGATTGTAATGAGGGTATTGTCACGCCTTCGACGGTAGCAACCACATGCGTGGATTTCAACGTGCGTAATTGTTTCCAGAGAAATTTCTGAGTTGAAGGAGTCGCGCTAATCAAACATCCAGAGATGCAGGTGCTATCTTCGACCCTCCATTTGTGGCTCCTTTACTTGATCATGTGTTGATTGGAGGATTAATCGTACCGACTAAGTATGCGAAGTTGTACATGTTAGTGCATAGCTCGGTTGAACCCACCAAGCGTTGGTATGTCAAGTTCGGTTGTTATATTTTAATGAATCAAAACTCAAGTTAAGAGTCGCTTGATTATGTACTAGAGTCAACTTCGTATAGGTTAGCTTGAAAGTATTAGGATAATGAGACTTTACAAGTATTACGAAGACTTGAATATGTGAAGCAAGGAGATACAACGACAACAATCATCCTTCCACTTGAGGTTAGTGATATTTTACTTGAACTGTTTCATTCCCTAACGTACCTTTCAAGTCATGCATATTGAAAACAAAACTGCGAAACATATTTGAACTCTAGATAGACATAGTATTAAGGAATACAATACGAGGTTTATTGATTAACCATTAAACTTTGTAGATAAGACATCGCCATAATCATTTGAATGCTATTTTGATTATGTATGGGTATGAGGTGAGGATTTCATCCTAGGGAATAATGTTTTACATGTGTTCTAAGGAAGTAAGTTCATAAACTTGTTTGTGAATCGAAAAGGAAATTGCCAGGCGTTATTGGTTTTGTTATTGGTTGCATATCTTATGAACAACCAATATGTGTGATTGAGTATAACCGTTCACGACTTGTTTGTGTTCTTGGTAAACGATTCACAAAGGCGACTTATGTATTGGTATTACTTTTATTAATGAAACCGATCTTAAGTAATCACCCGAGATGGTATGATCGGGTTGGTGATTTTATGTCGACCAAATATGGGAAAGGGGAACCGATCCCGATGAGAGGTGCATTACATCACAAAGGGGAACCAATCCTTGTATGAGGTACAGCGGAGTTTATAACGAGAAAGGGGAACCGATCCTATGGACATGTGTAACACGTTTTGGGCAAAGGGAACCGATCCTATGGACATGTGCAACACATATAAGTTAGATACCATATATATGTTGGGAACCGATCCTAGTACCAAGTCAACCGAATTTTGGAAAGCTGATGAGTGCCAAATATTGAATATTTCTACACCTTTTTATTGGCATTTAACTCATCTTTTGTGCTCAGAAATCAGATATTATCCCAAATTCTGTATTTTCCCTGTTTTCGAGAATAAATATTTGTACTAATTAATTTTGTGTTTTTAGGTAATAAATAAAGCTCGGAGAAATTGAGGAGCCAAAAGAGCGAGAAAATTGGAGACGAGCGTCTATGGAGCAGAAATCAAAGCCGCGTGCGCATCGGTTGCAACCCAACAAGAAGCAACCCAACTTACAAGACATGGGCTTGAGCTATCAAGACCCGGCCCATAACCCGGATCCAAAGCCCGTTTTACTCTGAGCCGTGAGATTTGATCCATTTGCATCCTACGGTCGCATCAGCCCACGCATCGGGTTCCCCGCATCCAACGCTCGCTCCTTCATGCACATCAACTCTCGATGCTCCCCCTCACACCCAAGACGCCTATACCCTTACCCATCGACCAAACTCCCCATCTTCATTTTCTCTTCTCTTCTCCCCCGACACAAAACCGTAGCACCATCTTCTTCCCCCGACCATTGCGGAACCACCTCACCTCCCGTACCGGCCTTCTTCTCCCGACAACGGACCACCACTGCAGCCGCCTTCTCTGCCTCCTAGTTCTAGCTATCTCTTACATAGCTTCTCCCTTAACCCTAGAAGCTAAGTTGGAGATAGATGGGGCTAGGGTTTTCTCAACAGCCCATTAATGGCTACCGGAGCCGAAATCGAAGAGGGAACAAGATTGGGTACGCATTAATTGTAAGTTTGAGTGATTGGGAGGTATAAATTGAAGTTGTTCTTCATGTGAGGGAATCAGTCAATTTTTAGGGTTTTGTTTTATGAACTTAATTTGAATCTGCTTTAATATTTGCATGATGTTTTAATTTCTTTTACTAGGTGTAGAATAAACCCTTAAGCTTATGACGAGTTAATTCGTGTTCAATTTATGTTCTTGCTGTGCTTATGTGAATTATAAATAAGGGTTAGCTAGGTTGCTCAATTATCCTGTGATTGGTTGTACTGTAAGAAGACAACCAATACTAGGGGAGAATTAGTAAGTCTGTTGATAATTTTTCCACCTGAGACCTTCAAGGGAAGGACAAGAGCATAAATACAGTGTGTTTGCCTTAGAATAGGATTAAGTGGTGAGTTCAATCACCCTAGTGCCACTCAATCAATAGTTTACAACATCCTTTGCTTATTTGTTGCCTTAGTTTAAAGTCACAACAATCACTTAGTCGTATCGACACCAAAACAACATTTGTGTTACTTCTTTAAAAATCAGTTAGTGAAGCCTTAAGATCAACCTTACACACTCCATCTCCCTGAGGATCGACCTGTACTTGCCCTGCCTCCAATAGGCACTCGTGCACTTGCAATTACCTGTAGGCAAACCACTTTTACCAGCCTACCAAGTTTTTGGCGCCGCTGCCGGGGATTTGGTAGTGTGCTGTGTTGCTCATTAGTGCTTATCTCACTGATTTTCAACCCACCATTGTATATCTATGCTTTGAATCTTTATGTTTAATCATTAGTAGTGTAACTTAGTTGTAATCATCTTGTTAACATCTGTGCATCACCATCATTATCTCAGTAACTTAGCCCATAATTTCTCAGCTGTAAAATAATAGTACATTGCACTTACTATCTCAGTCAGCATCTGGCCTAGTTTGAGCTCAAGCTTGCACAGGCTTAGTCTGTCACATTTGTTTCATTTCACTGCATTGTGACCTCCATGTACCAATTGCTAAACCCTCATCTATGCTAGTTTGAATTTTGTGTAGTGGTTACATTAATCCACCGATACTCAAAACCTTTTCACTCCCCTGTGACATATCGGCCACAAGGCACTTTAGCAATTCTCCATCATATTCTCGTCATTTTAGCACTAGTGCTCTCTTGCTTTAACCGGTGTGCAATTTTGGGAACCGAGATTTCTTCGTTGAGCTAGCGGTACCTGTCTTTGCGAAGGCGAGCAAACCCAAGAAAGACAAGGAAAGGCTCGGGACAACTGTGGAATTGCCTAAACCCGGTTTATCTTGGTGGTATTGTACTCTCCAACTCCATTTCTCGCCCTGAATAGTTGTCTTGAATGTGGAATGATTCGCATTGATATTAGTTCACCCCGATATGCACAACATGATTCTGATGCATGAGTGTAACGAATACCTTGCTGAAATTGTGAGCCTCACTTAATAGCATTGAATAGTTGAACTTCTTGATGAAATGAATACCATGTATGCTCACTGAACCTTGATACCTGCATGAATGCTGCAGACATAACCTGTGCATGAGCTGTGCTGTGCTTAATTTGTGTTGTAACCCCTTAGCTTCCATCTGCCCTGTGCTCTACTCCAGCCCCTGAAGCTGTTGAGTTTGAGCTGCAACTTGGTTAGCCAAGTTTGCTACAAGCCCTAGTTGATATCAACTGACCTAGTTGACACCATCAGCCCTGTACTTTGCATGCTCTACTCAGTCAACCAAGCCTGTTGACAACCTTGTGTAACTCTCTGTGTTGGATGCTAAGTCATATTCATTTGTGCAAACCTGCAAACTTGCTGTCATCTTCACTAGTTGAATGCTAAGCCATCTACCTTTCAGTTTTGGTGCATAAACCTGTCAACTGACCCTATTGATATCAATCAACCCTGTTGCCACTTTTTCTCATAACAAGTGCCCTGTGGTAGTGCTGAATTCAAACCCTGCAACCCTTAAAAACATGCTCTTACCCCTGCTGGCATCTGCATACCTGTGTGCCTGATCTCTGAAAATTGAGGTCAACTGACCCTGTTGACACCATCTGTTGCATCTGCGCATGTCAAGTGTGTTATAGAGTGCTAAAATTGTTCATCTGTTTCATCTGTGAATCAGCTTCTGCAATTTGTGTGTGCTCATGTTGCATTTGAATGAGTTGTTGAGTGACAGAAATTGTGTAGCAATCACTTGTTGTATGCCACACACAAACCCAGACGTGCTTCACCTTGAGTGAGCACAACCCATTACCACTGTGCACCTCACACAATTCTTTGCTTTCCTTGTGCACACCCAACAATTAGAGTCCGTGCATAAGTCGGTCTTTATCTGCACATTACCTGCATTGTGCACTTGCCCGATCTTGTGTCTCCCTTAAACAATGACATCAAGCACTCCTGTGTGCTTGAATTGGTGTGTCACTTGTGTAATTTGTGCTTATCTGTGTTGAAATCAATTGGATGTATGCATGTTAACATACTCGATGTGCTAGCTAGGCTATGATCGTGTCTTTTAGAGACCAAACGAATCGACTAGTTAGAATCCGCTTGAGACGAAATTGTCAACATACCCAGGTTCTTCAACAAAGCCCAAGCCCATCGAAACCATGGGTGATGAACCAAACCAACCCCGTAGTCTCAAGGACTACATGTACCCAACTAGGGCAAGCCAGCCCTCTTGCATCATTCCTGCCCGGTGATCGCCTTGGTCGGTTTGAACCGAAAGCAAGCACCATTCACATGCTACCCATGTTTAGAGGGCCGATCTTTGAAAACCCTACCATCACGTGAGAGATTTTGAGGATATTTTTGGGACTCTGCGTTTTAACCAAATGCCGGAGGAATCCCTCAAATTGAGATTGTTTCCTTTTCTCTCAAAGACAAAGCCAAGTCATGGCTTCATGCCCTACAACCACATCCATTAGAACATGGGATGACCTCACAAAAGAGTTTTTCAAAAAGTTTTCCCAAACCATAAGACGGCGACAATTCGCCCAAAGTTTAAATGGTTTTGTGCAATTAGAAGACGAAACTCTAGCAAAGTACTTGGAGAGATTCAATGAATTATTGCTCCAATGTCCCCACCATGGTTTTGAAAAATCGAGACTCGTGCAAATATTGTATGAGGGTCTAAATGTTAGAACCCGAACCATACCCGAGTCAATGTACAATGGTGCATTTATTGACAAAAGTGCTTGATGAGGCTTGGACTTTCTTAATCGAAGTCGCTTGAAAAGACTCAACGGTGGGAGTCCATTCGTGAACCAAAAAGGACCCCGCAAACAATGTTCATAGAATCGAGTCGACTTTGAGGGAAATGCAAAAATGGCATCTTTGGCCCGGAGAATAGAAGTGCTTGAATTGCAGAAGAATGTAAAACCTAATGCCCTTACTCTCCGTGAACAAATTGAAATGGCCACTTGTGCCGCATGCCTTAGCTCTGACCACTTAGTGGACAGCTATCCAGACTTGCATGCATTTCAAGAATCTAAAACCGAGCAAGCCAATGCATTGTACCATAGGCAAGAGAACAACCCGTATTCTCAAACCTACAACCCAGGGTGGAGGAATCACCCTAACTTCTCATGGTCTAAAGGGCTCTGTCTGAGGGGGAACAACAAATAACAACCAAGGATACTCATATCCTAGAAACCCCCAAGTACAACCACACCCTCAGTACCCTGTAGAGAAAAAGCCTAGCTTTGAAGATTGTGTCGGTATGTTAACCCAAAATCTTTCACAACTTCAGAAAACCACCGACCAACGTTTCACAAGTCTAGAACTTAAAATGGGTCAAATATGTGATGCATTGAATGAGAGAGAAAAAGGAAAACTCCCTAGTCAACCCCAACAAAATCCAAAGAATGTGTTTCAGGCAGGTTCTTCAAACTGCGATGAAACTTCACATAGTCATGTGAATGCTGTCACCACTCTCCGTAGTGGTAGAGTTGTTGAGAACAATGTAGGTGTACCACGCGTTAAGCGAGTCTAAATCGAGACTCACCGGTACACACAACACCGCGTGAAAACATCTATTATAGAGAAAGAATCTGAGCATGTTGATAAATCTAAGAGTCCTACCGATATAGATGTTTCTTTGCCAAGTCATGCACCCGTTGCTCCATTCCCACAAAGGTTGGTGCGAAAGAAAGGGGTAACCAATACAACGAGATTTTGGAAATGTTCAAACGAGTTAACATAAACATTCCATTTCTCGAAGCAATCAGGCAAATACCCACCTATGCTAAGTTTTTGAAGGACTTGTGCACACAAAAGCGAAAGCTTCATGTGCATAAGCGTGCTTTTATCACTGAGCAAGTGAGCTCCATAATCCAAAACAAGATTCCAACTAAGTTTAGAGACCCAGGTAGTCCAACAATTACATGCACCATAGGTGACCATATGGTCGAAAAGGCGTTGCTAGACTTAGGAGCAAGTGTGAATCTATTGCCATACTCTGTGTATGTGCAACTGGGCCTTGGGGAGCTGAAGCCCACACATGTTACGTTACAATTAGCGGACAGATCTGTGAAAATCCCCCGTGGTATTGTTGAAGATGTGTTAATCAAGGTTGATAAATTTTTCTTTCCTGTGGACTTCATCGTCTTAGATACTCAACCCGTGCAAAACCCAAGTAATCACATTCCTGTGATTTTAGGACGTCCTTTCCTGGCGACGTCCAATGCCATCATCAACTGTCGTAATGGAGTGTTGAAATTGTATTTTTGTAACATGACCGTAGAGCTGAATGTTTTTAATACTAGTCAACAACCCATTGATTGTGATGATACTGATTTGCATGAGATTAATATGATTGAGAGTCTCGATCCAAGACTCTTTGCCCGATATTTTTCAAAGTGGACCCTTTGCAAGCATGTTTAGATAACTTTAACTTAGATCTCTTCGAGTCTAAGTACATTGGTGAAATTCACTCTTTGCTTTAATCTGTCCCACCCATGGATATTGCTAAATGGCAGAATGCAGTGGAACCCCTTCCACTCTCTGATTCCAAATCTGCCCCACCTCTTAATGTACCACCTAAGCTTGATTTGAAACCATTACCTGATACCTTGAAGTATGCTTTCTTAGGTCCTTCTGATACCTTACCTGTGATTATTGCATCATGTTTAGACACAGAACAGGAAAGTCGACTTTTAGAAGTACTTAAAGAACATAAAGGAGCCTTAGGTTGGAACATCTCAGATCTTAAGGGTATAAGTCCCACAATTTGCATGCATCACATAAATCTTGAAGAGAACACTAAACCATCTAGGGAAATGCAAAGGAGACTTAACCCCAATATGAGAGATGTTGTCAAAGGTGAGATTCAAACCCGCTTGATGCGGGTATCATTTACCCGATTCAGATAGCCGGTGGGTCAGTCCCATTCAAGTGGTACCCAAAAAGTCTGGCATTACCGTAGTTCAAAATGAGATGAATGAGCTTGTCCCCACCCGTGTGACCACGGGGTGGCGAGTTTGTATTGATTATAGGAAAGAACACGGTAACAAAGAAAGACCATTTTCCTTTTCCCATCATTGACCAAATCTTTGAAAGGTTGGAGAAGCATAGTCACTATTGTTTCTTAGATGGCTATTCGTGCTATAACCAAATTCACATAGCAACCGAAGACCAACAAAAGACCACATTTACATGTCCTTATGGAATATTTTCTTATCGTCGTATGCCTTTCGGGTTGTGTAATGCACCCGATTACTTTTCAACGTTGCATGATGAGCATATTTTTCGACATGGTAGATAAGTTTCTTGAAATTTTCATGGATGATTTTTCTATGTTTGGGTCTTCTTTTGATGAGTGTTTGCATCACCTCACTTGTGTCTTTGATTAGGTGTAAGGAAAAGAATTTGGTTTTGAATTGGGAAAAATGTCATTTCATGGTTAACTCAGGCATTGTTCTAGGGCAGTCATCTCGGAAAAATGCATAGAAGTTGACAAAGCCAAGGTTGATCTCATTCAACACTTGCCTCAACCTCGTTCTGTGAGGGACATAAGATCATTCTTAGGACATGCGGGTTTTTACCGTCGATTCATCAAAGACTTTAGTAAAATTTCAAGACCTTTGTGTAATCTTCTTGCAAAAGATGTTGCATTTGTCTTTGATGATGCTTGTAAGGAAGCATGGGAGCAACTGAAGGCTCTCCTTACATATGACCCTATAGTCAGACCACCTGACTGGACATTACCATTTGAGATTATGTGTGATGCGTCGACTATCTTTGTAGAGCTGTTTTGGGCCAACGAGTAGACAAACTTCCTTATGTGATCTACTATGCTAGTAAAACACTTAATGATGCTCAACTGAATTATTCCACAACTGAGAAAGAGTTGCTAGCTGTTGTGTTTGCATTAGATAAGTTTAGATCTTATTTAATAGGGTCTAAGGTCATCATATATTCTGACCATGCTGCATTAAGATATCTTTTGTCTAAAAAAGATGCTAAGGCTCATCTAATTCGATGGATACTCTTGTTACAAGAGTTTAACCTCGAAATTCGAGATAAGAAAGGGTCGAGAAAATGTTGTTGCCGATCACTTGTCTAGGTTGAATGTTGAATCTCTGTTGATGAATCCGTGGCGATTAGAGAGTCATTCCCTGATGAACAATTGATGCTTGTGTCTGAAATGTCGTGGTTTGCTGATATTGTGAACTACCTTGCTACAGGTAGAATGCCCTTGCATTGGTCTAAACAAGACCGTTCTAAGTTCTTGGCTGAAGTTAAACATTTCCTTTGGGATGACCCATATCTGTTTAATTACTGCCAAGACCAAATCATTAGGAGATGTGTCCCCAATTCTGAACAAAGGGATGTCATCTCTTTCTGTCATGACCATGCATGTGGAGGCCAATTTAGTGCCAAGAAAACTGCTGCAAAGATCTTGCGGAGCGGTTTCTATTGGCTAACATTTTTAAGGATAGCCATGCTTTTTGTGTTGCTTGTGACCGATGCCGAAATTAGGAAGTATCTCTAAGAGAAACATGATGCCCTTACAACCCATTTTGATTGTTGAGCTGTTTGATGTGTGGGGTATTGATTTCATGGGTCAATTTCCTAACTCTGAAGGTAAGTTATACATTCTTGTTGTTGTTGATTATGTCTCTAAGTGGGTAGAAGCCATTGCATCCAAAACAAATGATCATAAAGTTATTCTTTCTTTTCTTAAGGAAAACATTTTTTTCCGTTTTGGAACACCTAGAGCAATAATCGATGATGGAGGTAGTCATTTTTGCAATAGACCCTTTGAATCACTTGTGCGCAAGTATGGAATCACTCATAAGGTAGCAACACCTTACCATCCTCAAACCAAAGGCCAAGTAGAAGTTTCTAATAGGAAATTAAGCATATTCTTGAGAAGACCGTTAATCCTTCTAGGAAAGATTGGTCTTTGCGTTTAAATGATGTTTTGTGGGCCTATAGAACTGCATACAAGACTCCCATTGGGATGTCTCCTTACAGACTTGTGTACGGTAAAGCTTGTCATCTCCCCCGTAGAGTTAGAACATCGTGCATATTGGGTCAGTAAAGAAGTTGAACTTTGATCTTGATAAAGTCTGGTGCCCAAAGAAAACTTCAACTCAATGAGTTAGAAGAATTGAGAAATGATGCATATGATAGTGCCAAATTGTACAAACAAAGAATGAAAGTGTTTCACGACAAGCGCATTACGCGCAAGTCCTTCACACCAGTCGAAAAGTTTTATTATACAACACTCGTTTGCATTTGTTTCGGGGAAAGCTACGTTCTCGATGGTCGGGACCATTCTTGGTACGTCACCAAGCTTCCCCATGGAGCAGTTGAAATCGAAAACCAAGCAACCAAGAACATCTTCAAGGTCAATGGTCAAAGATTGAAACCATTTACGGAGCATCTTCCACCGAGAAGTTGAGACCGTCGACTTGGAAGACCCCATCTATGTGGACTGAACTAGTTCACTTGTGTACATAAATATGGACTAAAAATCCATTCTCTTTCCCTTTTCTTTTCCTTTTTGCATAGTTTTTATGGGTGCTAACCAAACTTTTTGTCTTGCGCTCTAGTTGTTTGCTTTCAAAGCATCCATCCCCCTTTGGTTTAGCAACATCCTTGTACATCCGGTAATCTCTTCCCTTTCTCTACTCAACACAGTTCTCTTGGTATGTGACTTTTTGAATTCTTATCATCTTATTGACACATTGAGGACAATGTTTGATTTAGGTTTGGGGGTGCATTTGCATATAGAGTTTTTAGTCTTTTGTTTTCAAAAAAAAAAAAAAAAAAAATATTAAAAACTCTTTGTAAATACTTGCATAAAAACCTCCAACTTTTAGAGATCTTAGAGTCACTAGCATGCTTCTAGCTATGTTTACAGAGTCGTTAACCGAACTTGGAAATCTTTGGAGAACACAATCGGGTTTCTTAGTTGATTAGAGCGTTAAGTTGGATTTAACCATGCCGGAGGGGCGAATTAGGTCTTTGTATAGATATTCGATAGTAGAATTGTGATCACCCATAGTGGAGACTACCCATTTTTACATCAAGCGAGGCACCAACCTTCAATTTTTGTGACTTTCTAAAAATTCATTAGAGTGTGTGTCACCCATACGTCAATTCCGGGTAGGAATGGTGAGCTACCCAACTTCGCACCACTTTCAGGACTATTTTTGATCTCTTGAGTGCTAATTTCGTCAATCATGAGGGTGACGTTTAAAGATGAAAACTCCTTCTTGTAGTTCGATTTGAGTTAGCATCACACTCCCTCTCAACAACATCAACGAGCCATAGAAACACATCATCGTCGATAAAGCGACGCATCATCGAGAATATTTGAAGAAAAGTTGAAATAGTCCAAGGTTTACATGCAACAAAGAAAGAAAAGAAAATAGGATGAGAATTAATGAAGTTTTTGAAATCAAGACAATACAAGTTGTGGAAAATTGAGTTTTTGTGAAGTTCAGAGGTTCATCATCAACAGTTGAAGACCGAAGACCGAAGATTGAAGACGTTTCTATGAATGCTAAGAGAGAGTGATATTAGTTGCCAATCGGGTGAGAAGGTAAGTGAGTACTCCCATCCTTGCTAATGGTTGATTTCCTTTCTTAGAGATCATCGGTAAAAGATTCTTTTTGTCCACAACTCGTGGAGTCTCCGAGAATTATTTCGGAAGGTTATCCTTCTCACCTTCAACGTGTGCGGGATTTCTCTCTTTATTCCCACCTTTGCACACATGAGAGACTAAAAGCGGTCTTTTTGAGTGCAATTATCATAAAACCCTATTGGTGAGGCAGAAGTCGAGGCTTGTGATCACTCTCGGGCCCGAATTCTTTCATATGGTATGGTTATTTCTCGCTCAACTCTTAAGGATGAGAATGCGTTCTTCGGTAGTTCTAACTTCGTGTTACTAGCATGCAGAAACTCTATGTCCTCATAGCTCCTTGGATGCTTGAGACTCTTTTACGCTCTGAAGTTGGAAAATGTTTTGTGGGTACACCTCTGGTAAACCCTCACGAGACTACAACTCGTCCACTAGGGATACCTAGGGTTTTAAAGGCTTAGTGCATACGCTAAATGCATTCGAGAGACCAGGCGACAAAGGTATAGTTAGGATTTCTTAATTTCTATTTCACTTGAGGACAAGTAAAATTCAGGTTTGGGGGTATTTGATGAGTGCCAAATATTGCATATTTCTACACCTTTTTATTGGCATTTAACTCATCTTTTGTGCTCGAAATCGGATATTATCCCAAATTACCGTATTTTCCTGTTTTCGAGAATAAATATTTGTACTAATTAATTTTGTGTTTTAGGTAATAAATAAAGCTCGGAGAAATTGAGGAGCCAAAAGAGCAGAAAATTGGAGACGAGCGTCTATGGAGCGAGAAAGCCAAAGCCCGCGCGCGCATCAGTTGCAACCCAACAAGAAGCAACCCAACTTACAAGACATGGGCTTGAGCTATCCAAGACCCGGACCATAACCCGGATCCAAAGCCCGTTTTACTCTGAGCCGTGAGATTTAATCCATTTGCATCCTACGGTCGCATCAGCCCACGCATCGGGTTCCCCCGCATCCAACGCTCGCTCCTTCATGCACATCAACTCTCGATGCTCCTGCCTCACACCCAAGCCGCCTATACCATTACCCATCGACCAAACTCCCCATCTTCATTTTCTCTTCTCTTTCTTCTCCCCCGACACAAAACCAGAGCACCATCTTCTTCCCCCGACCATTGCAGAACCACCTCACCTCCCGTACCAGCTTCTTCTCCCGACAACAGCACCACCGCAGCCGCCTTCTCCGCCTCCTAGTTCTAGCTATCTCTTACATAGCTTCTCCCTTAACCCTAGAAGCTAAGTTGGAGATAGATGGGGCTAGGGTTTTCTCCAACAGCCCATTAATGGCTACCAGAGCCGAAATCGAAGAGGGAACAAGATTGGGTACGCATTAATTGTAAGTTTGAGTGATTGGGAGGTATAAATTGAAGTTGTTCTTCATGTGAGGGAATCAGTCAATTTTTAGGGTTTTGTTTTATGAACTTAATTTGAATCTGCTTTAATATTTGCATGATGTTTTAATTTCTTTTACTAGGGTGTAGAATAAACCCTTAAGCTTATGACGAGTTAATTCATGTTCAATTTATGTTCTTGCGGTGCTTATGTGAATTAGGAATAAGGGTTAGCTAGGTTGCTCAATTATCCTGTGATTGGTTGTACTGTAATAGGACAACCAATACTAGGGGAGAATTAGTAAGTCTGTTGATAATTTTTCCACCTGAGACCTTCATGGAAGGACAAGAGCATAAATACAATGTGTTTGCCTTAGAATAGGATTAAGTGGTGAGTTCAATCACCCTAGTGCCACTCAATCAATAGTTTACAACATCCTTTGCTTATTTGTTGCCTTAGTTTAAAGTCACAACAATCACTTAGTCGTATCGACACCAAAACAAAACAACATTTGTGTTACTTCTTTAAAAATCAGTAAGTGAAACCTTAAGATCAACCTTACACACTCCATCTCCCTGAGGATCGACCTGTACTTGCCCTGCCTCCAATAGGCACTGTGCACTTGCAGTTACCTGTAGGCAAACACTTTTCCCAGCCTACCAAAATCTAATGTGACTATGCACAGTACTCACATGGAAGGTAGAACCGAAACTTGTTTTGGTAGAACCGTTAAACCCATGATTTGTGATTGAATGTTATTTGATCAATCACATAGTTCTTGAAAGTCAGATTAACCAATTCTAAACTTGTTTAGAAGTGTGGCAAATTGGTTTCAAGGTTGTAAGTGTGAAAGAGAACTTACAAAGTAAGGATGTCGACATACTTTGAACACGTGTTGTGAATGTTTATTATTTAATTGTTCAAAGTTATTCCTTAATAGCTAAGGGAAGAGAATCCCAGGATCGAAACATAAATAAGTTAAGAATCTTTTAATTAAGGTTATTAACTTCATTTTAGGAAAATAAGAATTAGTAATGTGCATTTACTAATTAGAGAATTTCTGAGAGATTTCGATCATTATTTTTGGACAGAGCATTTCCAGGAATTATGGAAACCGAATTTGTGCCTTAATGAATATCTTGAGAATATTTTCGTTTTTGGAAATTCCTTGGTGTCCAAACTTCCTTGTCTATAAATACTTGAAGTTTGCCTTTCTAGCAAACTAATCCTTCGTAACAACAAACTACCTCTTGTTGTCTCACTCGGTAAAGCCGTCTATTCGGAGAGGAGAGTAACCTAATTAGGCGAAATCTCTTACGACCGCTCGCCTTTAAAGTCTTCTTTGGGATTGAGAAGCTCAACGAGTATCGTTGGTGGGAAACTAGATAATTGCGGTTTATCTTTTATTTTCATTGATTTGATTGACTAACGGTGGTTGAACTTTGATTGCACCTAGTTTGTTTATGCTTGAGAATCTTCTCTTCTTATATAAGATTCACTCAAACTAGTTCAAAGTTTCGACAGGTATCTTTAGACTGCTTTTAGTTCTAAAGATGATCTTGTGATAATCCATTGTTAACACTTCGTTACAATGCGTGATTGATCACAAGAGATTCAAGTGATTGTGTGCACGTGTTTATTGAAGATCTAAGAAGATTTGAATACAAAGAAGATATTGAAGATGTATGATTTTTGGGTTCATAATCTTTGGTGTGCACAATACTTTTTTCGTTCAAAAGAGGATCCAATTAATAATCGGTTTATCCTTGTGATAGGTTGGGTTGATTAATTGAGTAGATCGACATCAACACAATTCTTTGGATTAAGAGTGTTGTTGGCTTAATCTTAAATGATTACTTCGGTAATTGAACATAAGATAGATCTAAGGACTCTGACGAAGGAGTTTATGTTAAGATAAACAGAAGAGCCTTTGTCCGACTCATATCACTTGGTTGAAGAGAGTTGATACCAAACAGATTTGTTGTTCCTTTACTATTTGGAATACAAACCAAAGGAATTATTCCAAGTACGTGACTTATTTATAAGTTGGAGGCGTGGAAATATAGACGGAACTAGGTGAACTATAGGTTTAGTTGCTTGGTCTCCACTATACGAAGTTAGGTGTAATTTTGTGTAGTGGCTTAATCCTGAGAGTATTCGATTCTGGACAAAGTTCCGGGGTTTTTTCTGCATTTGCGGTTTCTTCGTTAACAAAATCTTGTTGTGTCATTTACTTTATATTTCTGCATTATAATTGTTTTATTATAATTAAAGTAAATCGCACAAACGTTAATTGCTATTTACTTGATAAGCGAATCCTATTGTGTTTGGTTAAGTCCGAACCTTTTTATCAAGTAACATACTTTATTGTTGTATTGTCTCGATCTAGTATCCATAGACGATCACACGAAGTGTGAACTGATTAGTTGTATTGTCTCGACTCCATGTCCATAGACAATCACTTTCTCGGAGAAAGGACTTATAGGTAGGAAAAGTTTTAGCTTGAGGTATATTTGGGTACCCTCGCCTTTTCAATTGGTATCGGAGAGCGGCAAACACGAAAAGATCTAACAACTGTGTTTGGTGCGATCCAACCTATACGAAATTGAATCTATGTCCGATTCGATTAACGTATTTCAAGATTAGATGACTCAAAATTGTTTGAAGGTATGTCAAACACTGAAATTGTTGAGTCACTTGATCCAAAGAATTTTGGACATTTGATTTAATGTGGCCTATATCTTAGTCTCATTGAAGATGCTTCTACCAAAATCGACAGAAAATTATCTAAATTTGCAGAAATGGAAAAGCAACTCTCTGACTTAAAGAATGAGATTAAGATATATGAACAAAAGGAAGATGAGTCACTATCTAAAACTCTCAAGATCCTTGAAGACTCTAGTAGAGTTCAAAATGAGGTTGATGAGTTCCTCAAACAACTAGACAACTCAAAGAAAACTAATAATTCTAAAGGAAATCTACTCATTCATGAGTATTTAATGAATTATATTTCAGAAGAATCCGATATTCTTCAAGAAGAATCTCTCTATAACTCTTCAGAAGAATTTTCTCTTGAAAATTATAATGACTCTGATATAGGATGTGAGTCTACTGAAGTCAAACATGACTTGTCCAGTGAAACTTCATTGACTAACAGTTTCATCTCAACACCTAGTGTGTCCAAATTATCAAAACCCAGACAATTTAAGATTGGTCAAGGAACCGATTGTTGGCTATCCCATATCAAGTTTCGGTCTTTGAGTGTTGGTGTTATTCGGATCCGGATCCACATCTGAATACAAGATAGAGTTGGTGATAAAAACAAAGAAAGATGGGACTATCTCTTTCTCTACCTTCTTCGAGTTCATAGAAACTCCAACAGTTCAAGAAGGTTCGAAATTTCTCTCTTTGTATTTCTTGCATGTTCGATTCAAGGGGAAAAACTTGTATCATCAATTCTAGACTTCAAAAGGAACAAAATGGTTGCTCTTATTTCATTCCACTTCATCACAAGCAAGGAGATTCATCCCTCAATAAACTCTTCCGATTGTAAGTGGTTCTTCACTTCTCTTGTTAATTCAATGGATAATCGATCTAGGGGTAATATAAACTTTGTTAGAGGAGAAGGGTCAAATAAGAATTCGATGCTTTACTCTACCATGGATATAAATTATGGAAACATGCCTAGTCTTACCTATGATGTTAGTTCTCAAAATTACTTTGTGAATGATGAATGTTTTATGAAATTCGGTTCAATCAAAGAACCCATCATGGAAATGTTATTTGTCAAAGTTTCGGACAAAAAATATACGAACTTTGTGAAGCATCGTGAATGGGATATCATTCATGAAAGCTCTTTTAAGGCAACTCCGGACCTTGTGAAGCTATTTTACGCCAATATGCATGAAATGAATTTTGAAGGATGTACTTTTCGTACTATGATTGGTACAAGGTCGTTTGAAGTTAACAAACAAGTAATTTCAGAATTGATACTCTATCCCTACGTGAATACCTTCTTGCCATGTTCGGATGAAAGGTACGAGGTTCGACAACAACACCATAAGTAATTGTTTACTTTAAAGTCAGGCTTTGATTTTCAAAAAATATATATGTTCATATATATATATAAAAAAAGACGTGAATTATTCACGTAATTTAAAAAAAAAATATCACGTGAACTGAACTCACGTAAATAAAATCCGTGACCATGTCATGGTTTCATAAAATTGTGGATATTCCACGGTTTTATCAAAAATACATATATTTTCCTTCAGTACAAATCGTCCGTCTTTGAAACGAGGATTTATTCTCATACTTTTCAAGATAATGGTTTTGGTTTCCATGAAAGCTCATAAACAAAATTTTATCACTAGACACAAGTCTATATATAAAACAAATCTCTCCTAAGTCAGGGATTATTACTAGTTTCTTAAACTAACGATCAAACGAACATACGTTTTCAAAAACAAGGGTTTTCTACAAAACTCACACTCATATATGCACATGTATATAATTTTAGCATGATCAAGATATGAACAACTCATGAACTTCAGCAAACATTTTTTTTTCCACGTACCTGGTCGGCGTCGGCCGGAATATGGCCGGACAGTGATCAGACAGTGGCGGCGACGGTCGGCGGCGCTGAAAACTCCGGCAAAAATTCTTATCCTCCATGATGGCGTGAGGGTGATGAAGAGATGAAGGTGGTGGTCATGTGTAGGTGAAATAAAAAAAAAGAGGATTAATCCCTTTTATATCAAATTTTATTTCCAAAACCTAATTCCACAAGGATTTCCTTTTTGGGCCCGGACCATGAATCCTAAACCGACCAAGGTTTTATCACCAAAATGTATGATACATAATTTTATGCTTGTTAGATGGCGCTCTATCATGCCACTGGGATCTTCATTCAAGTTGTGATTTGCTCGTACAATCGAAAATCCGGTAACATCTTATCTTACGACTAAGTTCAATTACTTATATTGTTTGGAACTGGAAAATCACCATTCAGTGCTGACGGAGGAACATGACTGTCCCTCACTAAGCAGGGGACTTAATGTAGATGGTGGATTTTCGACAAGGGCTAAAATCGTAAACCCATAATTGTACGTGCTCCTGATCCAGCAATCAGATGAGTATTGAGGGTCATGTCTCTTATCGAAAGCATGAAAGCTCATGCCACAATAATCTCCGATCGAGAATACTTGTCTCTCGAGTCTATGTAGATGTGTAGTCTCTCGGTGAGGTAACGCTCATATCTCATGAATACTTGAGCAATTTCGGAATTACTTACATATAGAATCGAAAGATTGGACGGCTCCTAGACAGCTTGCCTGCTAGTAGCAATAACGTCTTCAGGATGTAACAATGTTTTCCCTGACTGTATAAAAGAAATATAACGCTTCAACATGCTCATATCACTCAATTCCTGAATAATTAATGCTCCTAGATGATCGTACTAGTACTAGTATAGAGCCATCAATTAATTATACCTAAATCATTAGATTCATTAATCAATCCTGGAAAATATTTTACATTAATTCATAATATTTCGTTACTTCAATTCACGGTTCTTCCCAGCAGAATTCCATAGGTTAGTAATAAATATTCAACATACGGGCATCCAAGCCACTATCGAGTAAGCCCCGACTAAAATGGTGCAAGTGTACTCAGCAATAATGCACTAACGAGCACATGAATGCGCGACGGAGCATTCCAAAATACGAAGGAACGATGAACCTATGGAAAATAGGATGAAAATAATAAATAATAAAATATTAATCAAGGCGCTGGGACTGGCCCACCGGACGGCCGGTCGTGCCGTGGCCAGTCCTACGCCCAATTTTATATTTTTATCATATTTTTATTATTTTCCTTGATCTCATGAAAATTCCCTCATTTGAACAAAATTCATTCGTTTCAAGGAAACTCCTCAGTTTTATGGTGTTTTCTTCACATCAAGGAAATAATAAATAATTAAGAAAGGTGTGTGGGACCAAGCCTACTAGCCGGCCGGTCATGCCTTAGTTGTGGTGGTCCCACACCTTGCATTCCTTATTATTTTATTATTATTTCCTTCATCTCATGAAATTCCTTGATTTCATGATATTTCCTTCAAATCATGGAACTAATACATAAAATTAGGGAAAACTCACGGGGCCGGGCCCTAGTTGGCCATGCCCTAGCTCGGCCGGTCCCACACGCCTATTTTATTATTATAATTTTTATTTGTTTCCCTCATCTCATGGAAACTCCTTCACTTTAAGAAAAACTCCTTTATTTCAACAAACTCCTTGATTTCATGATATTTCCCTAAAATCATGAAAAATAATATAAAATTAGGAAAAGTGCCATGGGACCGAGATCATTGGCCGGCCGGCCATGCCTTGGCCATAGCCGGTCCCACACTTCATGATTCCTTCATTTTATTATTATTATTTCCTTCATCTTATGAAGTTTCCTCAGTTTGAGCAAAAAACCTTAATTTCTTCATATTTTCTCAAATGATTGCTCAAATGCACACCAGAAAATATCAAAATTCTCAAGACTGAGACGCGAAAACTTTGGTGACATGAGCATATTACCTTGACTGACCAAGGTTGGCTCTTTGGCTTGCAAGGGGCCGGTCCCTCATACTTTGATCATTTGACCTAATTTGTTCACATTAGGTTCAAACTCTTCCAAAAAAATTTGGAACTTCATAAAATGATCGTCATACGGTCCCGTGACCAACCAGGGTCAGTTTCATGATCCCTTGGTCGGTCCCTCATCTCTTCATAATTAATTAGGTTTTGTCACCTGACGCTCAGACGAGCATTATTTTAATAAATGATTAAACCAAAGATTTAATCATCCTTTCAAAGCAAGTCTTCAAGAGACTTTGAAATTTGCTCCCTTGAGCATCCCAGGCGCTACATGGTCGATCCATCATCCCATGTAGACGGGTCCCTCCTTCACTCCGTGGTTGATTTTTAATAAATCATCAATTAATCGAATTAGGGTTTCGAGTCCAAGGTTCATAATTCAGATTCAAACACTAATAATTTTACGTTGATCCCATGATCAACATGTTTATTAATTATACTCGGTTCAGTTGCAGTATTTTAAATTAATATTTTATTTGGTCCTGCTTACCAATAATTCATCAAACGAGCAACATTTGCTCGGATATGAGCAATATTTGCTCAGACTAAGGAATATTGGTTCAACTATCAATATTCAACAATCCATCGAATGAGCAATATTTTCTCACCTTAACTATCAACATTTACTTGAGAATCATACCTTTGTCTCAACAGACACGTTCAATTCATGAGTCTCAGAACATTTGCAAATCACGTTCGACTCAGCAATACAAGGACTCATCGTCCCTTGAAGTCAGCAACTGACTAACTAAATATACGTCTGCCTTGCAGACTCCACAATCACGAGACATCAATCGTGTTACATGGGGGATATTAACTAGGATTTTGGTCTGGCGGTTTACGGTACGTGTGTTCATACACACGATGAGAATGTGAGCAAGTCGTGCAATCAGTTGGAGGAGTTAACAAAGTAATGGATGGAAAATAAACCAAGTCTCCGCACGATGAGCAACTGGTTTTAACACGATTTCCACTTCCCCACTCTTTGACTCCAGCAACTGTCACACTTCATGGGAACAAGGTGTTTTACAATTCTAGCAATATAAAATAAGTCTCAGAATCATCATTGATTACATGACAAGCTTTCGTCAAACAGACAACAAGATATTAACATCTCAACGTCCGAGCAATTACTCTCAACAGAGCAAATTCAATCAATCAGAACTTATCTTATTTCTTCACGCAGAATATACAACACACCACAATCTTCGATCACCATTGATCTCACACATTTTTGAGCTTCCCTCCTATAGATCGACCTATCCTCTCTTGTGACCGAATTGACTCGGGCGGCCATTGTCTTGGTTTAGGCCGAAGTCCTACAGATTGATCTCTCGAATTCAAAACACTCCCTTTTTTTGAGTGCATACGTGTGAGGTTTGACAGTTCGCCCGGTTCAAGGAGTTTCCTCCGCCCGATCGTCTCCTTAATTCCGTAAAAAACAGCAACTCATTTTTCCCCATCTACAGATTGATCACAAGAGACTCAAGTGATTGTGTGTAGGTGTTTATTGAAGATCTAAGAAGATTTGAAGACGAAGAAGATATTGAAGATTTCTGATTTGTGGGTTCGTAATTTTTGGTGTGCACAATACTTGTTTCGGTAAAAAGAGGATCCAATTAATAATCGGTTTATCCTTGTGATAGATTGGATTGATTAATTGATTAGATCGGCATCAACACAATTATTTGGATTAAGAGTGTTGTTGGCTTAATATTAAACGATTACTTCGGTAATTAAACATAAGATAGATCTAAGAACCTGACGAAGGAGTTTATGTTAAGATAAACAGAAGAGCCTTTGTCCGACTCATATCACTTGGTTGAAGAGAGTTGATACCAAACAGTAATCTGTTGTTCCTTTACTGTTTGGAATACGAACCAAAGGAATTGTTCCAAGTACATGACTTATTTATAAGTTGGAGGCGTGGAAATATAGACGGAACTAGGTGAATTATAGGTTTAGTTGCTTGGTCTCGACTATACGAAGTTAGGTGTAATTTTGTGTAGCGGCTTAATCCTGAGATTATTCAATTCTGGACAAGGTCCCGGGGTTTTTCTGCATTTGCGGTTTCCTCATTAACAAAATCTTGATCTGTCATTTACTTTATATTTTCGCATTATAATGTTTTATTATAATTAAAGTAAATTGCACAAACATTAATTCATATTTACTTGATAAGCGAATCCTATTGTGTTTGGTTAAGTCAGAACCTTTTTATCAAGTAACATACTTCGTTGTTGTATTTTCTCGATCTAGTATCCATAGACGATCACACGAAGTGTGAACCGATTAGTTGTATTGTCTCGACTCAGCCCATAGACAATCAATTTCGGAGAAAGGACTTATAGGTAAGACAAGTTTTAACTTGAGGTATATTTGGGTACCCTCGCCTTTTCAGAATGTAAAACATTGTTTCCTAGGATGAAATCTTCACCTTTACCCATACACATAATCACAGTAGCATTCAAACGATTATGTCAATGTCTTATATCAAGTTCAAAAGATAAGCGATTATGTCAATGTCTTATATGTCTAACTATAGTACAATCATTCATGCTTCGCAGTTATATTTTCAATATGCAAGTCATATATTACTAACCTCGAGAGGAAGATTGATGTCGTCGTTGTAGCTCCTTACTCTTTCGCTTCTTCAAGTCTTCATGTAATACTTGTAATGTTTCATCTTAATACTTTTAAGCTAACCTATACGAAGTTGACTCTAGTACATAATCAAGCGACTCATTAAATGAGTTTTGATTCACTAAAATATGACAACCAAACTTGACATACCAACGGTTGGTGACTTCAACCGAGATATGCTCTAACAATCTCCTCCTTTATCAATTTTAGTGACAAAACTCTTACCAATTCATTAATGAGCTCGATGTTTGAGACGGCCTCCCAAGTAGCGTCTTTAGTCGATGAGTGTGTCCATTGGATCAAAGCTCGGTGGACAGGTTGTTGCCCAATGAGCACAGCGCATGATTGTAATACTTTCTCAGGTAACATAATGACAGCTCCAGAATGGTCCACAATAGGTAAAGCAGTAGAAGGTGTGTGTTTGAGTCCAATGTGTTTGTTCAACTGTGAATCATGGAATACAGGATGTATACGTGAACTAGAAGGTAATTCCAACCTGTAAGCTACATCACCTACCTTTTCTAGTACTGAAAAGGGCCATAGAACTTAGCCGAGAGCTTGAAGTTCTTCCTAAGTGATACATAGGCTTGCCTGTAGGGTTGAAGCTTTAAGTACACAAAATCCCCTACTACAAATGATCTCTCAACCCTTGAAGTGTTAGCATATAGTTTCATACGTTCTTGAGCCTTGTGGAGTGCTTCTTTGAGAAGATCCATCATAATGGCTATGCCTTTCAAATAAGTTGCAACTGCAGCCACAGAAGTTGTAACAGTAAAAGGGAAATCCATGTGGGGAGGGACATACCCATATAATGCTTGGAATGGAGACATTTTCAAACCTCTGTGGAAGCTAGTATTGTACCACCACTCTGCAAGTGACAGCCATTGGCTCCAGCTGCTTGGTTTCAGACCACAGATGCACCTTAAGTAATTTTATAAGCATGCATTGACTATTTCAGTTTGTCCATCCATTTGTAGATGATAAGCAGTGCTCAAGTTCAAGCTAGTCCCCAAAGCTTTGAATAAGTCTTGCCGAAGTGATCAGTGAACACTTTATCTCCGTCGAGATACTATAGAGGAAGGCAATCCATGAAGCTTGAATACATTAGTGAGGAATGCTTGAGCTACAGATGCAAAGAAATGAAGAATAACATTGAGCATACCTGGTAAGCCTGTCTACTATAACTAGAAAAACATTCTTTATGTTGTTGACATGCAAGCTATCAATGAAGTCCATTGTAATGTGTTTCCAAGCTTGATCAGGAATTGACAAGGGTTGAAGCAGGCCAGCAATATTTGTTTGATCACTTTTATTTCTTTGACAAATGTCACAGTGGGACACAAATAGCAAAATATCTTTTAGCATACCTTGCCAGTAAAAATGGTTCTTAGCTCTGACATAAGTGTCTTTCATACTAGAATGCCCTCCTATAGCAGAGGCATGTAATGATTGCAAAATATTGTCTCTGACATTGCCCCCTAAGCCAATATAAATTCTGTTTTTGTATCTCAGAATACCCTCCTTGTAGGTGAAATGTGGCACACTATCAGCAGTGATGAGTAATTTAGATATAAGTTGCTCTGCCTTGTGATCCTGTGCATAGCTGAGAATCACATCTTGCATCCAAGATGGAGTAGAGAGAGATAAAGAATTGCAAGAACCACCGGGTCTTCTAGAAAGTGCATCAACAAATACATTCTCTCGCACCCTTCTTATCTTTGGATGTCATAATCAAATCCAAAGAGCTTGATAAGCCATTTTTGCTAAAGAGCAGTGGTGATATTTTGTGTAAGGAAGTATTGAATGCTTTGGTGGTCGGTTTTAATGATAAACTTGGCACCTTGCAAATAGTGCCTCCCTCTTTGAACAACAAGGACAATAGATAAGAACTCTTTCTCATAAGTAGAGAATGTTCTTGCTCTTGGACCTAATGGCTTACTCAAGTAAGCAATTGGTTTACCTTCTTGGAGTAAAACAACACCAACACGTAAATCACTTGGCATCACTTTTCACCACAAATTGTTTAGTAAAGTCGGGGAGAGCCAAAACAAGAGTGTTGCTCATGGTTAGCTTGAGTTTTTCAAAGGCAATGGTGGCTGCAGGACTCAATGAAAGGAATTCTTCTTGAGTAAGTCGATGAGGTTTACTAATGGCACCATAGCCTTGCACAAATTTCCTTTAGTACTCAGTTAGGCCAAGAAAACCCTTAGCTCTTTGATATTCTTGGGAAGTGGCCAAGTTTGCATGCATGAAATATTTGTAGGATCAGCACAAACCCTTCGGGTGTAATAATGTGACCCAAATACTCCAAGGATGATTGGCCAAAACTGTATTTAGACAGCTTTGCAGACAATTGATGTTGTCTTAGTAATGTGAAAATAATCTGTAGATGCTCTAAGTTTTCAGTCATACTGAACTGTAAATAAGTATGTCATCAAAGAATACCAAGATAAATTTCCTTGAGAAAGGTTGAAAGATATCATTCATTAAGCCTTGAAATGTTGCAGGTGCATTGGTGAGGCCAAAGGGCATGAACTTGAACTCATAATGGCCTTGATGAGTTCTAAATGCAGTTTTGAATATGTCCAAATCACTGACCATGATTTGGTGGTAGCCAACTCTAAGATCTTTCTTGGATAAGACTTGAAATCCTTGAAGTTCGTCTAGCAGCTCATCAACAATAGGAATAGGAAATTTATCCTTAATAGTAATGTTATTGAGTTTCATGTAATCAACACTGAGAACCTCCAAGAATTATCCTTCTTCTTGATCAAAAGTATTGGGGAAGCAAATGGGATGTGACTTGGCTGAATAATCCCAGAATGAAGCATTTCAATAATTAATTGCTCAACTACTCCTTTCTGTACATATGTACATTTGTATGCTCTCTGGTTGACATGGGAGGAGTTGGGTTGTAAGGGAATGGTATGATCTAAACTCCTTTTTGGTAGGAGTTCGGTTGGTTCTTGAAAAATATCATTGAATTCTGTAATAATGGTTGTAAAATTGCAGGAGTTGGAGGGGTGATGATGTTGGAGAGATAGAAAATAAATGGGATTCCATGCCATGAGTATGCTTGTAAAAATACTTTTTAATAGATGTACCACTCATCATTAAGAATGAGTGTTTTCGTGTAGTGCCTTGCAAATTAATAAGCTGGTTCTTGTAACGAAAAGAGATATTGAGTTTTGCAAAGTTGAAGGTAACATCACCTAGTGTTCTCTCGCCAATCTGCTCCAAATACTAAGTCACAGCCCCCTAATGGAAGTATTCTCAAATCTTCCATTAATGTGTGTCCCTGCACACTCCATTGTAGTTTAGGACAAATACTCCGAACCGACTGTTTGTGCTCCATTAGTGCCATGTAACCATCATTGGTGAGGTGGGTGCAATGGAGCAGGTGAAGGAAGAATCCAAATCACTATCAATGAAGCTAGTGGTGCTGCATGTGTCAATAAGAATAGAGACTGATATCTTGCTGATGATGCCAGGAATCCTGATAGTATCACCAGTGACAGTGCCTGTGAGAGCATGGAGAGAGACTGCAATATCGAGTGCGGTGGAGATACATGTGCTTCTTCAAAAACCTCTTCCTCTTCTTCAGTATCATGTGACTCGGGAGTGTCCATATGGACCATGTAAAGTTTTGCTTCCATTTACAAAAGTGCCCTGGTCTATATACAACATCACAATTGTAACATAGCCCTTGGGCTCTTCTCTTATCCATCTCTTCATGTGTTAGTTTTTTTATAAATCTGGAGGTGGATGGTTAAGTTTTGCATTAGGAGTGAAAAAGGTTTTGGGAGTTGCATGAGCTGATTTGGGTGATGGGAGAGTTGACTTGGGTGATGAGGGTGTAGGAGAGTATTGTCTATTCGTGTTATAAGGCGTAGTGAAAGTTTTGGTAAATGGTTTAGTAGCTGTGTCTTTGGTCAATTGGAGCTTTTGTTCTTGGAGTCTGGCCAGTGAAAAGGCATCAGCTATAGTTTGTAGGTGGAACATAGACACAGACTTACTAATTTCATCTTTCAATCCACTAAGAAAGCTCATGACAAAGTAAGCTTAACTTAAAAAAGGGTTCATGCGAGACATTAGTGCATTAAGTGATTCAAACTCCTCATAATAATCATCCACAATGGAACTTTGGATTAATTTATAAAAACTATCCACAAAATTCTCCTCAACAGGGTTTTAAAATCAAGCACATAGATGGTGAGATAATTCAGCCCAAATAATACGATGACGATTAATCTGAAAATTCAAAAACCATTTTTCAGCCTTACCCTCAAGATAGATAGCTGCAATTTCGACTTTCCTGTGTTCTTCAATGTCATTGAGTTGAAAGTAGCGCTCGCTTTTCTGGATCCTGCCTCGAGGATTATCTCCATCAAAATGTGGAAAATCTAACTTTGGAATACGATGATGGTGAGGAAAGTATGTAGAACGATGGTGATGAGAGTCATCTTCATCTTCAGAGTGATGCGGATTGATGGGTTTACTGAATAACTGAATGAGATTTCGATTGTTCTCCTGCAAAGCTTCCCTGAAACTTGCCTTTACTGTATTAAGCTGTGTGGTTAGATCTGATGAAAGAGTTTTGAATTCTGATCTTAGTTGAGCGATTGCTGCTATATTAGCATCAATTTTATTAGAGGCATCTTTAAGAGTCATTGTGAAGCAGAAAAAAAATTTGAGTGGATAGAACGGCTCTGATGCCAATTGTTGTATGAACACAACAAATCAACACACATAGATGATAATTTTGGTGTAAACACCTCCTAAACCTGAGATTCAGGCCAAATCTGGCTTAAGAAAGCAACCATAGTTTCTATTTCATTAACTTTTCAATTATTGGAGAAGATAAACTTCTTACACATTTATAACCAATGATAATCCCTAATGGACGCGCAATGGATGAAGGACACGCGTTTGACAATCAACGGATGACAAGTAAAATACTGGGGCACCCGACTATCTAGATTAGGGGCAGCCAATACAGTGGCCTAAACAAGAAAAAAGAAAATAAGGAGGGAGCTATTAGGTTGTAGTATGCAACAGTGAACTATAGTTTTAGTTGTTTGGTCTCAACTATACGAAGTTGGTTTATTTTGTATAGCGGCTTAATCCGAGAGTATTTAATTCTAGACAAGGTCCCGTGTTTTTTTTTTGCATTTGCGGTTTCCTCGTTAACAAAATCTTGTTGTGTATTTTACTTTTCTATTTCCGCAATTATAATTGTTTTTAGTATAATTAGAAGTAAAATACACAAACGTTAATTCCTATTTACTTGATAGCAATCCTATAATGTTTCGTTAAGTCCGAACCTATTAGCAAGTAAACACACTTTGTTGTTGTATTGTCTCGATCTCGTATCCATAGACGATCACACAAAGTGTGAACCGATTTGTTGCATTGTCTCGACCTAGTCCCTAGACAATCACTTTCGGAGAAAGGACTTATAGGTGGAAAAGTTTTAGATTGAGGTATATTTGGGTACCCTCGTCTTTTCACTAGCCTTTTTAGGTAGGCTTTATCAAAGGATCATAACGTGATACGATTTAAACTCATGTAGGAAAAGTCACAATAATGTTGATATCAATTTATGTTTACATACGTTGTGTTTAGCATAACATGTGAGTTTTGAGTTTAAAATTTTGCAATTGGCACGCATTAGTTAAAACCGATTCAATATTTCTCTGGTAAAGGTTGCTCTTGTTGTTGTTCTTTTGTTCTTGCGAGAGGATGACAACAAACAGGGGGAGAGTTCTTAACTTGTGCTTAAATGATATATCTTTCTGGGGGAGAAGTGGCTGCGAAAATTGAGGTAACAATTCTTTGTTAGTTAATCATTTTTCCTGTTTAAGAAAAGCTTAATTTTATTGCATATATTTTGCTTTTGCTTAACAAAATTTGCTACAATTGATATTTTATATTATGATGTATGGATTGGGTACTGTGATTCAATTGTTTCCGGCCGTTAAGAAAAATTGTGTCAATTCTTTTGACTTATTGATTTGGTATCTATTTTATTATTTGGTATCAATTGTTTTTACTTAACAAAATTCGATGCAATTGCTATGTTTCCATTGAATTATATTAGTTTCAATTGCTTCCGGTTGAGAAGAACTATGACAAGTCAATGATTTGATTTGTGTCTATCGCTTTTTCTTAACAAAAAATTACGGGATCATTTGTTTAGTCTATTTAATTATAGATAAAAGAAACTACGTTAATTATGATCCTAGTTAGACTTATCAAATGTAGGATTCGGTTATTCAAGTCTAATCTAAATCCTTGACAAGAAAAACTTGCTAACTAACCTAGTGTTTGTCTTGTCTAAAAGGGAGGTCTAAGTTATACATTGGAATAATTAAAACCTGATAAGAGATATGGTTTTGATTCTAATCTCTATTTGTGTCTTATCGAAATAAGCGATTGTACATACACAATCGGTTCGGCAAAAAACTAAGTTATCTTAGTTGTTTTATCGGACTAAGGATAAATTGCTTCCGGCATTTGTTTCGTTGATAACATACTAAAGCTAGATTACTTTTGTAGGTTCGGTTTTAGTATTGGTTATCTAAAATGGTATGTGAAACCTTGTGCTTAACTCTTATATGTTGTACAAGTCTTACGGATTTGTATGATCCTTTGGTTAGCTCTTTTGTTTTTTCGTTTCTTTGTCATTTTTGTGACAAAAGGGGGAGAAATATACGAAGTAAACAAGTGATTTATGATCACTAGGAAAGTATATATATGCTTAGATGTTATATCTAATGAAAGAGTAAAGCATATACTAAGGAGGAGAAACATATCATCTTGCTGTGTAGTATTTCATACTACAAAAGGGGAATAACAAATATGTTCGAATTGAATATTTACCTAGCTTGCCTTAAGGGGTAGTAAAGCTCTTCTTATCCAAATGTCAACAGTCGCATTTATCTTTTGAATATATGCAGGATATTGTGTTGTTGAAACTTGGAATCAAGCGTACGAAGAATGAGTTATTTTGTAATTCGTTTATCTCCATTTTTATTAGAGTTTTGTCACTAAAATTGACAAAGGTGGTGATTGTTAGATCATAGATCGGTTGAACCCACCAAGCGTTGGTATGTCAAATTTGGTTGCCATATTTTAGTATAAAACTCATCTAGAGTCGCTTGATGGTTTACTAGAGTCAAATTCGTTTAGGTTAGACTAGAAAGTCTAGGAATGTTGAGACGTAAAAGTATTACTCTGAAGAGAATTCAATTTTGTGTTGTGCAGGTTATTGAGAAGGAAATTGAAGATTTTTGAAGACAAAGAAGATTTTCTTATTAGTTTTTGTATCTTGTGAATTTGTGCACATATCTTGATCGGTTGGGATCCAACTAGATCTTGTTTATCTTTGATAGACTTATAATTATCTAGTTAATAAGATCGGCATCACTTTATAGTTACTCTTTGAGTTCTATATTGTTTGATTGCAAACATGGAAATTGGTTAGTTCGGTAATAAAATTTTGGGATTGATGCAACCAGAAAAAGGAGTTTATTATATTAAACTTAAGAGCATTTGTTGACAACTCAAACATATCTTTACCAAAGATTGAATAGAGTGGTTACCAAACAGGTTCGTTCCTTTGCTGTTTGGAATACAATCAAAAGGAATAAACAAATTGAGTTAGTGATCAGTCTTGAGATTCACGTGTGTGACTCTAGAAGTCGAAGACGCAGGGATACTGACGAAACTAAGTAACTAGAGTCTACTTGGTCTCAACTATACGAAGTTGGCATTAGATTTTGTATAGAAACTTAATTATGAGAGTATTCAAAACTGGACTAGGTCCCGGGGGTTTTCTGCATTTTCGGTTTCTTCATTAACAAAATATTGTTGTGTCATTTACTTTAATATTCCGCAGTTATAATTTGGTTATTATAATTTAAATTAAATACACTTGTGCGTTAATTCCTAGTCACTTGATATTGATCCTATAGTGTTTCGGTTTAACATCGTACTTATTATCAAGTGAACACTCTGTCGTTGTATCGTCTCAATTTCATATCCATAGACGATCACACAAAGTGTATACCATAGTTGTTGTATTGTCTCGACTTTTTCCATAGACAATCACACTTGGTATATGACTTATAGGTTGATATTTAAAAGATTGTGGTGTATTTGGGTACTGAAAAAGCGGGGGTCTAACAACACCACCTAATAATTCGTTCGACTATTTGTATGGACTAAACTCGTAACTAACTTAAAAGCGAGCTCAATCAAGAAAGATATCAAAGAGCTTTTGTCTCTTTATCAATACAATCAGTAAATCAACAAGATAGAAATCCGAGATACTGATTGATTATAAGAATAACTTGGACGGTACCAAAGACCAATGCCCAAGTGTCAATCAAGTTCTATCCAACAAACAAGGTCAGATTTATCAACTGTGATTGAGCTACGCACAACATGTGATATTTCAATTATATAAACAAATATAATGCGGAAAAGAAATAACACAGACACCAAAAATTTTGTTAAAGAGGAAACCGAAAATACAGAAAAGCCAGGGGACCTCATCCAGTTGAACACCATACCGTATTAAGCCGCTACGTACACTAGCCAACTACAAAATAACTTTGGACTGGAATATAGTTGATCCCTAACCAAGTCTCACACCGATTAAGGTACAATCGCGTTCCTTACGCCTCCGAAACCACGCCGGATTCTACGCACATGATTTCCTTAGCTGATCTCACCCACAACTAAGAGTTGTTATGATCCAAAGTCGAAGATTATAAATAAATTTATCTCCCACATATATGTCTATTCTTGGTTTTTTTTCTGCCTTTAGATAAATCAAGGTGAACAGAAACTCAACTAATACCCTGGACTTATACTCCCGAAGAAAGGCCCTAGAAATATTAGTCACCTCATAATAACCTAACCGATTAACGAGAATAGTTATCGCGAATCACAAGAGTCTCGATACGAAGAACTGACCTTGTGATTACTTTTTATATCTTACTATCGGAGATAAATCTCGAGTAAATCTTAGAGAAGATAAAACTCAATACGATAGAAAAGTAAGATTACAATACGCAACTACAAAGAAAATAGTTGGATCTGGCTTCATGAATCCCAAGTGAAGTCTTCAAGTCGTTAACCTATAATAGTTTTGGAAAAACCTAGGTAAAGGAGTAACGACTCTAGTTTGCAACTAGGACACACGGAAGTGTCGGGATTAGATTTCCCCGGATGCTATAGTTCTCCCTTATACGAGTCTTTCAAATCGGGGTTTCTTACAATCAAAGCTAAGATTAGCTTAGTAAAGCAATTAATATTCACTATTAGATGAACTCTGATTTAAGATTCAAGCTAAGTCTGCTTAGAAACTAAGCAATTAATCTCCACCGTTAGATTGTCTTAGCTTGATACATACAAATTAAATATACATATATTTAGATATGGGTAACTGTACCTAAATGCTATATCTTGTTGGCTCAATAATAGTCAACTGAAGTTAGCCACATGAGCACTTATAGCTTAGCCACATTCATCTAACACCTCTAGATCAAATATGATGACCAATCAATCGTGATAGATAATCAAATGAATCTAAATGTGTTTCATAAGAGTTGTTCAAATGTTCATCATTTCATAGAAATATATATGAACCATTTGAAACTAAATCGGTTTGATTCATGATTGTACAAATTACTATAAGAATCAATTCATGAACATTAAGCCACGGTTTCCAAAGTTAATTTGCATTCCTTATATCATAAATGTATGTCTATGAGTATGACTATCATATATTACTGATTTTAGAAATTGACCTCTGTGTTCGCAAGCGGGAACTCGAACAGCATCTCGGATCTTGGTCTTGTCCAGTAGTTTGCAAAACCGGTTCTTAAACAACATTTGGACCAACCCAGGTAAAACCGTTCGCATACTAGGTAGAAAACAAGAGTTCCAGACCTTCTCGGGTAAATTCGTTTGCATATTAGGTACGCAAACAAAAGTTTCGGACCAATCATCACAATATAGTTCGCATACTATGTACACATACCTTGTTGTATCCAGACATGGGTAATCGTTCTAAACTATTATTATAATCATTGAAACATCCTTAGAAGACGACAATGGCAATCTTATGCATGCCACTAGCTTCAAGTAATTCTCAAGTGATTAAATGATCAATACGAAAAACTTTCCGAGTTAACATCAAATGACTGTCTCACATAAATTATATAAGATGTTCAATGCAATTTTCACAAGATCATATTTTGACTTAATATTTAGTTTCCAACTAAACTCGTTAAGAATATGATGAGCTTAGCTAAAGCTAAAAGCTTTCAACAAGTATTTCAAGAAATGAATATACGAGATAAACTCGGCTCGAAACATCGAATGTGTATAAAGTAAAAGTCTATATAGCTATACGACTTAGTCTCATTAGAAGAAAGAATAGAATAGACTTCTGAATGATAGATAAGTTTTAGTCTCCACATACCTTTTGTTGATAAAGTTCCTCCAAGCTATTTAGTATACCTTCTTCTTCAATTGGTGAACGTCGTGAAGTCTAAATCTCAACTACACATTTCTATACGATCCGAGACATAGCTATAAGTAGACTAGAAATCAAGAATATAGTTTTGATCAACTAAACTTGAAAAACAAGCTTGAAATAGCAACGCTTTCGACTTTGACCGAACAATGCTCTAACAGATACCCTCTTATTTTCATGAGTAATGGTAACCTAACCAACCACTAGAAAATGACTAGTTTGTCGTTTTAACTGGTAAAAAAAAAGTCGATGATAAGTGATCGGTTTTAACCTTCAATTTTGAATCTCAAATGTGAAAATTGTTAGAGCACTGCTCGTTCGAACTCGTAAGCATTGCTATCTCAAGCTTGTTGTCAAGTTTAGTTGCCAAAACTATAAGTCTTGATTTCTAGTCTACTTATAGCTAAGTCTCGGATTATGATAGAAAGTATAGTTGAGCATTAGACTTCACGGCGTTCATCAATTGAAGACGAAAAACTACTAAGGGGAGTTTGTGGAACTTCATCAACAAAAGGTATGTGGAAACTTGAATTCATGTATCACTCAAAAGTCTATCTACTCTATCTCCTATTTGAGACAAAAGTCGTATAGCTATATAAACTTCAATTATACACATTTGATATATCGAGTTGAGTTAACTCGCTTACATATTTCTTAAAAATATGTGTTGGTAATTTTTTGGCCAGCTGTGTATATAATAACTCAATGAAGATGAAGAGAGTTTTCCTTCCTTCATATTTCTTTCATTAATTAGTATAAAAACATGAGACTACCGACTACATCTCTCTTAATGACCTTCTAGTAAATACTCTTGTAGTAAAAATTGGAAGATCAATTAGTTAAAATCACAATTCTTAGAAAAACAATTATTTAAAAGCCTTAAATTTCTCCATCTACAGTAAAAAGGTACAGAAATAAAATAAAAACTGCAACGTCGTCCAAAAAGCAGATACAAAACCCTCATCTTCTCTCTTACTCCCATACAAACAAACCCTCTCTGTACACAAAAACAGAACCCATTTCTCTCTCAAAACCACTCTTTCTCTCAAAATGTCTGTCAATCCTGTTAATGGTGGTGATTATGGTAATGGTAGAACTAATGTGAATCAAAGAGTTGCTATGTGTGATGGTGATGGTAGAGTTTATGAGTACAAGGTAAATCTTTATGATCATTTTCTTTTCTGCTTTCTGATTTGAATCTTCTTTGGGCTTTCTCACATTTCTTTTTTTCTTCTTTTTCTTTTTTTTGTTGTAGCTTGCTATTTCAAAAGACTTGAAGTCGGAAGAAACTTCAGATATACTCCAGAAACTCTTTTCTCTTCATTTTGATGGATATAAACTGATGTACGATGGTGAAACCAGTGTCTATACCTCATCTCGGCTCCCTTTAGAGAATATGGAATTTGTTATGAATTTCAATAGGTACTTCTTTTTTATTATTATTTTTTTATTATTTTTTTCTTTGATTTATTACTGTTTTTCACTATTGAATTTTTTTTAATGTTTTTTTTTTTGTTTTGTTTTTGTTTATGTTTCAGAAAAGAGGTTGAAATTGGATTCCGACTAATTGATGATCACAGAATTAATTTTGATAATACAGAGGAGTTCATAGTTTCTAGGGACAGGAGGTCATTGGTTTGGAAGGAGTTAAATCGTTTGGCGAGAACTAAAATCAACCCTGGTTTACTGTGTGGTGCTACCATATCGTTCCTAGGTGTGGTCGTGACCGCCTATTATGGAGAGCAGACCCTTGCAAACTTTAGGGATGAGAAGGAGAGATATCGTCTCAAGAAAATATCCGATGATGCTAGAATCCGAATTAGGAGAGATGATGATGGAAAAAGAGATGAAGTAAGAAAACAAATACTGCAAAAACTGGTCGATCAGGAAATAAGAGCCAAGGAGAAAGAGAAGATGAAGGAGAAAGAAAAGATTGAGCAGGATAGAAGAGCCAGGGAGAAAGAGAGAATGAAGAATGAAGAAAAGGCTGAGAAGGAAAGAAGAGTTAAGGAAACGGAGATACAGAGGAAGAAGGAACAGGAAGCTAAGGCAAAAATGACAGAAGCTTATAGAAAGGAGAAAAGGGAATTGATGGGGAAGATGGTAGAAAACACGAAGAAGTTTAGATACCAGTTGTACTCCAAGGGTGGTATCACTTTCCGCATCATCAAGGTGGAAGAGAAAAAACCACAAGGAGTTTTTATTCGTCTTTCTGATTTAAGTGATTAAATTTAGATTCCTTATTTGTTTTTGAATAGACTTGGTTTACCATGAAAGTGTTGGGTGACAGTAATGATCAATGGAACTGGTTTAGTGGTTTAGTTTTTTTTACTGATGTGTCAAATTAATTTGCAACTTAGTTTTATCTGGTGAAAGTTAAATTTGTTGATTGCAGGTACATGCCTTAATTTGATTGGCCAAAATTGTCCAATAGTAATGTAATTTGCCAGAATTGTCAAGTGAATTGTTATGCAGTGTATTGCGAGTTGTTTTTCTTAATGTTACAGGTTATTGCCCAATTTATGACAAGACTTTTTAATCTGAGTGCAAAGCATAAGAAGAAGCTCAAGGAGGAATTTGGATGCTTTTCAAATTACATACCTTTGCTGTGAATTTCTTGAATGGCATTTGGGTTTGGAGGCAGCTTCATTACAGCTGGCTGTCCATAAAGTAAGAAATCTTGCAGTATGTAGCGATGTCATTTTTGTTTGTGTAAAAAATTGAGTTGTTAGTAGTTTTCAGGTGCTGCCAGAGTTATATCTATGTTGGCGAAGCTTGATTACAATAACAATGTAGAATTTCTTACTGGCTCGTGTTTTAATCAGCATATCTTGTTTAACTCTGCAGTCATGTATAAAGGTCGCAGTCAATTTGTCTCAACTGAAAGTGTTCAAGAGCGCATCTGGTTAACTCAAAAATTTAGCTTACCACCGAAGGACCAATGGCTAAGGAAACAAACTAGAGGTACATTTTTTTGAGCATTATCAACAATGAATGTTGTGTGTTAGATCATGAACTTGTCATACTGAAGTATGTTTGCAAGCTAGTCCAAAGCACATGAATTTGGTTTGGACATATGCATTCATTTCAGTTTTACTTAAGCTAGTAATGCAAAATATGTTTCCAGGTTTGAGTTACTGAGAAAACTCAAACCTATTTACATCAGAAACAGAATCCTCTGAAACCTAAAGCTGTCATTTGTGAACCTAAGGAATTGACTGGTAATTTGGCTACTGAGTTGATGGTTTGGTTGTAGATCGCCGTGCGTAAAGGTGGCTACATCAAATGGTGTATGTAACATTATATCTTACATACCACCCCAATACTGGGCAACACTAGGCTCCCAGACCAAATTTTTGTAAATTTTGGCTTAGGCAAGTTACATTTTATGGGAAAATCTGTTCCATCATCATATACTCTATCTGCTTATTTTAAGTTGAGGTTATGAGTGTTTTTTCAAACTAAATCCGTGCATAAATATCTTCAGTCGGATACAATGTTTACAGTGGAATACGGTACTTTTATGATGTTGTAGAGTCCTAAAGTTTGCTTATCTTGTGCTTCACGGTAAACTAAAAATAGTTTGGTTAGTTTTCTTCTACGTAACAGTATCTAAAAGAGCAATAGCTAGAGGATCTTAGGTTTGGCAAGATAGGTAGGGCCTTTCGTGCTGAACACATTGGCTGCTCACGCTCGGTCTTGTTTCGTGATCTTTCAGTACTTTTCTGCTGAAGTTTTAACAATGTTTGTAAGAAAATATATCAAAGATTTCGAGAATGTAAAACAGTGTGCTCACATTTAGTGATAGGGCATAGTCTCGATATAGTTTAAGTTGGTTGGTTGCGCTGTACCACTTGTGTTGCTTTGCCATATCCATGAACCTTGTATCATAGAGGGAGGTTGAAGAAGATCATGATATGGGAAATATTTACATTTACAGTTCAAAAACAAAAGAAATATTTACTCTTCAATACTTTAGCCCATAGAGCATCTTGATTGTGAATAAGATTCCAAGCTAATTTGGTAAGATTAGCTTCATTATAATAAAAGAGATTCTTGAATCCCAAACCATCAAGTCTCTTTGGTAAACATAGTTTGTCCCAGGAAATAAGATTCAATGGTTTCTCGTGATGTGAATTTCTCCACCAATAAGATCTCTAAACTTGATCCATTTTGTGAGGAGCAGACTTTGGAAGCTAAACTTTTTAATATTTGGCACATACCCATTGTACTAAGAACAGATTGGAGCCGATTGGCTTTGCCAGCTTGGGATATCATTTTTCCTTGCCAACCTTGAAGTTTGTTATGTACCTGAGTAAGTAAGAATAGCTTCACCATTCTTCTATCTAGATCTATGCATGAGATCTCCAAATAGTTTTTCCCTAATGCCATTTGCTTCATTTGTCAAGTGTTAGCTAGTTCTTTGCACTGAGTTCTAGGAGTATTTTGCTAAAGAAGACTGCATGGATTTGTTGAAATTCACTACCTGCTATGATACTGAACTGAATTGAGATCCAAGTTGTTGTGAATAACTAACTTCAGTAGGATTTGCATGAAGGAAGACAATGCAATTGTGCGCAAAGATACATGAGAAATTGCGAAACTGGTTTTGGCTAAGTTCTTAATACCATGTATATGTTTGTGTTCTTCAGCTTTGTTAATGAGTTGAGAGAAGGCTGAGAAATAAATAAGGTGACAGAAGATCACCTTGACATATTCCTCGTGTAGGTTTGAATGTGGTGCTGGGGGTACCATTGATTAGTAAAGCGATGTTGGTTGTGGAGATGTGTTGATATATCAGCTGGACCCAGTTGTAGCATGAATGTCTTCCTGCAATGTAGACCGATTGAGTTGGGGATACACTTGTCTCATAAGGGCTTGATTGAACCTATTGGCTAAGAGCGTTGTAATGATCTTGTAACTGACATTACACAAGCTGATTGGCCTTTAGTCACTAGGTGTAGTTGGATTTGACCCCTTGGGGATAAGCACCTGATATGTATGATCAGTCATGTGATTTACAGCTTGTTTCACTTTAGGCAAGACAGGAGAATTTCTTGTACTCTTTTATTCACTTACCATTTCTGGCAGTGAACTTGGGGGTAAAACAAATAGTTCAATTATTTACGGCAGTGACCTTGTATATATTCTCATGTCAGCAGTATCGCTAAATTGTGACTGTAACCTTGGGTACCTACTGCTGTCAAAGTCAGAAGTATCCTCATCTTCAAGAAGGTACTGCTTCAAGAAGGATTGCAAGAGATGCTACAAAACTTTGAGCTGCAAGATTGGTTTTCTTTTTCATTAGTCATTACTGAGAATCTGTGTAAATTAGGAAGTTAAGAAGCATCATCACGAACATGAAAACAAAAGAAATTATCTGTTGCTAGCTTATAATTAAAGATTACCATAATACTGAGACAACCAACCCAATCAAATTTTAGAATACATAGTCTCGATAAAAATTATTCCCCTCCCATTTCTTAGTACTTCTGGAGAATTTGAATTCAGCTACTAACTTGTGCGTTTCAATAAGCTAAGAGATGTCCTTTGTCGATCGAACCAAAAATATCTCTCAGCTTTAAATATAGTGAAAAAACATACATACTATAACAACATCTCTTGATATCTTCTCCTACTTGAGCTAAAAAAACACCTTTATGCGTGCAGGTGTGATGTGATATGAATGACAACATACCAAACAGTATCACAGATTCACAAACTGTCTGTATATTTACACTTCAAAATTGTTGATGTTATATCCTTTTACAAAACTTTCCTTTTCCTGTATGAATGTGTATAACATAAGGCTTGGTGCCTAATGATGATATTGTATCATAAGTTTTAAGTATTGAGTGACCAGTCGTATACTAATCGGACCTTGAATACTAATCGGACCTTCATCGTTCAAGAGATGTGTAGTTGGATCCAAATACTCAATCACCCATTTTAGCAAGTCTCTCTCTTGCCCAAAATCCACAAGGAACCTGCAAATGAACAACATAAGTTCAATTCTGGAAAAGGGTGGTATAACATTTGTGTTTGCATTATCTATCATTACTTTTACATTTGTAAGCCACACTTTTAGCTTCATGTTTATGAACAAAAAAAAAAAAGGATTGATAAACCAAAAGTTGAATCTTGAGACTAGTTAGGATGGAATCAGAAGGAACCAGAAAGCAATGAGAAGTTAACTTTGAAACATAGAAATCATGGACAGTGTAAAGGTCTTTGTGTTTAATTGGTGTGGAAGTACAGATATTTTCAATGGTATCTCTTTGAATACAGTTTTGAATAATTGGGAAGGTATCATACGATAACTATAATTTTTTCTTATAAAGCTTTACTATAAATGAGATGTTTGTATTTTTGTTTCATACCATTACTCTCTTGGGGGTGATTATGATTTTTCTTAATTTATTTACCTTCTTTAGTCAAAAAAGAAAAAGAAATGGTCATTAAAGGGGTAGCCTCTCAAGAAAAAAATGAGGAGAAAAAGATTTATTACTGCAAAGTGTGCAAACTTCTTCGTGTAATTTACAAATGAACCAAGAACCTATAGTCGTAGATACAAGTGTCACTCTTGGAGGCCAAGTATTACATCGTATCCAAATGGCTAGCTTGCGTGAGAATAGCTGCCTAGCTTGCTTCATCTACACACATATCGACCACTTGTCTCTTCTTGTCTAGGCAATGGTGGTTAGCCATAGCACAACAGGCGAACAGTGCCCGAATTATTGTAATGCACTTTTTAACACCAACCCCAAGTTCGGTTTGAAATTACACCTTTTTCGGAAGTGAGAGTGTATCTTCCTTTTTGGGCGCAGATTTTCATTCAAGAAAATCTTTTGGCAAAACAAAGTAACAACTCTCGAGACATTTTCATTTCTCAGTCTTCGCAGTTTCTCTTACTTCTGCTTAGAGAGATGGTTGACGCAGAAGAAAAATCAAAACCAAACCTCGAAGAACATCTCTCGTCACCTCATCACTCGCTCATCACTGGTAGTAACAGAGAAAAATCCATTTAGCAGTATAAATCATCAACTGTACTACTCCATTAAACATGCAGACTTTCTCTAGCACATTAAGTCGTTTTTCTTGTCTAGGGTTTCGTTTCCATTTTGTGGCGGTTGCAATAGTTGTCTGATGTTTAATCTCTGATCTTTTACCAGAAAAGGAAGACCCAAAGAGGCTAAGAGCCCCCTTTTTGCAGATTTCATTGGTCGGTAGAGTTGTATCACTTTTGTTTTTTTTTTTTTTTTTTTTTTGAAAGCGATCTTTGCCTCTTTGATTTTATTTCCCCTTTTATTTGCAATATGTAGTTAATTAGATTTATTCCTTGTTATTCTTATCGAAATGCAGAGACAAAGTTATTCCTTGTTATTCATTTTGTCTTCTTTTTTGTTTGTTTGTCCGTCTTTAATGCAGAGACAAAGTTGAGTCCCAACCAAGGAGGAGTTGAGTTTCTGTGAAGTAAAAATGATAGATAAATTGTTTTCATGGACTCTCAAAGATATCTTCAATCAAAACCTTTACAAAGATAAGGTATGTGTTAATAAAATCTTGGGTCCTTAATTCTTTACTAAGTTTTTGTTAATTGGGGGAATCTGGAGATACTCTTGTTTGTTGCATGTGTCAATTTCTTTCAATTACTCAATTAATTCTTACATTTCAAACTCTTATTAACACGCTAAGCTATAGTTAGTTGTTCAATTGTATCATTAATGTTTATGTTACATTATTCTTGAGCCTGATCTAGATGCTTATTTTGCAGGTGAAGACAATCCCAGAAACGTTCACTTCACCGGAGCAATACTTCAACTCATTTCGATATCCTCTACTTGAGGAAACACGCCCTGAGTTGTTTTCAAAATTGAATAATCTAACGCAGTCGCCTACATGTGCAATAAAATATCTTACCGAACATGATGACTTTTTCAAGTACAATGAATTAATTTATACGATGATTGTTGAGACAAAAATTAAGCCCGAGAAGGAGGTATACATTCCTATGGGTGGGGATGTAATTGCATTCTCAGATGTAAAATCTACACGCGTTGAGGACTTAACCCGCTTATCTTATATTCCTGCTTTAGTCCAAGAAGTAGAGGATGAAGGAAAAGCATACATGGTGAAGATTCTAGCCTCCAAACCTCTCGAGTTCGATGAAGGTTCACAAAAGAAGTTTGAGCATCTTTTTGCGGTTTTTCTAGTCAATGTCGCAACAAATTGTCGCATATGGAGAGCACTTAATGGTGGAAATTTGAGCATCGTTGAGGAAGTGTTGGATGCTGCTCCCCTGGTAATAACAACCCTTATAGTTATGATGCTAATAAATTTTTATAAATGTCCAAGTGTGTCTAGTGCAGTTGACCGCGTATCCTAATATTTAGTTTCGTATTAGTAGGTCTACAAGTGAGGCATCAACTTCATATTCCGTAAAATTTTAATCTGAATCACCTGTTCTGTTCAATCTGTGTTTTGATAGGTTGGGAGTGACTGTCCCGTCTGTTCTCAGGATGCAAAATGTGTCCTTGGAAAAGATTTTGCTTTCTTTCAATCTGAATGTGTCACAGCATGAAGCAATGCTAGACTCGGTATTGTTGAGTACATGTGATCACAAGAATTCTGTCAAACTTGTATGGGGTCCTCCTGGGACAGGTAAAACAAAAACGGTTGCAACACTTCTTTGGGCACTGCTAAAGATGAAGTGTAATACTCTTACATGTGCCCCAACTAACACTGCAGTTGTAGAAGTAGCTTCACGACTTGTGAAGATTGTTAAACAAAAACTAAAGCATCGTAGTTATGGGTTGGGAGATATAGTTTTACTTGGGAATGCGGATCGGATGAAAATTGGTGTTCACGAGGACCTTCATGAAGTTTTTCTTGATTATCAAAGTGATCTTTTGTCTAAATGCTTCTACCCATTTACTGGGTGGTGTAGTCAGTTACAGGCAATGATATCATTGTTTGAAGACCCATATAAAATGTACCTAGATTACTTGAAAACAGAAGAAAAGAACCAGGAGGATAAACAAAAATGCCAGCAGGGACAGGAGGATGAAGTTGGGGAAAGCAACCAGACAGGTGAAGGGCTGACAGAAAAACGGACCCTGGAGAAGGAACATGTTTGTCAGGATGAGAAATTGCAATTTGGCGAATTTTTTCGAAAACGATTCTATGAAATTCGTAGCGCAATGAAGTTTTGTATATATTGTATGTGCACCCATATGCCGACGTCTCAGCTTTCAGAAAAAGTGGTAAAAGATATGGATTGGCTGAGGTATTAAAAGTATGTTATCAACTGGTATGCTTACTGATGGACAGCTGAAAAAGTGTTCTCAAAGTCTAGAACTGGTGACCGCACTTTCAGGGTCTCTTCTACATTTTCGTTACGTAAGGACATAAAGTGTTCCTTCAGATTCTGAGATCCCTTGAAGAGTTCCCTGTTCCAAAATTTTCAAATAAGCATACAATCCAAAGGTTTTGTCTGCAGAATGCTTTACTTACTTTCTGCACTGCTTCTAGCTCAGCGAAGTTAAATGGAATTAAAGAATTGAAAGTACTGGTTATCGACGAAGCTGCCCAACTTAAAGAATGTGAAACATCAATACCTCTGCAACTCGCTGATATCCAACATGCTATTTTAATAGGTGATGAACGCCAATTGCCGGCGATGGTTCAAAGCAAGGTTCAGTTTTCATCTCATAAATTTTGATTTGTGTTGGTTGACATTGAAGTGAATAATTATAATTATTTAGTGGTTTGATTTTATTTTGTTTTATCATTTATAGATTTGAAGGATGTTGAGTTTGGAAGAAGTCTCTTTGGGAGATTGGTATCACTGGGTCGCAAGAGGCACCTTTTAAGTGTCCGGTACAGAATGCATCCTCTCATAAGCTCATTTCCAAATTCCAATTCTACGATAACCAGATTTCAGATGCTTCTAATGTCAAAGAAATAAGTTATAAAAGATATTTGCTAGAAGGAAATATGTTTGGCCTTTATTCGTTTATAAACGTTTCTTATGGAGAAGAGGAATGCAGTAACAACCTTAGCCGGAGAAATATGTTGGAAGTTGCAATAATTTCTGAGATAGTTGAAAATCTTTTCAGAGGTAATTTTAACCTTTCATGTTCCATTAGTTCTTCTTGCTTCATTTTAAATAATTGGTATTACCGCTCATGTGTGTCTGTATTCTAATTAAATTGAAACTGTAGCATCGATTAAAAAAAGCACAGACAGTTAAGGTTGGAATTATATCCCCATATAAGGCTCAAGTCGCGGCACTCAATGAGAAACTTGGAGACAAATACGGGGCAAATAGTGGCTTCTCGGTTATCGTTCGATCGGTTGATGGATTTCAAGGTGGTGAAGAGGATGTCATAATTGTCTCTACTGTGAGGTCCAATGCATCCGGATTAGTGGGTTTCCTTGACAATCGACAACGAACAAATGTTGCTCTAACAAGGGCGAGGTATGGGTGTCGTTAATTCGAAGAACTTCATTAGGTGACAGGTCATGTTTAATTCTTTTTGTCTGGACTCTGGAATCTTGAATTTTTCCTTGCTAATTGGTCATCTTGGATTTCACTGTAGGTTCTGCCTTTGGATTGTGGGGAATGCACCAACTTTATGGAAGAGTGATTCAGTTTGGAAAAAGTTAGTGACTGATGCAACTGACCGAGGGTGTTTTTTCAATGCTGAAGAAGATGAAAGATTATGCATAGCAATCATAAATTCCTTGGTTGAGCTTGACCATATTGATTTAGTCAATATGAGTTCTTTACTGTTTAAATGGTCAAGATGGAAGGTACTTAACTTTGAGCTTTGGCTGTCATCTGTCATATAATTGCTGTTTTTTGAAAAAGAAAAAAATGTTTAGCTCATATGTTTTTTCTCTTCGAGTTGTAGGTCATTTATGGAGAAAATTTTGTTAGCTCGTGGCTGAGAATAGGAAATGTTGAAACAAGGAAGGAAATAATTGCAATGTTAATGAAACTTTCAAGAGGATGGCGTTATCGTTCTCAGAAGCAAAAAAACTTGTCATGGACTGTATTTCTTCGCAACTGTTAGAACAGAATGATATCGATGGGAAGCTGAACACACTTTGGACTGTAGATGTCCAAGAAGAACATTCAAAATGCATTCAAGTGCTTAAGTTTTGGGATATTCTACCGTCGACAGATATACCCAAACTGGCCAAGTATCTCGATTGCATCTTCGGGAGTTACACCATCGTCCATCGATACTATGAACCGCTGTAAATTTAAATGTCTAGAAGGGTATGCAACTCATCATTTGTCACTCTCTTTTGCTAGTTTCTTGTACTTTGAGAAATGTCTGTGAATATATGAACCTTGAACTTCTGTGCTCACTCTTGATATAATTGCTGTGATAACATTAATTTTGTTGGGTCGTCTTTTTTTTCTTTTCTTAATTAGGTCACTGGAAGTTCCAAAAACCTGGGAAATCCATCGAGCTGTTGAGCAGAATTATACCAACGAAGCCAATTATGACCTGTCAAGGGAGTTCTGCTCACTGAGTCTGAGAAGTAAACCCAGCACAGGAGATCCAAGGTCAAGGTGAGTTGTCGCCTGTATACAGAATCATGAATTCACATATTCCATGCTTCATAAAACATCTTGATGCATCTATCGAATTATTCATTCAGCAAATTTAGACCTAAAAATTGTGTTCCTATACGACAACATAAGCTCTTGAGAGCTGCTTTCTTTTTTTGGTTTTGTCAACTGTTGAGAAAACCTAATCAACATGGTTATGGTAATGCTAAATGACCTTGTTGTTCTTCATGAAGTACTAAAATGGCTACTGATGCAGGAAACAAAACTCACAACCAAAACAGCGTTAGCAACCAGTTGTAAGGATTAAATAAGATGTTCAAGGAAAGCTGTTCAGCAAAATATTATGATATAAAATACAGAACAGCCTTCTTTCATTATTACTACTAATATAACATAATACACTTGTCTGATTCCACGATCATGTAAATTGCTAAGGTAGGAACGATGTTGCTCTGCATTGGAAAATGCATAGAAATCTGCTTAGTTTCTGTTCCCATACATTTTTTCTTAGTCTATTTTCTATGTAACAAATTTTTTTTCCATTACAACAGTATATTTTATCAGTTATAATAAGTTTTTTTTTTTTGAAGCATCTTTTATTGTTTATAAAAAACCGACCGAGATAAATCGCTAAATTTTACTAATTATTACGAGGGTATGATTGTACCTTTATATGGCCACTTTTTGTAAATCTAAGTGATCAATTACCACAAAAGATTGAGAATGGTCCATGTTTAAAAACCAAAAATATCCTCTCTTTTAGAATGGTCAATTACTATAACTCCTTATAGATCCTATTTTTTTAGGGGTATAATTGGAAAGCAAACTTTAATATAACATATCTAAAAATCCGTGCCTTGGAATTTTACAAATTTTATCTTGTTGGAAAGCTAATAAAAAAATCTATCCAACGAGCACAAACAACAATATCAAATTTAGAGTTTTTACGAAAAATTCGGAGGTATTTATTATTTTAGGCACAATTTTAGAAAATTAAATGTATATCCATTATGCAAACCACCACAAAAGATACATAGCAAAATTTTGGTTTATGCATCAACTAATTTTCCGTTCCAACTAATAAAATGATGTACTCCCTCCGTTTCAAGAAAAATGATACTTTAATTTAAGCACAATTCTCGAAAATTGAATGCATAGCGATTATGCAAACCACCACAAAGGATGCATAACACATCATGCAACCATATTTTGGTTTATTGATCGACTAATTTTCCATTTCTGAAAAAGTGATACTTTCACAACCCATTTCAGGAAAAGTGAAAGTAATCGCCGGTTTCGGAAAAAGTGAACCCCATGTTGATTCTTTTTGGTATCATTTCCTCCCACCGTAACCCCATATTGCAACCCTCCCAGTCATTTACTAGTTAAGTATTGTAATGTCGTAACGTAGGTGTATTGGTATTGCAGGTAGCCTAACACTATGAATATGTTTTAACCTTTCTGATATGAGTTGTTTACCGGAACAGGACTCATTTGACCGTTGACTAACCTCAGTACTCGCCTACTCGGGTGCACTCCTACTGGACACTCGAAAATTATAATGTTGACATGAATTCAGTTGATATGAGTTGTTTACCGGAACAAAATTATAATGATGACATGAGTTCAGTTCAACTAGTCAATATTTCGAACCCACTATTAGTGCACTCCAAAAAATGTTCACACTGTATTTATCGTGCAGTCATGTATGGGGACACGGGCGTCATTCTTTTGTAAGTCTTTTTTCGGCAATATTGTGGCAGGTAATAATGATATCACTGGTGATCAAAACCACCAACATTCCATTTGATGATTTTTTTTTTACCTTTCCAAAATTTTATTGCAAAGTGCTTAGAAAGCACGAAAAGAAACAGAAGGAGATAAGATAACAGTGCACACTTGCATGGATGGAACTAGCTTTTCCAACAACAGAAAACAACAACACACTGAAAAACTCAGTTTTCCATCCAAAGAAAAAGGCTTAGAGAAAGGTAGAAAGTTTCAGTTGCCTTACAAGAAGGTTATTAGTAAGCAAAACTAAATAACTTAGCAAGTACATGGCTTCTTAGGGTTTGATTGTTAGTAAAATAAATAGGAATTGAGATTTGTCGACTGCTTTCCAAGATTTAAACAGGCAACATAGACTAATCAGTATGACTCCGCAGTCCCACTTTTTTGCATCCTTAAACTTCTCCTACTTACTTTTTGCAGCCTTCAGCTTGTCCACCTTCCCCTTTGTTCCGTCCGATTTCTCCTCCTTACAATTTGTAGCCTCCGACTCTTCCTCTTTCCTTTTTGGAGCCTCCAACGCCTCCTTAACCTGAAACCACCATTATACATATTCTGTGTGTTCAATAGGCAGCAGTGATCAGACAAAGGCAGTCTAGAGTAGACAGCAACATAAACATCATCCAAGGTTTCAAATAAATACCGGAGAGTGCCGATGATCAAGATACTTGCGACATCCATACGCAATAGGTATACCAACTGCTACACCAATTAGAACACTCCTAACATTTTCCTGGTGCTCTTGTTCATTTACTTGTTCCTATCCACAAGAAGCTCAATTCATATGCAAAGAACAGAGAACAGTTCGTGCAAGTGATCCATATTCATTCAATAAGTTTTGGGGAATAACCCCTCTAAGTACTATCCACTCTACAACTAATAACAAAAAATTCTAGAAACACATTCTGTTTTTGCTCCCACAATCGTTTATAGAGTTCCCAACAATCCTTGAAACGATAACCCCGTTCTAATTTTCTTAACATACAACTCGGTGGAAATAAAAATCGTATAACCTCTTATTCATGTTGTTCCCTGTGACGACGTGTCTTAACATCTTATACTAATATAAAGAAAAGAGGGTTTTTCAACCGTCCGACAGGAAAGGACTACATTACCCTTTCTTGTTTTCATTTCTAACTAGATAAAACGTGTAAATCTGATAATAAGGAAAGGGTAGCATCATAACTGGGACTTGATATTTTCTTTTCAATCTTGCTTCTTCGTTCCAAAACAGATTCGATGATAAACTCTAGCGAAGCAAATTATTCATCCCAAGATTAATTCTAATACCATAATTCGAACTCTAAATAAACAATGGAAATCGACATATTCCAAATTCGATCCGATGTCAACACATTAGAATCACAACTTTGATTAAAATGATTTCGATTTTGGAGTTTCTAAACATCTCCCATCAGAATCAGAACTTCGATGGGTTGATTCATACGATGATTAAGGTATGTCATTCTAATTGAGATTTTCTTAAGTTTAGTTTAGTTTAATTACTTATTAGGGTATTTTATATATTGATTTGAATTGAATTGAAAACTTCGCTTTATAAATTACTTATGAGGGCATTTTCAATATTGATTTGGAGATAAGAAACCCCTTATTACTAATTTTCAGTATGGGGTTAAATGTTGAATTTTTGTTTTCCATATATCTAACTGATGGTTGAAATGATGCCTACCAAAAAGTAATGTTCTCATCTAATATCAATAATATTCAGTTTTGATAAAAGAGGAGTTTGGGGTTAAATGTTCAGTTTTTTTTTCTTCCAGACTTCTAACTGTTGGTTGATGTTTAGTTTTCATAAGAGTGTGACATATAAATATGGAATTTGATTGTATGCAAGCCTGTCATCTCGGATGTTAAAAAAATCAAAATGTATGATATATTGACGAGTCACGTTTGATCAAGCCAGCCTACAGTTGTATTTAGATTGCTCTGAAACAACACTGGATGTTTAATCCAGTTCCTGTCACAGGATTACTTCTAATACAGTTCTTCTTACCCCTTAATCTCTTAACTAAGAACACCAAATACCCTTCTAATGCAGTTCTGCTTACCCCTTAATATAACTTAGAACACCAATGACCAAAGTGAACGCCCAATCTGCATGCCACCAGGCATGGGCACATTACTCTATTTTATGAACAAATTTTAAGAATTTGATTACAGTTTCTTCAATGAGTTCCAACGATACGTCAAGGAAGAGATCCCATCAAAGTTCGACACTTAGTGATGATTCAGTGGAGTTCAATTAGGCATTTAGCTCCAGAACCAGCAAAATTAAATACCGACAAGCAATGAAAGAAATGGGATGACGGGGTTGCTTCACGAGTCATTTCTTGACCTTGGTATGATTGAAGTCATGTGATTGTGTAATTTTTTGATATCTGAATGGACTGGAGATGCCATTATTAGAATGAATCCTGAACCATGAGATGAGCACAAGCTTTACTTATCAATTGACGGACCAACAGAATCATCTGTACACAAAGCGATAGCTGAACTGGGGCGAGATCAGTATGAGATTTCAAAAAAATAAAACATTTGCTTCCGGGCATGATCTCTTCAAGGGAAGTAAATACTTTGTTCTGCCAGAATTTGAACAGACTTTTGTTTTGTTTTAATTTCGGTCTTTTTTGAACATTTGTGTTAATTGTTCTTTTATTTTAAATGGTTAAACCAGTTAAAGTTACCTTAACATATTAACTGCCCTAATGTTTGATTATTGCCAGAGTTTACATAACCCTTAGAAAATGTCTTTTTAACTGTAGGAACATGTAAAGGAAGGACTGGTGATGTGTATGTTTCCCCCACCGCCCCGAAATCAAGTGTTTAAGGAATACAAAGATGATACCATGAGAAGATCGACCTTGGAGAGAGATACCAATGTGTTGGGATTAGCTTATACTAAAAGCCTGAAGTTTGTTGTTATAATGCATCTTCTTCTTCCTGATTCTCCAAGGCTTTGTGTTCCAAACAATCCCGAATGAATCACAAAGCACATTAAGCTATTCAAATACATCATGTAATAATATATATGAAAACATATTTTGTGTGATCGGATATTTTTCATTGAAAAATTATAGAACAGAACGGCAGGCGCATCGCGCGTGCGTGTTATACTAGTTCAACATAAACACTACCACTAGTTAAACCTTAGCTAGTTCTAATAGGTGCTAAGAGATTCCGTACTACATTTCCAATATATTCACTGTCGGGTTTGCAGAAGTTTTACATCCTATACCTGCAGTTCAAACCCGTAACATTTTTCCAAATTCCAACAGATCATTCTAGTTGCAGTTGTGCATATATAAATGAATTTTCTACTTAATGCTATTGTATAACCCCAATTACAGATTTCTCAGCAAAATTTCATATTTTCCTTTTAAAGGAGGTAATAAAACCAGAAATGCATGCTCAGAATTAATGACTTAGAAATGCATGCTCAGAATTAATGACTCGAGTTGTGTTTAACTCACTAATTTTATCAACAGCTCCTTTTCTATGGAAGCACGATCCGCCTCGCTCACTTTCCCAGCAGTAGTATAGATCCTCTGCTTCTTCAACCCAGCTCTTTCTATGGAAGCACGTTCCGCCTCGCTCAATATCCTCCTGAAAAACCTAGATGTCGACGCCATTTCTGCAGAAAACCCCAAATCTCGAATAAGAAACCCTAGATTTATCCAACATCAACAGAGAGGACAAGAGAGAGATTACCAGGAGCGAGAGGTAGCTCTACCGAGTTTATCTTATGCAAACTTCAAAATCAAAATCTCTCAATCCCACCAACAATTGAAGTACAGAAGGTTAGGAGGATAATTAAGGAAGAGAAAAACTAGTTACCACAGCAATTGATAACAGCAGCGGCAGGAAGTATTACCTAGTTAGCAATTCGGCGAAAATCATTCGTGAATTATTCGTTTGCGAACTATTCCCGATTTTTACGTTCCGAACAAAACATCATTCACGGACATCGTATTCCCATACTCGACTCTTCTCCGCCGAGCCAACGGCTCATTTGGTGCTAACCTTGCGTATTTTATATATGTATTTTCTTATCACAAATCACATTTTTTCACCGTATTAATTTTTTCTTCCTGGTAGTACATACCAACTTTTGTGTACCGAACTTATATCTCTAAAACGAATTATACACGTACATATGTTGTTCCGTATTACTACTGTATCACGAATCGTTAGACCAGATTCTTAACTGAATTCGACTTTAATAAATTCGTATAATACTCGTACGTATCCGTTCGAACGTTTTCCAGTACCGAATTGCTAACTAGGGTCTAGATAGCCAAGAACCTTGAATTCACTGTAGAATTTGATAATCTCTTGAAAACTCTGCTCATGCCTCTAAAGGGAAAAAATTTGTTTACCCGTCCTTCCAATTTATCAAATCATTCATAAGCCTCGTGTATACCTGCACTTATTTTCCTTATTTATTATATGAGATCGAATATCAAGGTTAGAAAACCGAAATCAAACATCCCATAAACATACATAGCAATAAGATAAAGCATTCATGCACATGCTATGTAGAAAACTATCACAAGAAAAATTATAAACCAAATAATTTTATCCATAAATAATAGATAGTTTTATTCATATAGACTTTATTGAAAGAAACAAAAACTAATGTCTATATTTTTCCGAAGACAAACGTTAATCTTCATTCGTTTTCTCTTGATTCTTCTTCGAGTCTTGATCTTTTTCACCTCTTAAAAACTCTTCATTGATCTCTAAAATTCATTTAAGGATTTCTGGATCATTACGAGAGGCAAATGCTAACTGTTTCTGAATACAGTCTAGTTGTCTTCCAAGATGTAAACTGTGAAACAAGAGATCTCCATTCTTTGTAGATTTGATTTCTTGAGATACTATATCTCTTTTGAGTTCCACTCATTCGATTGATGATTCCCTGAGAGACAGTTTTAATATCTTTCTCATCTCCAAAGTTGTTTCCTATTGCAATTTCACACAACTTGGTGATGAGACAAGGGATATCCAAGATTTCTATGGAATCATGTGGTTTTGAGAGATTCAATGATTTTAATCATTTGATTGATAATTATTCCACAAATATCAATTAGTTTTTTGCCTTCAAGAAGGTAGTATATCAATTGACAAATTCTCTATTCCAAAAGGAAGAATCTCTTGTATAAGCAAACGGGGTTGCTACAACAAGTTTACTAGAAAATCCTTAAGTGTAAGGGTACATCTTTGGTTAGCATCTTTCCCCTTTTCCATTCAACGGTTTTACGGTGATAAGTTTTGAAATGTTATCGTGCAATTTCAGAACATGTAATCATATGCCCTTTCACATTGTAGTTGATGATTTACGATATCATCTTTACGTTGACATGAAGAAAGGTACTTCCAACCAAAGTGCTAAAAGTAAGTTTTCATGACTAATATTGTGAATATTACCATAAAAAATCCTTACTACATCAGGTGAATATTTTTCAAATCCGAACATATTTCCCAGTTCGGTCTCGAACAAACTTCACGTGGCAGTTACGAAATATCTCGGATCGAATCTCTTTTCTTCGATGAAGCTACTCCCTTCAAAGCTTGATATCTTTCAAATCATGTGCTATATACAAAGTTTGTTAGATCATGCTTCCCTTTGATCAAGTGAGGATACTTGATTTTCTCAATATTTTTGGGAGGAATAAATGGATTCAAGATAAACTTGTTTGTTTCAGAGTTTTCTTCTCTTGATTTCCTCTTTCTCATACTTGCGATAATATGAAAAAACCTAGTTATGGTTTTGACCAATCTTCCCCAATATGCTTGTACACACAAAGACGAGATTATCTTTTATAGGAAGAGTTGATATTAAAAACCGGAAATAACCAGTTTTAGGAAATACTATCAAAATCGGAAACCAAGGCTCGTGGGGAAACAATTCCGATTTTGTATCTAGGTCTTTCTTTTGGAAAACCGGTTTTCATGGACTTGGATCTTTATTTGATTGATTCCATGTTTTTGTCCAAAAATCTGTTTACTCTTTTATTACGAGAATTTGATAATATCACTTGAAATTTACTCAAGAATTTTCTACTAGAGTATACAGAGATAAGTTTGAACAAAATATGATATTCGTTAAAAATACCATCAGAATCATAAACCTTGTAATATTTGAAAAGATCACTTGCTTCATTAAAAAGTCGTGAGGTGTATGAAGCAATCCATTGTTAATAGAATTATTAACTCAAAACTCATTCCTTGAAGGATTACACATTTTCCAAAATTGCATCCTAGATAGCGATAGATTGACAGTATTAGATCTGAAAATGTACATATATATACTTTGAGAGGTCATCAAAATATATTTAAGATTCCATATTTTTCAAGAACACAATAGCCATGTTTCATATAATGAAATTTTTTAAGAGGAATCTTATGCATTTTCGAGATACAACTGTCTCATAAAGTATTGTATCATTGCTACTAAACATGTTAGTATTCAAGACACTGATATACAATTCTATGATATCCCACGGATTATGTAAGCCTCTCAAGAAATACATGGACATAATTTCAATTCCTAAGACATTTAAGAATAAGAGTATTACTGTTTATGGGTAAAAATCGTTTCTGCCGATTTCGGTAAATTCGGTAGGTGAGTGAGAAAACTGGTTCAAACCCTAAACAAATGTGCTGCACGTGAGCACGTTATAGATTCAAGAGATCAATCATACAAGTCCGGCCTAAAGCAAGAAATGGCCGTTCCGGACTTGCTTCGGTCACAAAGTGGAGGAGAAGGGTTGATTTGGGGAGGAAGCAAAGAAAGGTATTGAGGAGAGTAGTATCTCGACTTGTATCGAGAAAGTGAAAGCTTAGGAAGCTTGCAAGAGATGGAAGCTTTTGGGAGAGCTTGCAAAGTTGCCTTTATGAGAATGTAGTATTTTTCTCCTGACAGAGACTTGTTGTCTGGTGGAAATAGGTAAGACCTATTTATACAAGTCGAGATTGAAACGTACCCTGGCCTCATGAAGGAAGAGAGTAAAGGGTGAAATAATGGGAGGAGGTGGTAACCGCATGGTTTAATGGGTGAAAACGTTTTCACCATTATTTCCTCTTTTATTTGACCGCTTTATTCCTTTTCACGCTTTCTTAATGTGAGCGTAGTGTACGCTGCATGTCTTGTGACCGCCAAACCAAAACCCTAAAGAAGCATCCCCGGTTTGTGTTGATGTCTCGAGTGTTGGTTGCATCTTGAGTGCAAGTGGCGCTGCTAGTGGCGCGTGTGGCATGTGCCAATGGCATGTGCGGAATGCCTTGGTGGTAGGTTGCACGGTTTGCAAGTTAGGTTACCGGCGTGTGGGTTTGGCATTTGCCAATGGCATGCGCGAAATGCCTTGGTGATAGGTTGCGCGGTTTGCAAGTTAGGCTACCGGCGTGTGTGTTTGGCATGTGCCAATGGATTGTGCGAATGCCTTGGTGGTAGGTTGCACGGTTTTGCAAGTTAGGCTACCGGCGTGTGTGTTTGGCATGTGCCAATGGCATGTGCGGAATGCCTTGGTGGTAGGTTGCAAGGTTTGCAAGTTAGGCTACCGGCGTGTGTGTTTGGCATGTGCCAATGGCACGTGCGGCCATGTTGACCTAGTTGCAAGTCTTGCGAAGCCTAGGGCGCTATATTTGGCATGGGCCAAAGGCATAGCGGCTTGGAAATATGGCTTGCGACACGTGTTGGCATGTGCCAATGGCACGTGCGGCCATGTTGACCTAGTTGCAAGTCTTGCAAGCCTAGGGCGCTATATTTGGCGTGGGCCAAAGGCATAGCGGCTTGGAAATATGGCTTGCAAGTCTTGCAAGCCTAGGGCGCTATATTTGGCGTGGGCCAAAGGCATAGCGGCTTGGAAATATGGCTTGCGACACGTGTTGGCATGTGCCAATGGCACGTGCGGCCATGTTGACCTAGTTGCAAGTCTTGCAAGCCTAGGGCGCTATATTTGGCGTGGGCCAAAGGCATAGCGGCTTGGAAATATGGCTTGCGACACGTGTTGGCATGTGCCAATGGCACGTGCGGCCATGTTGACCTAGTTGCAAGTCTTGCAAGCCTAGGGCGCTATATTTGGCGTGGGCCAAAGGCATAGCGGCTTGGAAATATGGCTTGCGACACGTGTTGGCATGTGCCAATGGCACGTGTGGGCATGTTGACATAGTTGCAAGTCTTGCAAACCTAGGGCACTATATTTTGGCGTGGGCCAAAGGCATAGCGGCTTGGAAATATGGCTTGCGACACGTGTTGGCATGTGCCAATGGCACGTGCGGCCATGTTGACCTAGTTGCAAGTCTTGCAAGCCTAGGGCGCTATATTTGGCGTAGGCCAAAGGCATAACGGCTTGGAAATATGGCTTGCGACACATGTTGGCATGTGCCAATGGCACGTGCGGCCATGTTGACCTAGTTACAAGTCTTGCAAGCCTAGGGCGCTATATTTGGCGTGGGCCAAAGGCATAGCGGCTTGGAAATATGGCTTGCGACACATGTTGGCATGTGCCAATGGCACGTGCGGCCATGTTGACCTAGTTACAAGTCTTGCAAGCCTAGGGCGCTATATTTGGCGTGGGCCAAAGGCATAGCGGCTTGGAAATATGGCTTGCGACACGTGTTGGCATGTGCCAATGGCACGTGCGGCCATGTTGACCTAGTTGCAAGTCTTGCAAGCCTAGGGCGCTATATTTGGCGTGGGCCAAAGGCATAGCGGCTTGGAAATATGGCTTGCGACACGTGTTGGCATGTGCCAATGGCACGTGTGGCCATGTTGACCTAGTTGCAAGTCTTGCAAACCTAGGGCACTATATTTGGCGTGGGCCAAAGGCATAGCGGCTTGGAAATATGGCTTGCGACACGTGTTGGCATGTGCCAATGGCACGTGCGGCCATGTTGACCTAGTTACAAGTCTTGCAAGCCTAGGGCGCTATATTTGGCGTGGGCCAAAGGCATAACGGCTTGGAAATATGGCTTGCGACACATGTTGGCCTGTGCCAATGGCACGTGCGGCCATGTTGACCTAGTTTCAAGTCTTGCAAGCCTAGGGCGCTATATTTGGCGTGGGCCAAAGGCATAGCGGCTTGGAAATATGGCTTGCGACACATGTTGGCATGTGCCAATGGCACGTGCGGCCATGTTGACCTAGTTACAAGTCTTGCAAGCCTAGGGCGCTATATTTGGCGTGGGCCAAAGGCATAGCGGCTTGGAAATATGGCTTGCGACACGTGTTGGCATGTGCCAATGGCACGTGCGGCCATGTTGACCTAGTTGCAAGTCTTGCAAACCTAGGGCGCTATATTTGGCGTGGGCCAAAGGCATAGCGGCTTGGAAATATGGCTTGCGACACGTGTTGGCATGTGCCAATGGCACGTGTGGCCATGTTGACCTAGTTGCAAGTCTTGCAAACCTAGGGCACTATATTTGGCGTGGGCCAAAGGCATAGCAAACTTGGAAATATGGCTTGCGACATGTGTTGGCATGTGCCAATGGCACGTGTGGCCATGTTGACCTAGTTGCAAGTCTTGCAAGCCTAGGGCGCTATATTTAGCGTGGGCCAAAGGCATAGTGGCTTGGAAATATGGCTTGCGACACATGTTGGCATGTGCCAATGGCACGTGCGGCCATGTTGACCTAGTTGCAAGTCTTGCAAACCTAGGGCACTATATTTGGCGTGGGCCAAAGGCATAGCTGCTTGGAAATATGGCTTGCGACACGTGTTGGCATGTGCCAATGGCACGTGCGGCCATGTTGACCTAGTTGCAAGTCTTGCAAGCCTAGGGCGCTATATTTAGCGTGGGCCAAAGGCATAGCGGCTTGGAAATATGGCTTGCGACACGTGTTGGCATGTGCCAATGGCACGTGCGGCCATGTTGACCTAGTTGCAAGTCTTGCAAGCCTAGGGCGCTATATTTGGCGTGGGCCAAAGGCATAGCGGCTTGGAAATATGGCTTGTGACACGTGTTGGCATGTGCCAATGGCACGTGCGGCCATGTTGACCTAGTTGCAAGTCTTGCAAGCCTAGGGCGCTATATTTGGCGTGGGCCAAAGGCATAGCGGCTTGGAAATATGGCTTGCGACACGTGTTGGCATGTGCCAATGGCACGTGCGGCCATGTTGACCTAGTTGCAAGTCTTGCAAGCCTAGGGCACTATATTTGGCGTGGGCCAAAGGCATAGCGGCTTGGAAATATGGCTTGCGACACATATTGGCATGTGCCAATGGCACGTGCGGCCATGTTGACCTAGTTGCAAGTCTTGCAAGCCTAGGCGCTATATTTGGCGTGGGCCAAAGGCATAGCGGCTTGGAAATATGGCTTGCGACACATGTTGGCATGTGCCAATGGCACGTGCGGCCATGTTGACCTAGTTGCAAGTCTTGCAAGCCTAGGGCGCTATATTTGGCGTGGGCCAAAGGCATAGCGGCTTGGAAATATGGCTTGCGACACGTGTTGGCATGTGACAATGGCACGTGCGGCCATGTTGACCTAGTTGCAAGTCTTGCAAGCCTAGGGCGCTATATTTGGCGTGGGCCAAAGGCATAGCGGCTTGGAAATATGGCTTGCGACACGTGTTGGCATGTGCCAATGGCACGTGCGGCCATGTTGACCTAGTTGCAAGTCTTGCAAGCCTAGGGCGCTATATTTGGCGTGGGCCAAAGGCATAGCGGCTTGGAAATTTGGCATTGTTTCCATGGTGCGCGGTGGTGCGGCTTGGTTTGGCATTGTTGCCATGGTGCGCGATATGCGGCTTGGTTTGGCATTGCCCATGGTGCGCGAGTGTGCGGCTTGGTTTGGCATTGTTGCCATGGTGCGCGCCATGGTGCGGCTTGGTTTGGCATTCTTTGCCATGGTGCACGGGGTGTGGCTTGGTTTGGCATTCTTGCCATGGTGCGCGGGTGCGGCTTGGTTTGGCATTCTTTGCCATGGTGCGCAGGGTGCGGCTTGGTTTGGCATTGTTGCCATGGTGCGCGATATGCGGCTTGGTTTGCTATTGTTGCCATGGTGCGCGAGATGCGGCTTGGTTTTGGAATAAGGGTTACGTGTTGAAAACCCTAATGCGGTATTTTGAAAAAATACCCCTATTAATTATTTACACAGGTTAAATGCTCTTAGTTAATGTGTTGCGGGTCGCACTAGGTCATGGGGTTTTACGATTTTACCCCTTGTCTAAAAACCACCATCAACATTAAGTCCCCTGCTTAGCTCGGAACAGGGGCTTTGTTGCGAGGTAAGCATAAGATGGTGACAAACTATTAACAAAAAACCGTAAAGAAAAAATCAAGGAGGCTTGTCGACCTTTTATAAATAGGATTTGGAATCCTTGCCTCTGGTAGTTTTGCACAAATCGGGAGGGCGGCACAATTGGGGGCCGTGCGGCTTAGGCGACGTTGGGAAGTTGGCGTGAGTAGGGAAAATGAGTGTGCTAGATGGTGGGACCGGCGCAAGGTGTGGAAGTTGTGCGTGCTTGCAGGCGTGACTTGGGCGGCCATTGGGAAGTCGGTGTAATTGGTGGGGCGGTGCAACTTGGGCGACGTTGGGAAGTTGGCGTGAGTTGGGAAATGGCGTGCTAGGCTGGTGGGACCGGCACAAGATGTGGAAGATGTGCGTGCTTCTTGACGTGACTTGGCGGTCATTGGGAAGTTGGCGTGAGTTGGGAAAACCGAGCGTGCTAGCCGGTGGGACTGGCGCAAGGTAGGGAAGTTGTGCGTGCTTGCTGCGTGACTTGATGGGATCGGTGTAAACAAGGAGGGAGTAGGTGTTTCTCTGAGATAGCAAAGTTTCCTTATTTTGCCTTTCCTTCACGCGGCTTGATTAGGGCATCGTTCATGCCAAAAAATATGGAAGCGTTATGTCCCTCATTGCTTCCTTTCCTTTTTAAAGGTTACAGTATTCAAACCCAACGCAACCGCATCATCTCCCTCGTTTGAGAAAAGGTTCTTCTTGTTGAATTTCTCTCTTTGTCATGTCACGTGATTCGAATCATCTTCTAACCAGTCGGAGGTTCTCCCGGATGAAGGCGTGAGTCGACTCTTGCATGAGCATCCCAACAAAGGTTATTCGGGTTAAGAAAATCATACCGGTATGTTTTCTTCTTCTTTGCGGACCGTCGTACACTTTACCAGCCGCTTGTTGTATAAATGGAAAATTTCCCTTTTGTGCGGAGATATCCCGTTGGAGCATGCGTCATCTTTATTATCGACGAGGATGACCTAGTCGTTCCCCTTCCTTCGAATCCGTCCTTGTTGACTGCTGCGAACTTGGAGGACGCTGATTTAGGGCTCTATCTTACGAAATGGGATGCAGCGAGAAGTCCCCGGTCATACTTCGGTTTGATATGATGGAATGGATGAATACGTGAATGTAACCTTATGGCGTGCTTTTGGAGTTTTCGGTGCACATGTACGGCTTCATGTTGAGAAATTCCCGCGGCTCGTAAAACCTCGATAGTGATGATGTTGAAATCAGTAATAACCTGGTTGAGGGGAGTGAAAGCATCTCACGCTGGTAGTCCCCATGCATAACATACTTTCATTACATCGCCTTGAATCCCCCCTCCACGGGATTTGATATAAGCCTATCGTACTCTTCTGGATGTGACACTGGGATGCTCGGAAATTACATGATGACATATTCGGATAGTGCAGGGCTTGGGATCCTCCGCGGCCTCGTAAAGTGTTGAAGGCGTCTTCTAGACGAGAGGGTGATGATGTTCTTGCGCTGCACCCTTGAAGAGTAGAGGACCTTGTTGTGGGTACGGATTTTTGGTGGACTGTTCTTCGTAGCTTTGACAGTGAAGGGATCCCGTGTATATCTTCCGTTCTCAAGTATGGTTTACGTGTTTCCATATTTGTAGTAATTCTTCTTTGCGGTGAAGCTCTGGCCGGTATCAACGAATGAGGGGCAACAGTTCTTGGTAGGAGATGTAATCAGGAGAAATTAGATTGTCGTGGTAACAAAGTAGGTTGGCTGATATTCCATGGGCTTCCGTGGATGTAAAAGTATTGGCTGGATGCGTAAGCGAGCAAACTTTCCATGATCACGAGTTTTGGCGAGATGGATTAAAAGGTGTCCATGACTACGAAGATTGGCTGGATGTGACTATGTTCCTTGATATGGGGAGTGTGGCGGCACGACCCTTTGCAGGAAGGAGTGGCATTAAAGCGAACGTTGAAGCGAAGCGCTGCCGGAGAACGTTGATGCGTAGCTACTTTCGAGAGAACGTTGATGCGGAGCTACTTCTGGAGAGAACGTTGAAAAGACATCTTGCAACTCTCAGAGCCTTGACGGCTACCATTTTGAAGTCGGAGGCCGCGTCACGTTCTGTCAAACTCGACATCCCTCAAGAGAAAAGAGGTTAGGAGTCCCCAGTTACATCTGTCGATCGTGCTTTCTAGGAGAGGTTGGGGTTTGGGAACGGCTTCCCAGGGCCGGAAACGCCGCTTCCGTGATGCGGTGCGGTTGAGAGATGCAAATATGTCTTGATGCTATGCCTTGGAGAAATATAAAATCTCACATAACTGTTTCATCATAGATCATGCGATTTTGTGGGCGAAGTTCCAATTATGAGGGTCCCGAAGCGGAAGAAGGGTCTCCATGAACTCGGGAGAGTTGTTGATTTCCATTACTTTCGATTTTGGAGAAGTCCTTCCCGATCTTCACGTGTGACGAAATTGGATTGCTTATCCCCTTCAATCAAGGCGTTCAAGAGCAACGCGAGCCTCTTCATCTATAACGCGCGTCTGTTTGAAGTATCTTTCATCTTTTTCATCGAATCAACAATGCTAAACGGAGGTCGGCTTCTTCCGATCTTCCAAGATCTTGCCCGATGGTGGAGTAGCGTCTCTGGTGACGGTTGGAGCTTTCATGCTTGAAGAACCGTTGGGGTGGCGGAAGTGGCTGCTGGTTACGTGATCGTAAGTGTATCGTGCGGAGATGACATGGTTTTGATCACGCAGTCTTTGGAGCCATGGCGCTGTTTCGAAGGCGAGGATGGTCTTTGGAAGGGCGCAAGATGTTAGCGCGGAAGGATGCAAACTGTTAGCACAAAGTGTGGTAATCGCGGGGGCATGCGCGTGCGGCATGTGTGCACTGAGTAGCGCGTCGGCAAGCGCTTAAAGCGGCAAGCGCTGGCATGCGCGTCTGGCAAGCGCATCGGTAAGCGCATCCCGGGAAACGCGTCCAGTAGGCATTGGATCGTCTTGGAATGGGCGCGACTTGGTGTGGACGCTGTCTTGGATTTCGGTATGGTGTGGACCATTGGCTTGGCACGTCTTTGGCTTGGCGTGGCTTGGACTTGTTCCTGCGGGCCCAGTTGCCTCTTCCCATATGTAGCTCAAACAAGAAATTCTTTCCTTATTCAAATTCAAAAAGTGTTATGCTTATGAAATGGGTTGGCTCCCCTTTTTACCTCGTATCTTTGTTATCACGTCATGGTGTTAGCGATAACGCGGTAGTGACAAAGTGGGCAAGCATATCCATTATGTACTCCAGCGTTTCTCTTTCAATTTGTTTTATTGTTTTCTTGTCTTTGGTGTAAACCGTAGCCATAGGTATTCCTTTCATAAACTTGTGGAAATACTTCATCATAAATAATTCTTCAAATGTTACTTTAGTAACGTCTGCTAATAGTGACAGTGTAATTATTATTGTGCAAAGTAGGTATGTACGGGTAGGTGAATTTTTTTTTCTTTGAAAGACAAACAAAGCGCTGGTTTATGGTTTTTGTCTTCCGGATTTCTTGGGTTGATAGATAAATATTAGCTTTTGAGGATATTGGATTATTTACGGGATGAATGGTTTTGATAATATGACTCTGATTATGTTTTGGGAAAGGAATATTTCTTTTATGAAAGTGTGTGCTAGCAATAGGCACAATACTCAGTAGTATAATGGTTTTACTAAGAACCTAAAAACAAATCGTATATCTTGCCCAGTCTGAATTTACTCACTTCATAGGTTTTTGCGAACATGCCCCTCTTCATGTAAAAAGGCGGTTTCTTTGGTAGCATCGCCGATTAGTCCCCGATTGCTTTGTAGCGTATTCAACGAGTCCCGCTTTTCTCGTGTAGTTTTTGCAACGTGGTAACCGGTCGTGGCGGTTGAGTCGGACCGAGTCGCAAGTCCCCAATCGCTGGTAGCATCTTCAATGAGTCCCCGGTTTTCTCGTGTAGTTTTTGCAAATAGTAGCAAGTCATCTGGTAGTTGAGTCGGATCGAGTCGCCTTCCCCTACCATCTTGACATCTGGGTCGAAGAACGAGATCGACAGTCTGACATTGTAGCCGATAGATCAATCCTCCCGCTATGGTCGCCAATTGTTTATGGGTAAAAATCGTTTTGCCGATTTCGGTAAATTCGGTAGGTGAGTGAGAAACTGGTTCAAACCCTAAACAAATGTCTTGCACGTGAGCACTTTATAGATTCGAGAGATCAATCTGTACAAGTCCTACCTAAACCAAGAAATGGCCGTTCCAGACTTGCTTCGGTCACAAAGTGGAGGAGAAGGGTTGATTTGGGGAGGGAAGCAAAGAAAGGTGTTGAGGAGAGTAGTATCTCGACTTATATCAGAAAGTGAAAGCTTAGGAAGCTTGCAAGAGATGGAAGCTTTTGGGAGAGCTTGCAAAGTTGCCTTTACGAGTGTAGTATTTTCTCTCCGACCGAGACTTGTTGTATGGGTGGAAATAGGTAAGACCTATTTATACAAGTCGAGATTGAAACGTACCACGGCCTCATGAAGGAAGAGAGTAAAGGGTGAAATAATGGGAGGAGGTGGTAACCGCATGGTTTAATGGGTGAAAACGTTTTTCACCATTATTTCCTCTTTTATTTGACCGCTTTATTCCTTTTCACGCTTTCTTAATGTGAGCGTAGTGTACGCCGCATCTTTGTGACCGCCAAACCAAAACCCTAAAGAAGCATCCCCGGTTGTGTTGATGTCTCGAGTGTTGGTTGCATCTTGAGTGCAAGTGGCGCGCTAGTGGCGCGTGTGGCATGTGCCAATGGCATGTGCGGAATGCCTTGGTGGTAGGTTGCACGGTTTTCAAGTTAGGTTACCAGCGTGTGGGTTTGGCATTTGCCAATGGCATGCGCGGGATGCCTTGGTGGTAGGTTGTGCGGTTTGCAAGTTAGGCTACCAGCGTGTGTGTTTGGCATGTGCCAATGGCATGTGCGGAATGCCTTGGTGGTAGGTTGCACGGTTTGCAAGTTAGGCTACCGGCGTGTGTGTTTGGCATGTGCCAATGGCATGTGAGAATGCCTTGGTGGTAGGTTGCACGGTTTGCAAGTTAGGCTACCGGCATGTGTGTTTGGCATGTGCCAATGGCACGTGCGGCCATGTTGACCTAGTTACAAGTCTTGCACGCCTAGGGCGCTATATTTGGCGTGGGCCAAAGGCATAGCGGCTTGGAAATATGGCTTGCGAAAGGGGCATGTGCAAAGGCATAGCGGCTTGGAAATATAGCGCTTGGAAATATGGCTTGCGACACGTGTTGGCATGTGCCAATGGCACGTGTGGCCATGTTGACCTAGTTGCAAGTCTTGCAAGCCTAGGGCGCTATATTTGGCGTGGGCCAAAGGCATAGCGGCTTGGAAATATGGCTTGCGACACGTGTTGGCATGTGCCAATGGCACGTGCGGCCATGTTGACCTAGTTGCAAGTCTTGCAAGCCTAGGGCGCTATATTTGGCGTGGGCCAAAGGCATAGCGGCTTGGAAATATGGCTTGCGACACGTGTTGGCATGTGCCAATGGCACGTGCGGCCATGTTGACCTAGTTGCAAGTCTTGCAAGCCTAGGGCGCTATATTTGTCGTGGGCCAAAGGCATAGCGGCTTGGAAATATGGCTTGCGACACGTGTTGGCATGTGCCAATGGCACGTGCGGCCATGTTGACCTAGTTGCAAGTCTTGCAAACCTAGGGCTCTATATTTGGCGTGGGCCAAAGGCATAGCGGCTTGGAAATATGGCTTGCGACACGTGTTGGCATGTCCCAATGGCACGTGCGGCCATGTTGACCTAGTTGCAAGTCTTGCAAGCCTAGGGCGCTATATTTGGCGTGGGCCAAAGGCATACCGGGTTGGAAATATGGCTTGCGACACATGTTGGCATGTGCCAATGGCACGTGCGGCCATGTTGACCTAGTTGCAAGTCTTGCAAGCCTAGAGCGCTATATTTGGCGTGGGCCAAAGGCATAGCGGCTTGGAAATATGGCTTGCGACACGTGTTGGCATGTGCCAATGGCACGTGCAGCCATGTTGACCTAGTTGCAAGTCTTGCAAACCTAGGGCACTATATTTGGCGGGGGCCAAAGGCATAGCGGCTTGGAAATATGGCTTGCGACACGTGTTGGCATGTGCCAATGGCACGTGCGGCCATGTTGACCTAGTTGCAAGTCTTGCAAGCCTAGGGCGCTATATTTGGCGTGGGCCAAAGGCATAGCGGCTTGGAAATATGGCTTGCGACACATGTTGGCATGTGCCAATGGCACGTGCAGCCATGTTGACCTAGTTGCAAGTCTTGCAAACCTAGGGCGCTATATTTGGCGTGGGCCAAAGGCATAGCGGCTTGGAAATATGGCTTGCGACACGTGTTGGCATGTGCCAATGGCACGTGCGGCCATGTTGGCCTAGTTGCAAGTCTTGCAAACCTAGGGCACTATATTTGGCGTGGGCCAAAGGCATAGCGGCTTGGAAATATGGCTTGCGACACGTGTTGGCATGTGCCAATGGCACGTGCAGCCATGTTGACCCTAGGTTTGCAAGACTTGCAAACCTAGGGCGCTATATTTGGCGTGGGCCAAAGGCATAGCGGCTTGGAAATATGGCTTGCGACACGTGTTGGCATGTGCCAATGGCACGTGCGGCCATGTTGACCTAGTTGCAAGTCTTGCAAGCCTAGGCGCTATATTTGGCGTGGGCCAAAGGCATAGCGGCTTGGAAATATAGCTTGCGACACATGTTGTCATGTGCCAATGGCACGTGCGTCCATGTTGACCTAGTTGCAAGTCTTGCAAACCTAGGACACTATATTTGGCGTGGGCCAAAGGCATAGCGGCTTGGAAATATGGCTTGCGACACGTGTTGGCATGTGCCAATGGCACGTGCGGCCATGTTGACCTAGTTGCAAGTCTTGCAAGCCTAGGGCGCTATATTTGGCGTGGGCCAAAGGCATAGCGGCTTGGAAATATGGCTTGCGACACATGTTGGCATGTGCCAATGGCACGTGCGTCCATGTTGACCCTAGTTGCAAGTCTTGCAAGCCTAGGGCGCTATATTTGGCGTGGGCCAAAGGCATAGCGGCTTGGAAATATGGCTTGCGACACGTGTTGGCATGTGCCAATGGCACGTGCGGCCATGTTGACCTAGTTGCAAGTCTTGCAAGCCTAGGGCGCTATATTTGGCGTGGGCCAAAGGCATAGCGGCTTGGAAATATGGCTTGCGACACGTGTTGGCATGTGCCAATGGCACGTGCGGCCATGTTGACCTAGTTGCAAGTCTTGCAAGCCTAGGGCGCTATATTTGGCGTGGGCCAAAGGCATAGCGGCTTGGAAATATGGCTTGCGACACGTGTTGGCATGTGCCAATGGCACGTGCGGCCATGTTGACCTACTTGTAAGTCTTGCAAACCTAGGGCGCTATATTTGGCGTGGGCCAAAGGCATAGCGGCTTGGAAATATGGCTTGCGACACGTGTTGGCATGTGCCAATGGCACGTGCGGCCATGTTGACCTAGTTGCAAGTCTTGCAAGCATGAGGGCGCTATATTTGGCGTGGGCCAAAGGCATAGCGGCTTGGAAATATGGCTTGCGACACGTGTTGGCATGTGCCAATGGCACGTGCGGCCATGTTGACCTAGTTGCAAGTCTTGCAAACCTAGGGCGCTATATTTGGCGTGGGCCAAAGGCATAGCGGCTTGGAAATATGGCTTGCGACACGTGTTGGCATGTGCCAATGGCACGTGCGGCCATGTTGACCTAGTTGCAAGTCTTGCAAACCTAGGGCGCTATATTTGGCGTGGGCCAAAGGCATAGCGGCTTGGAAATATGGCTTGCGACACGTGTTGGCATGTGCGATGGCACGTGTGGCCATGTTGACCTAGTTGCAAGTCTTGCAAGCCTAGGGCGCTATATTTGGCGTGGGCCAAAGGCATAGCGGCTTGGAAATATGGCTGCGACACGTGTTGGCATGTGCCGATGGCACGTGCGGCCATGTTGACCTAGTTGCAAGTCTTGCAAGCCTAGGGGCACTATATTTGGCGTGGGCCAAAGGCATAGCGGCTTGGAAATATGGCTTGCGACACGTGTTGGCATGTGCAAATGGCACGTGTGGCCATGTTGACCTAGTTGCAAGTCTTGCAAACCTAGGGCTATATTTGGCGTGGGCCAAAGGCATAATAAATATGGCTTGCGACACGTGTTGGCATGTGCCAATGGCCATGTTGACCTAGTTGCATGTCTTGCAAGCCTTGGGCGCTATATTTGGCGTGGGCCAAAGGCATAGCGGCTTGGAAATATGGCTTGCGACACGTGTTGGCATGTGCCAATGGCACGTGCGGCCATGTTGACCTAAATTGCAAGTCTTGCAAGCCTAGGGCGCTATATTTGGCGTGGGCCAAAGGCATAGCGGCTTGGAAATATGGCTTACGACACGTGTTGGCATGTGCCAATGGCACGTGTGGCCATGTTGACCTAGTTGCAAGTCTTGCAAACCTAGGGCACTATATTTGGCGTGGGCCAAAGGCATAGCGGCTTGGAAATATGGCTTGCGACACGTGTTGGCATGTGCCAATGGCACGTGCGGCCATGTTGACCTAGTTGCAAGTCTTGCAAGCCTAGGGCGCTATATTTGGCGTGGGCCAAAGGCATAGCGGCTTGAAATATGGCTTGCGACACATGTTGGCATGTGCCAATGGCACGTGCGGCCATGTTGACCTAGTTGCAAGTCTTGCAAGCCTAGGGCGCTATATTTGGCGTGGGCCAAAGGCATAGCGGCTTGGAAATATGGCTTGCGACACCTGTTGGCATGTGTCGATGGCACGTGCGGCCATGTTGACCTAGTTGCAAGTCTTGTAAGCCTAGGGCGCTATATTTGGCGTGGGCCAAAGGCATAGCGGCTTGAAAATATGGCTTGCGACACGTGTTGGCATGTGCCAATGGCACGTCTCGACCATGTTGACCTAGTTGCAAGTCTTGCAAGCCTAGGGCGCTATATTTGGCGTGGGCCAAAGGCATAGCGGCTTGGAAATATGGCTTGCGACACGTGTTGGCATGTGCCAATGGCACGTGCGGCCATGTTGACCTGGTTGCAAGTCTTGCAAGCCTAGGGGCACTATATTTAGCGTGGGCCAAAGGCATAGCGGCTTGAAATTTGGCATTGTTGCCATGGTGCGCGGGTGCGTCTTGGTTTGGCATTGTTAATTTGGTGCGCGGTATGCGCTTGGTTTGGCATTGTTGCCATGGTGCGCAGATATGCGGCTTGGCTGGCATTGTTGCCATGGTGCGCGAGATGCGGCTTGGTTTGGCATTCTTTGCCATGGTGCGCGGGTGCGGCTTGGTTTGGCATTGCTTTGCCATGGTGCGCGGTGCGGCTTGGTTTGGCATTGCTGCTGCCATGGTGCGCGTGGGTGCGGCTTGGTTTGGCATTGCTGCCATGGTGCGCAGAGGTGCGGCTTGGTTTGGCGTTGTTGCCATGGTGGTGCGCAATATGCGGCTTGGTTTGGCATTGTTGCCATGGTGCGCGAGATGCGGCTTGGTTTTGGAATTAGGGTTACGTGTTGAAAACCTAATCTGGTATTTTGAAAAAAATACCCCTATTAATTATTTACACACGAGTTAATGCTCTTAGTTAATGTGTTGCGGGTCGCACTAGGTCATGGGGTTTTACGATTTTACCCCTTGTCTAAAAACCACCATCAACAATTACATACTTCATTCGTGTCTTCCACCATAATTTTTTGAAGTAGTCAAATCCTGTCGTTACGTTAACTAAGTCACTCATTAGATTCATTCTTATAGGTTGGATCGCACCAAACACAGATTTTTAGATCTTTCCATGTTTTCCTGCTCCGATACAAATTGAAAAGACGAGGGTACCCAAATATACCTCAATCTAAAACTTTTCCACCTATAAGTCCTTTCTCCGAAAGTGATTGTCTATGGACTGAGTCAAGACAATGCAATAAATCGTTTCACACTTTGTGTGATCGTCTATGGATACTAGATCGAGACAATACAACAACAAAGTCTGTTTACTTGATAATAGGTTCGAACTTAACCAAACAATATAAGATTGCTATCAAGTAAATAGGAATTAATGTTTGTAGATTTTTCTTCTAATTATAATAAAATAATTATAATTGCGGAAATAGAAAAGTAAAAGACACAACAAGATTTTGTTAACGAGGAAACCGCAAATGCAGAAAAACCCCGGGTCCTTTTCCATAATTGAATACTCTCAGGATTAAGCCGCTATAAAAAATCTAAACCAACTTCGTATAGTTGAGACCAAGCAACTAAACCTATAGTTCACCTAGTTCCATCTGTATCCCTGCGCCTCCAACTTGTAAATAAGTCACGCACTTGGAACAATTCCTTTGCTTCGTATTCCAAACAGTAAAGGAACAACAAATCTGCTCGGTAACAACTCTTTTCAATCAAGTGATATGAGTCTGACAAAAGGCTATTCCGTTTATCCCAATAAACTCCTTTGTCGGGTTCTTAGATCAATCAATCAACAATCACCAAAGTAACTGTCAAGAATATGCAATCAATATTCTTAATCCAAAGAATGATATTGATGCCGATCTACACAACTAATCAATCCAATCTATCACAAGGATAAACCGATTATAGTTGGATCCCCAGCCGATCAAGTTTTGTGCACACCAAAGAATATGAACCCAAATCAGAAATCTTCAAAGTCTTCTTTGTCTTCAAATCTTCTTAGATCTTCAATAAACACATGCACACCACAAACTTAAATCTCTTGTGATCAATCACACACAAAACGGAGTCTGTTAACGTTAGATTATCACAAGATGTCTTTAGATCTACAAACAATCTAAAGATCCCCATCGAAACTTCGATCTAGTTTGAGTGAATCATATATCAGAAGAGAAGATTCTCAAGCATAAACAAACTAGGTGCAATCAAAGTTCAACCACCGTTAGTCAATCAAATCAATCGGAAACTAATAATAAATTGCAGTTCTCTAGTTTCCCACCAACGGTACTAATAGAGCTTCTCAATCCCAAAGAAGTTTTTAAACCGAAGCGTAGTAGAGATTTTGCCTAATTAGGTTACTTTCCTCTACGAATAGGCAGGCTCCACCAGTAACAACACAACAAGGTAGTTTTGCTTGCTTATAGGATTAGTTTGCTTGAAATGCAAACTTCAATATTTATAGACCAAGGAAGTTTGGACACCAAGGAATTTCCAAAACCGAAAATATTGTCAAGATATTCATTAATTCTCAAATTCAATTTCCATAATTCTGGAAATGCTTTGTCCAAATATTTACCGAAATCTCTAAAGAAAATATCAATTAGTAAATGCCCATTACCAATTTTAACTTTATAAAGATATGCATTTATTTGCTTGGAAAATAACAACATATAAACCAAAAATCTTAATTAAAAGATTCTCAATTATTTCGATCCTGGATTCTCATTTAGCTATTAAGGAATATCTTTGAAAAATAAAAGATAAGAGTTATTGCACATGTTCAAAGTATGTCGACATCTTAACTTTGTAAATCCATTTTCATATTTACAATCTTGGAACCGATTTGCCACACTTCCAAACAAGTTTAGAATTGATTCATCGACTTCCAAGAACTATGTGATTGATTAAGAACACTCAATCACTAATCATGGGTTTCACTTGTTCTACCAAAACAAGTTTCGTTTCTACCTTCTATGTGAGTACTAGATACGGTCACACTAGCTTTCCAAAATTTGGTTGACTAGGTACTAGGATCGGTTCCCACATATATATGGTATCTAAATTGTATTTGGTGCACATGTCCACCAGGATCGGTTCCCAAAAAACTAAAAATGTGTTGCACATGTTTATATGATCGGTTCCCAATAACTAGAAACTTGTTGCACCTCTTACAAGGATCGATTCCCCTTTGTGACCAGTTGCACCTCTTCATGGGATCGGTTCCCCAATACTAGATTTGTTCATACCATACTAATAACAATAAACCGATCATACCATCTCGGTGATTACTTAAGATCGGTTTCACTAATAAAAGTCATACCAATACAAAAGTCATGCCTTGTGAATAGTTTTACCAAGAACAAAAACAAGTCATGAGCGGTTCTACTAATCATACATATTGGTAATCCAAATATTTGCAATGAATAACAAATACCAATAAGCCTAGCGATTTCCCTTTCGATTCACAAGCCAAGTTTACGAACTACTTCCTTTAAACAAATATAAAACATTGTTTCCTAAGATGAAATCTTCACCTTTACCCATACACATAATCACAATATAATTCAAACGATTATGTCGATGTCTTATATATGAAGTTCTAAGGATTGGCGTTATACTTCGTATAATATTTCCTTAATACTACGTCTAACTAGAGTATAATCATTCACAACTTAGCGATTATGTTTTCAATATGCACGACTTGAAAGATACGTTAGGGAATGAAACAGTTCAAGTCAAATATTACTAACCTAGAGGAAGGATGATGTCGTCGTTGTAGCTCCTTACTTCTTCGCTTCTTCAAGTCTTCATGTAATACATGTAATGTCTCATCCTAATACTTTCAAGCTAACCTATCTGAAGTTGACTCTAGTACATAATCAAGCGACTCTTTAAATGAGTTTTGATTCACTAAAAGATGACAACCAAACTTGACATACCAACGCTTGGTGAGTTCAACCGAGCTATGCTCTAACAAAGCTCTTGTGGAGAAATTGGCTCAAAAAAGTGGCATTTGGACCCAGGACAAAATTTATAAAGGCACCCCGGAGAAGTGTTAAAGGCGCCCCCGAAGCACCCGCAAAAATTGATATTGACACCCAAGAAGTACTACTAAAGGCACTTTGTGTTGGATAAGGGGCACCTCAAATGATTAGGGGTACCCTCCTGCTATTCATACCCCACCGGTGGTTAGGGGACACCACCTTCTTCACGATTTAAAATGGAAATTTGGCGGGAAGATTTCTTTCACGTCTGCGTAACTTATGGATTGGTTTGGTCGGAGTTTTTCGTGGAGTTTTGGTCGGGGTTTGATTGGTTTGGGCATGTTACGATCATACGGGGCTGGTTTGGTAAGTCCAAAATTGTATTAATGAATATCAAATATTTACAAAGTGTTTACAAGAAAAGAGATCAAAGATCCCAAAAACTTATAAACTATTTGAATCAGAATAAGAGACATGAGGAAATTCTAAAGACTTTAGAAAATAAGGTCTCTCATCAAGTTTCCATACTCATACGGGGCTGGTACGTGGGTTGTGATCGAAGAAAAATCAAGTTTCCATACTTATCTCGCGTAAACAGGCAAGAGAGAGTCTCGGGAGTTAGTCCTATTTTTGGAAGTTGCGTACAAGTTTGGAGAGTATATTGTACTCCCTCAGTTCCATTTTAGATGAGTGTTTAGGTTATTTTTTTGTTCCACAATACTCGATAATTTTCATATTTTTACCACAAAACTACTCATAATACCCTAACATTTTGTCTTGGAACTATAAATTTATTTTTAAATACACTAATAACAATTAATGTTTGGAGACTTTTCTCAAGGGTATGAATAAATTTTTTTTATATCTCTCTCCATTTCTTAATCTGCGTGAAAACTCCTAAAACATCATCTAAAATGGAACGGAGGGAGTATAAGGATTATGTTCTATCGAGTTGGAGGGTCTGGATAAGCATCAAAGACACGTAAATAGAGAAAGAAGAGGAGAGTTTTACGTAACTTTGCCGTGGGTAGAAGAAATAAGATATCCGAGATAGTCTTGGGAACTATTTGATCTATGGTGTATATAAGAGCTTTGGGGAATATCGAAGGGGTTATCGGGTGTCGGGGGAAGCCAAGAAGGCTCAGGAACGAATAAAAATAATTGCAGATAAGTTCTCTGCTGCTGCGGAAGAAGAAGGGCACGAAGAACATTGTACCAGCAAAGACAGACATGAAAACTACGACAGAGAAGACAGTCTTATTTTACAGCAGTCTTATTCTTTCTGTTTCCTTGTATGATCATTACTGCAATGCATATAAACGTTGCGATTAAACTGTTTTATTCCTTTTGAGCCTCTTCACCTTTGTAAACATCTTTTGAGCTATGAATAAATATTTTGAGCGTGTTTTGGGCATGAGGACCCATTCTTCATGCATGTGGTAATTGATAGGTGTCGTAAAACACCTAATTTTATATATAGTATTTATGCTTTCTTTGCGAGTTTTCTTGTAAATTATGTATCTTATATTGGTTTTGAGTAATCAGGTATTTTGGAGTCATTGGAGCAAAAAGAAATGGAACTTGCTCAAATATTAGATTTCCTCTCATCATGGTGACAAGAGCGGAAAGGCGAAGCTATCGGCGAAAGAACGAGACCAATCCGGTTCCGTACGAGAAGGTTACGAGCAAAATCAACAGTTAAGCTTGTCAGTTCCCAAGGACTGAAAGTACAAAAAGAATATGTGGTGGCCTGTATCATATATTGGGCGCCTATAGTAATAACATCCATTACCACACTTTGGTAGGTGCTCAGAAAGATGATTTCCTACGTTAACTGCAAGTGCACAGGCCTATTGGAGGCAAGGGCAAGCACAGGTCGATCCCACAGAGAAGTGGTGTGTGCAAGGGTGAACTAATGGCTTACTAACTGATTTCAGGTGATATTGTAACACAAATATGGTTGATTTTGGTGTCGAAGCGACTGAGAAGTTGTTGTTGTGACTTTAAACTAAGGCACTAATGATCAAAAGGTGTTGTAACAGATGGTGAGAGGCACTAGGGTGATCAAATCCACCCTCTGATCTTATATCAAAGCACAGCAAATTTTCACTTTGTTCTACTGCCTTCCTTGAAGGCCTTAATTGAATAATTGATGAACTAAATCTCCTTACCTACCCCTAGTATCACCTGGTCTTCTTACGATTACCCCGGTGATCACAGCAAATTTGGTCAATGGTTCACTATTTTCCTAAACAATATACACACTAAGAACAATTTGATAATCTACTTGCTTCATATTAAATCAAAGGGTTTCATTTACACCCTAGTTTAATTGCTTAGAACATTATGCAGAAATAAAATCAAATTAAAATTAAAATTGCAAAACTGAAAACCTAAAACATGCTGTCTCTCTCCTAAGAAAACATCTCATATAAATACCTCACAATCACTCCAAACTGCCATTAATGACATACACATAACTCCTTCTTCTGCCAATTCGGCTCTGGTAGCCTTACTCGAGTTTGTAGGATGAAACCTAGTTTCATTTATCTCTCACTTAGCTTCTAGGGTTAGAGAAGCTATGTAAGAGAAAAAATAACACTAGGAGGCGGCGGCGAAGCGGCAACTATGGTGGCTCGATGGTGTCAAAGTGTCGGTGGAAGAAGATGGTGGTGGTGTTGAGGGCGGCTGCGGTCGGGAGAAGAGAAGGGATGGGGCTCGCAAGTTTTCGGAGAAGAAAGAGAGAAGAAATGGGAAATGGTCGTTTGGTCGATGGGATAAGGGTTTGATGAATTCGTTGTTGAGCGGGCCCATCGAGTGTTGAGGGAAGGATGGAGCGACCGTTAGATGTGGGAGACAGAAATCTCAACGACTCAGGATAAAGGCGGTTTCGGTGTGGAGCGGAGTATCAAGAGATGATGTATAGGAGTGCAACGAGCGTTGGATGCATCTGGGCGAGATCTGAACGGCTCAAATGGTGCGGGCTCGGATCCGGGTCATGGGTTGCAACTGATGCGCGCGCGGGCTTTGGCTTTCTGCTCCATAGACGCTTGCCTCCAATTTTCTGTTCTTTAGGCTCCTCAATTTTTCCGAGCTTTATTTACTACCTAAAAACACAAAGTTAATTAGTACAAATATTTATTCTTGAAAACAAGGAAAACACGGAATGCTGAATAATATCGATTTACGAGCACAAAAGATGAGTTAAATGCCAATAAATAGATATAGAAATATGCAATATTTGGCACTCATCAAATACCCCAAACCTGAATTTTACTTGTCCTCAAGTGAAACAAAATTAAGAAATCCTAACTATACCCCCGTCTGCGCAGTCTCTCGAATGCATTTAGCGTATGCACTAAGCCTTTAAACCCCTAGGTGTCCCTAGTGGACGAGTTGTAGTCTCGTGAGGGTTTACTAGAGGTGTACCCACAAAACCTTCTCCAACTTCGAGTGTAAAGAGTCTCAAGCATCCAAGGAGCTATGAGGACATAGAGTTTCGCATGCTAGTAACAAGAAGTTAGAACTACCAAAGAACGCATTCTCATCCTTAAGTCTGAGCGAGAAGTAACCATACCATATGAAAGAATTCGGGATTCGATTGTGATCATAAGCCTCGACTTCTGCCTCACCAATAGGGTTTTATGATAATTGCACTCAAAAAGATCGCTTTTTAGTCTCTCATGTGTGCGAGCGGGAATAAAGAGAGAAATCCCGCACACGTTGTAGGTGAGAAGGATAACCTTCCAAATAATTTCTGGAGACTCCACGAAGTGTGGACAAAAAGAATCTTTTCTCGATGATCTCTAAGAAAGGAAATCAACCATGGGAGTACTCACTTACCTTCTCACCCGATCGGCAATTAATATCACTCTCTCGGCATTCATGAAATGTCTTCAATCTTCGGTCTTGGTCTTCAATAGTTGATGATGAACTTCAACTTTACAAAAACTTGACAAACATTATTATTATTATTATTATTATTATTATTATTATTATTATTATTATTATTATTATTATTATTATTATTATTTTTTAACATTTAGTTACATAAAAATAACAACAATGAAACTACTAACTCAAATTATTTTTTAATTATTTTTTTAACAACATATATGAAATGAAAATAACAATAAAACTCAATTTTTTTACAAACTTCATTAATTCTCATCCTTTTTTCTTTTCTTTGCTGCACATAAACCTTGGACTATCTCAACTTTTCTTCAAATATTCTGATGATGCTCCGCTTGCTGACGATGATGTGTTTCTATGAATGTGTTGATTGAGAGGAGAGAGTGATGCTAACTGCAAATCGATATTTATAAGGTTTTCATCTTTAGACGTCACCCTCATGATTGACGGAATTAGCACTCAAGAAATCAAAAGTAGTGCTGAAAGTGGTGCGAAGTTGGGTAGCTCACCATTCCTACCCGGAATTGACGTACGGTGACACACACTCTAACAGCTTTTCTAGAAAGTTACAAAGAGTGAAGGTCGGTACCTCGCTTGATGTAAAATGGGTAGTCTCCACTAGGGGTGATCACAATTCTACTACCGAATATCTAAACAACACCTAATTAAGCCCTCCTGTATGGTTAAATCCAACTTTAACGCTCTAATCAACTAAGAAACCTAATTCGTTCTCCAGTACTTCCAAATTCATTATTTCGGTCGACTCTCTATGTAAACATAGCTAGAATCATGCTAGTGACTCTAAAATCTCTACAAGTTGGAGGTTTTTATGTACATATTTACAAAGAGTTTTGAATATATATATATATATATATATATATATTTTAAGAAGTAAAACAAAAAGACTAAAAACTCTATATGCAAATAACACCCCCAAACCTAAATCAAACATTGTCCTCAATGTGTCAACAGATGGTAAAATTTTAAACAAATCACATACTAAGAGATCTATCTTTGAGTAAAGAAAAGGGAAGAGATTACCGGATGTACAAGAGTGTTGCTAAAACAAGGTGGATGAATGCTTTGAAAGCAAACACCCAAGGGAAAGACAAAAGCTTGGTTAGCACACATAAAAACTATGCAAAGAGCAAAAAGAAAAGGAAAGATGATGGATTTTTAGTCCAAGTATGTACACGAGTGAACTAGATCACCACATAGATGGGGTCTTCCAAGTCGACGGTCTCAACTTAGGTGGAAGATGCTCCGAAATGGCTTCGGTCTCGACCATTGACTTTGAAGATGTTCTTGGTTGCTTGGGTTTTCAACTTCTACACTCCATGGGGAAAACGCAGTGCGTACAAGAATGGTCACGACCATCGAGAACGTAGCTTTCACGGAAACAAATGCAATCTAGTGTTGTACAATAAAACTTTCGACTGGGGTGAAAGACTTGCGCAGAATGCGCTTGTCGTGAAACACCTTTATTCTATGTTTGTACGTTTTGGCACTATCATATGCATCATTTCTCAATTCTTCTAACTCATTGAGTTGAAGTTTCCAATGGGTTCCAGCCTTATCAAGATCAAAATTCAACTTCTTCACACCCAATATGCACGGTGTTCTAACTCAACGGGTAGATGACATGCTTTTCCGTTCCTGAAGTCTTGTAAGGAGACATCCCAATGGGAGTCTTGTATGCAGTCCTATAGGCCCATAAAGTATCGTTTAAGCGGAAAGACCAATCTTTCCTAGAAGGATTGACAGTCTTCTCAAGGATATGCTTAATTTCCCTATTAGAAACTTCCACTTGGCCACCTTTGGTTTGAGGATGGTAAGGTGTTGCGACCTTGTGAGTGATTCCATACTTGCGCACTAGTGATTCAAAGGGTCTATTGCAGAAATGACTACCTCCATCACAGATTATTGCCCTAGGGGTTCCAAAACGGGAGAAAATGTTCTCCTTAAGAAAAGAAAGAACAACTTTATGGTCGTTGGTTTTGGATGCAATGGCCTCTACCCACTTAGAGACATAATCAACGGCAACAAGAATGTATAACTTACCTTCGAGTTAGGAAATGGACCCATGAAATCAATACCCCAAACATCAAACAGCTCAACAATCAAAATGGGTTGTAAGGGCATCATGTTTCTCCTAGAGATACTTCCTAATTTCGGCATCGGTCACAAGCAACACAAAAAGCATGGCTATCCTTAAACAAGTGTTGGCCAATAGAAACCGCTCAGAAAGATCTTTGCAGCGGTTTTCTTGGCACTAAAGTGGCCTCCACATGCATGGTCATGACAGAAAGAGATGACGTCCCTTTGTTCGAGAATTGGGGACACATCTCCTAATGATTTGGTCTTGGCGGTACTTAAACAAATATGGGTCATCCCAAAGGAAATGTTTAACTTCACCAAGAAACTTTGAACGATCTTGTTTAGACCAATGCAAAGGCATTCTACCTGTAGCAAGGTAGTTCATAATATAAGCAAACCACGGCATTTCGTACACAAGCATCAATTGTTCATCGGGAATGATTCCCTAATTAACACAGATTCGACATTCAACCTAGACAAGTGATCGGCGACAACATTTTCGACCCTTTCTTATCTCGAATTTCGAGGTTAAACTCTTGTAGCAAGAGTATCCATCGAATTAGACGAGCCTTAGCATCTTTCTTAGACAAAAGATATCTCAATGCAAATGATCGGAATAAATGATGACCTTAGACCCTATCAAATAAGATCTAAACTTGTCTAATGCAAACACAACACTAGCAACTCTTTCTCAGTTGTGGAATAATTCAGTTTGAGCATCATTAAGTGTTTTACTAGCATAGTAGATCACATAAGGGAGTTTGTCTACTCGCTGGCCTAAAACAGCTCCTACAGCATAGTCAGACGCATCACACATAATCTCAAATGGTAATGACCAAATGGTGGTCCGACTATAGGGGCGAGATGTAAGGAGAGCCTTGATTTGCTCCCATGCTTCCTTACAAGCATCATCAAAGACAAATGCAACATCTTTTGCAAGAAGATTGCACAAAGGTCGTGAAATTTTACTAAAGTCTTTGATGAATCGGCGGTAAAAACCCGCATGGCCTAGAAATGATCGATGTCCCTCACGAACGAGGTTGAGGCAAGTGTTGAATGAGATCTACCTTGGCTTTGTCTACTTCTATGCCTTTTCCGAGATGATATGCCCTAGAACGATGCCGGAGTTAACCATGAAATGACATTTTCCCAATTCAAAACCAAATTCTTTTCCTTACACCTAATCAGCACACAAGTGAGGTGATGCAAACACTCATCAAAAGAAGACCCAAACACAGAAAAATCATCCATAAAAATCTCAAGAAACTTATCTACCATGTCGGAAAATATGCTCATCATGCAACGTTGAAAAGTAGCGGGTGCATTGCACAACCCGAAAGGCATACGACGATAAGCAAAAGTTCCATAAGGACATGTAAATGTGGTCTTTTGTTGGTCTTCGGGTGCTATGTGAATTTGGTTGTAGCCAGAATAGCCATCTAAGAAACAGTAGTGACTATGTTTTGCTAACCTTTCCAACATTTGGTCAATGAAGGGAAGAGGAAAATGGTCTTTCTTGGTTACTGTGTTCAGTTTTCTATAATCAATACAAACTCGCCACCCTGTGGTCACACGGGTGGGGACAAGTTCATTCATCTCATTTTGAACTACAGTAATGCCAGACTTTTTGGGTACTACCTAAATGGGACTGACCCATCAAGCTATCGGGGCGGATGTAAATGATACCCGCGTCAAGCGCTTTAAAGATCTCACCCTTGACAACATCTCTCATGTTGGGGTTAAGTCTCCTTTGCATTTCCCTAGATGGTTTGGTGTTCTCTTCAAGGTTTATGTGATGCATGCAAATTGTGGGACTTATACCCTTAAGATCGGAGATGGTCCAACCCAAGGCTCCTTTATGCTCTTAAAGTACTTCTAAAAGTCTACTTTCCCGTTACGTGTCTAAACATGATGCAATAATCACTGGTAAAGTGTCAGAAGGACCTAAGAAAGCATACTTCAAGGTATCAGGTAATGGTTTCAAATCAAGCTTAGGTGGTGTATCAAGAGGTGGGGCAGATTTGGTATCAGAGAGTGGAAGGGGTTCCACTGTATTATGCCATTTAGAAATATCCATGTGTGGGACAGATTCAAGCAACGAGTGAATTTCACCAATGTACTTAGACTCGAAAAGATCTAAGTCAAAGTTATCTAAATATGCTTGCAAAAGGGTCCACCGACAAAATGTCGGGCAAAGAGTCTTGGATCGGACTCTCAATCATGTTAATCTCATGCAAATCAAGATCATCACAATCAATGGGTTGTTGACTAGTGTTAAAAACATTCAGCTCTACGGTCATGTTACCAAAAGACAATTTTAACACACCATTACGACGATTGATGATGGCATTGGACGTCGCCAGAAAGGACGTCCTAAAATCATAGGAATGTGATTACTTGGGTTTTGCACGGTTGAGTGTCTAAGATGATGAAGTCCACAGGAAAGAAAAATTTATCAACCTTGATTAACACATCTTCGATAATATCACGGAGATTCTCACGAATCTGTCATTGATCGGTTGTCACCGACACAAAAATAATTCACTTTCCTACTCAATAATATATGAATGAAGTATATGATAAGAAAGAGTTCGTATCCACAGAGAGGCGATTGTAGTTATTTCGTAATCAATTTATTAAAGTAACCAATTGGGGGGATTTCTTATTTCTATTTAAACAATAAAAACAAATTAAAAGCAAAGTAAATTGTAGAAAGTAATCAATGGAGAGAGATATTGGTCAAGGAATTCATCTTCAATCTTAGACATGTGCTTGCATATATGAATAGAATTACGATTTAATCTCTTGTGTTATCAAAAGCCTAGAGAATCAAGAAAGCAAGATAATCTATTAATTTCTCAAGTTCATCAACACACACATTAGGGTGCGTATGTGAATTCTACCTAAAGAATAACCTAACGCCTTGCGCTAATCAAGTTCAATTCCTAGGAGCATTAAGTTTCGAAAATAGGCTAATCACTTGCAATTTGTCATGCGTTGCGCAAAACAATTCGGACAAGGGTCAAACTCTACATATGATTACGAGAGTGTATCACTACAAACCGTAAACATATCATGCTACTTGTATTCAAGGTTATCGCTTGATGAAAAACCCTAAAATAGCTATGGACTAAGATGCAAGTTCAATTAATTGGCCACTTAACTAATCAAACACCATAATCCTATCACAATACTTCAATCATGTGATCATAAAAACCGCAGAGAATTGAACGATAAACAAGAGAGAAAACTAATACATAAAGCACACACAAGTTTTAGAAATCGGACTACATCCTTAACCAATAATAGAGAATTTAGCTACTCATAGCTATGGAGTTCATCATCATCAATATTCAAAAATAAAACAAGGAAGAAGAAGAACAAAACCAAACCCTAGAAGCGTAAACAAACGGCTCTCCCCAAAAATTCCAAGAAAAAGATATAAGATGACCCCAAAAGTTGTAGAAGACCTTCCCTTTTATAGCTTTCTCCAACTTCTAAAATTAGGTCTAATCTTCAAAGTCCATTAGGTGAGAATCCACCAAGCCCATAAGAGAGAGAAACCCGTGTAGAAAATACGTCCAAAAAAAGCGTCGCCGGAAAACTGGTATTATGGCCGGAAATCGGCCGGAGAAATGCCCGGAAAACGGCTCCGGTGACCGGCAAAGTCCGCCCGGTCACCGGTCAACGGGTCAACTCGTCAGTGGGTCGGGTCAACTCTGAGTCGGATCGGGTCAGCTCTGAGTCAGATAAGTCTGTCTTGACTGGATGGGTTCTTGGCCAAAACTTGAGCCATTGCCAAGCCATAATTCAGTTCATGCATAACGCTCCTTGGCTGACCATCTTGGTGCATGCATAATACAAACCATCTAAGCCACACACCACTTGCATTCAGCTACATAACCATTCCATTGCATATGCACTCCTTAATCTGTCTACTCCTACAAAGAAGAATAAGATTCATTCTTCACAGCCCAAACACTCCATTTGCTGTAACATCGATTCCTTTACATGCATCTACATTCCCGCCACTCACATTTACTTCAACCTCATTGCAAACTCGCCACTGTCCTTACTTGCAGTCCCATTTTCTCAAAGAAGATGAACTCAGTTCATCATCTCAGTTCAACTTTTGCTTGAAATCATCAGCAGCAACAAACTCCATAACCCCAAATTCCATTTCTTGCAGCGACTCAGCTTCCGTGTTCATTTATCATCTGCAATCATAACTTGCAATTCTGCCCAGCAGCATCAGTATCATTCCATCCATATAAGTAACTGCAGTACCATCTAAAGCCTCTCCTTTTCTTCTATCGCTTTCGGCAATCGACCCTCAACTTTGCGTGATCACAAGACACTCGCAAATCTCTGCTTCAGAACCCCAAGCCTGCACATCCCAGAACTCGATAACCCCCTGCCGAATACAGCACTAACCATTAACAGCCAACATACTCAGCAGCATCATCAACACCATCCTTGCTCTTGCACCAAGCCACCACTGAGCCATCACAGCCTTCACTCCTGACCTGCAACAAACTAGCATGCATCTGAGCTGGAACAACTCCTCCAATCTCAGTGCCACAACCCATCTGCCGAACCAACCTCAACACCACTTCCATCTGCATCCACCAGGCCTAACCCCATCTGTAATTGTACCCTGGCTCAAGCCATCACAAAGATTGCCCACTCAATGCCACTGCACCCTATTCCACTCGCAATCACATTCCCTTAATTTCTTCTCTATTCATCAATTCAAACCCAATAATGACCCTCGGTTCCTAAAAAACCATCGGCTCCAACCACAGTTCGTCGCGTTCCATCAAACCCATTTCGAATCTCTCTACTCTTATCGATCTCACAGACCAAATCTTCTCTCGATTCCTGATTCTTCATTAACCGATTCGGTCCTAACCCCTTCTCCGATTCATCTCTTAGCTTTCGATCAATCGAACCCTAATCGATCTCTCCCTGAGCTTCAGCTGTGCCTCCAATTCATTCAAGAGTTTTCGAACAAATGAGATAAACTCTCTCGATGTTAGGTTTAGATAAGGGTTGGTTATTCAGTGTCTGGTCACAGTGATAAGGGCTAACCTGATGGCAGCCCCTTAACCATTACCCGGACTGCGTTTAGTATTCCTCCCAAAAAAAACTGCCCCTTAACCATTACTCGGACTGCGTTTAGTGTTCACCCTGAAAATGACAAAATTGCCCTTTTTGCTCAAAATGAGTGATTTCTTCTTCTTTTCCTCCGTGCGACTCCAGCGTATCTGATAACTCAAAAGCACACATAAAATACATAATTCACACGAAAAATAGCAAAGAAAGCATAAACTCTATATAGAAAATACGGTGTATTCTACACCTATCGATTCCCCCACACTTAGACTTTGCTAGTCCTCGAGCAAATCAAACAAAACAATCAAAATACAACAACTCCGTATGTCAGTCGAGGCTACGGTCACTTTTAGCATAAATAACAAGCCTTTAAACCCCTAGGTGTCCCTAGTGGACGAGTTATAGTCTCGTGAGGGTTTACTAGAGATATACCCACAAAACCTAAATTTCCAACTTACTAGTTCTCCGTAATGATAGTATCCAACGCGCTAAGAAGACATAGAGATTCTGCACACTAATCATAAGAAGTTAGACACATAAATGAACACAATCTCATTCTTAAAAGTTGAGAGAGATAACCATCCTTCTCGACTAAAATTCGGGTTCGGAGTGATCAAAAGTCTCGACTCCGCCTCACAAGAGAGGGTTTTATGATATTGCTCTCAATAATAAACAGCTCTTTATGGGTCACACATGTGTCCAGGTAGGAATGAAGAGAGAATCCCGACACGTTGAATGGTAGGAAGGTAAAACCCTCCGAAGTATTTTGAAAACCCACATCTTTTAATATTTTTGAAAACCCATTTTTCGGCGATCTCTTGAAAGGAAATCAACCATTTAACGAAGGTGGGAATATGCTTACTTACAGTGTATCCGTTCGGCGTGCGGCTAGCACCACTCTCACAGATCCATAGAAACGTCTTCGGTCTTCTCTCGGTGTCTTCATCTTCGTCTTCGGTCTTCAACTCTTGATGATAACTCTCGAACTTCGTAGAATCTCGACAATATGATTCTTTCCTCAAATTCCTTGTCGCTTGAAACTTCATTATAGATATTCCTTCTTTCCATATGCTTTATTGAAAGAATACAAAAATAAAAACAAACTATACAAACCCAATTTTTTCTCTTTTTTTTTCTTTTTCTTTTTTTTCTGTTTTTTTTTTTTTTTTTTTTTAATATTTTTTTTTTTTTGAATAACAAATAAAAATAAAACAAAAAAGTAAAACATTTTTCTCTTGTCTCTTTTTTTTTTTTTTTTATTTTCGTTTTTTTTCTCTTTTTCTTTATTTTTTTTTTTTTTTTTTTTTTTTTGAGACAAGAGAAAGTAAAATAAAAATAAAATAAACAATGCCATGGTGTAAGTACTTTACCACTTGAATCTTCACAACTTATTTGTCTTGATATCATTAACTTCTCGAACTTTCATCCTTGATAATTTCCGCTCTTGTATTATAGTCTTCAACTTATAAAAATTCTGCCCTTTGTTTTGTTGCTTTACTCAAATACATGAAATCTGCCCATTTCTCGTACCGTTGCTTGTAAACCTCGAACGTGTTCAACTTTCCTTCGAATTTGTGATGCTCCTCTTGTTGATGATGGTGTTTCTATGGACTGTTGGGTGTAGAGAGAGATAAAGTGGATGGTGCTAATCATGAACAAGATCACAAGTGGAATGTAAGTTAGCAATTCGATGTCACCAACATGGTTGATAAAAATAGCACTCAAGAGATCAAAATAGTGCTTCTATGGTGGGAATTTGGACAGCTCACCATTCTGCCTCGGAATTTACGTACGGTGACACACACTCTAAAAACACAAATTTAGACAGGTACAAAGAATTGAAGGTTGGTGCCTCACATTATGTAACATGGGTAGTCTCCACTATAAGGGATCACTGTTCTATCACCGAATTCGGTCGCACCTTATTTGCCACTGGCATGGTTAAATCCAACTTTAACTCTCATACAATTAAGAAACCCGATCATGTTCTCTGTCATCTCTAAGTTCAGTCACTATTATGAGAATTTCGATGTAATCTTAGCGACATGTATACTATGTGACTCTAAATAACTACAAGTTGGAGTTTTCTTATTCACTAGTTCACAAAAAAGTTGAAAAATTGCAAAAATTTACAACATAACCCACTCCCCCACACTTAAACTTTACATTGTCCTCAATGTAAATTGAATCGTCCAAAGTAAGTCAAGGTGGGAAATCCTAATAAGAAATCAGCAAAAACAAAGAAAACAAAACAAGAAAAAAAAAACTAAAAACAAGGAAAGAAATAAATACAAGACAAGAAATACTCATCCTTTGGGTTGCCTCCCAATTAGCGCTTGATTTAAAGTCGTCGACCCGACTATCTCCTTGCTTTCTATGACTCCTCCGGAGGGAGTACTTCCACAAGATTAACTCCTTCCACGACATCCGAAGAGAAGTTCTCATAATATGGTTTCAACCGGTGCCCATTCACTTTAAGTTCATTACTGAAGCTAAACTACGAATTTCCACGCACTGCACATGAGAAAACACATTAGTCACAATAAAAGGTCCAATCCAACGTGACCTTAATTTACCCGGAAATAATTGCAAACGAGAATTAAACAAAAGCACTTTCGCCCAATGCAAAATTATTTCTTAGAAATCATATTATCATGAAAAGCTTTCGTTTTTTCCTTGTAAATCCGTGAGCTTTCAAATGCATCATTACGAATCTCCTCTAGCTCTTGAAGTTGTAACTTTCTTTGCTTTCCAGCCCCATCCAACTCCATGTTGCATTGCTTAATAGCACAAAACGCCTTATGCTCAATTTTCACGGGTAAGTGACAAGGTTTACCATAAACAAGCCTAAAAGGAGACATCCCAATAGGTGTTTTATATGCGGTTCTATACGCCCACAAAGCATCATTAAGTCGCGAGCTCCAATCTTTCCTTGTGGGATTCACTGTCTTTTCAAGAATGGATTTCACCTCTCGGTTGGAAACTTCGGCTTGTCCATTTGTTTGCGGATGGTAGGGTGTTGCAATCCTATACGACACATTGTACTTCCTTAACAAGCTTTGCAAGAACTTTGTTTTTGAAGTGTGAACCTCCATCGCTAATTATAGCCCTTGAATTCCAAACCTTGCAAAAATATTAGCTTGCACGAAATCAAAACAACTTTAGAATCATTAGTTGGGGTGGCTTTAGCTTCCACCCATTTCGAGACATAATCCACAATGAGCAAAATATAATAATTCCCATTAGAATTGACAAAAGGGCCCATAAAGTCAATTCCCCATACATCAAAAACATCCACAAATTGAATAATAGTTTGCGGCATTTGATTTCGAGCACCTAGATTGCCGGTTCTTTGACACCTATCACATGTGATACAAAATGCGTGTGCATCCTTAAACAAAGTTGGCCAAAAGAAACCACATTCTAATACTTTGAGAGCGGTTCTCTTGCTCCCAAAGTGTCCTCCACAAGCATATGAGTGGCAAAAAGACAAGATAGAGTTAAATTCAATTTAGGAACACACCTACGTATTACTTGGTCACTACAATGTTTCCATAAGTATGGATCATCCCATATGTATTGGTTTCCTAACTTCTTAAGTTTGTCCCTCTCAGCACGAGACAAGTTCTTTGGGATTTGTTTAGACACTAAGTAATTAACAATATCAGCGTACCATGGTTCTCCAAAGGCAATTGAGAATAGTTGCGCATCCGGAAACTTTCACGCAACGGGATAGTCTCCTTTTCCCACAGCAAGTCGGCTCAAATGATCCATAACGGTGTTCTCAATTCCTTTCTTGTCTTTGATTTCAATATCAAACTCTTGCAAGAGTAATATCCATCGTATGAGCCTCGGTTTAGCCTCTTTCTTTGTAAGCAAGTATCTAAGTGCTGCATGATCGAAAAGACAACAACTTTTTGTACCAATTAGATAAGAGCGAAACTTTTCTAAAGCAAAAACAATGGCTAATAACTCCTTTTCAGTGGTTGTGTAGTTTTGTTGGGCCTCATTTAACGTTCTAGAAGCATAATAGATAGCATGAGGAAGTTTCCCCACGTTGCCCAAGCACCGCACCAACCTGCTTAGTCACTTGCATCACACATGAGTTCAAACGGCTTACTCCAATCCGGTGGTTTAATGATAGGGGCTGAAATCAAAAGTTCTTTCAAATGATTGAATGTCGCCACACACTTCTCATCAAAGTTAAAAACCACATCTTTTTGCAATAGGTTACAAAGTGGTGATGCTATCTTGGAAAAGTCCTTGATGAATCTACGATAAAAACCTGCATGACCAAGAAAAGAGCGAATCTCCCTCACCGTAGTGGGAGGGGTTAGAGCACGAATAAGGTCTATCTTAGATTTATCGACTTCCAAGCCTTTAGAAGATATTATATGGCCTAAAACTATGCCATGAGTTACCATGAAATGGCACTTCTCCCAATTTAACACAAGATTTGTTTCAACACATCGTTCAAGGATTAGAGCCAAGTTGTTCAAGCAAAGGTCAAATGAATCACCAAAGACACTAAAGTCATCCATGAACACTTCGATTATGTTTTCAACATATTCAAAAGATACTTACCATACACCTTTGAAAAGTAGCGGGAGCATTGCATAAGCCAAAAGGCATCCTCTATAAGCAAAAGTACCGAAAGGACAAGTGAAAGTGGTTTTCTCTTGGTCCTCCTAAGCTATCACAACGATTATAACCTGAATAGCCATCAAGAAAGCAATAGTAAGAGTGTCCAAATTAAACGTTCAAGCATTTGATCAATAAAAGGTAAAGGAAAGTGATCTTTTCTAGTGGTGGCATTCAATTTTCTATAATCAATACAAACCCTCCAACCGGTTTGCACTCGAGTTGGGACAAGTTCATTCTTATCATTCTCCACCACCGTTACTCCCGATTTCTTTGGTACCACTTGTACCGGGCTTACCCACTTGCTATCGGATATGGGGTAGATAACACCCACGTCCAAAAGCTTGAGTATCTCCTTTTTCACCACTTCCATCATGGGAGGATTCAAACGGCGTTGCGCTTCCCTTGTAGGCTTTGAATCATCCTCCACACGAATTTTATGCATACAAACGGCAGGGCTAATACCCTTGATATCGGCGATTGTCCATCCTATGGCCGTCTTGTACGTCCTTAGCACCCTTAGAAGTTTTTGCTCCTGTAATTCATTAAGCTCGTTAGAAACAATCACGGGTAAATCTTCGTTGTCACCCAAGTACAAGTACTTTAAGTGACTTGGAAGAGGTTTCAATTCTAAACTTGGAGGTTTAACAATAGATGGCACAAGTTTCTCATTATTGCAAGGTAAAGAAGCATATGAAATATTCTTAGTTGCTGATTTTTCCGGTAATGAGTCAAGAGAACCAATGGTTTCTTTCATCTCATCACTATACGCATAACCGTTGTCAATAGGTGTAGTGAGTACACAGTTTCCAAAGTATCAACACCATTCAACTCAAACATTTGTTGCGCCAATGTGTCCATCATATCAATGGAGAAACAAGAGTGGACATCACTAGGATATCTCATCGTCTCGAAAATGTTGAAACGTATTATTTCTCCATCAAACTCCATAGTTAGCGTTCCCTTGTCAACATCAATAATGGTTTTCATTGTTTTCATGAAGGGACGCCTGGTAAAGCAATGGAAGAGACGAGTCCGGTGAACCTTCATCCATCTCTAACACGCAAAAGTCCGCGGAAATACAAGTTGATTAACCCGCACAAGAACATCCTCAACAATACCCATTGGGTAGACATTAGAACGATCGGCTAATTGCAACACAATTCCAGCCTTTTTAAGAGGACCAAGATCAAGTGAATTGTACATATACGCGAGGCATGACATTAATCTAAGCACCTAAGTCCAACATAGCTTTGTTAAATTTGGTGTTACCAATTGTGACGGGAATGTCGAAGCTACCCGGTCCTTGCACTTAAGGGGAGTTTGTTTTGTAAGATTGCCAAGCATTCTCCCCTCACACTAAGCACTTCATTACCTTTGAGCCTTTGCTTATTGGTACACAAGTCCTTCAACACCTTTGCATACTTTGGAACTTGCTTGATTGCATCTATGAGTGGTATGTTCACATGGATCTTTTTTAGAACGTCTAAAATCTCCTTTTCTAGTTCCGCCTTCTTAGAACTTGCAAATAGCGAGGGAAAGGTAGAGGAGGAACATAAGTAAACCGGAGTTTTAGAGTTAGGAATAGGTACCTCGAAGTTTGGGGAGAATCCTCGGTTTTCTCCTCCAAACAGTTCCTTTGGTGTTTCCACCACGCCCGAATCGATAACTTCGGGTTGCACAAGTTGTGTACCACTTCTCAATGTAATTGCATTAACACCCTCTTTTGGGTTGATAGGTTGAGAAGGGAGTTTCCCACCATTTTGTGCCTTCAATTGATTCAACTCCATAGCCATAGAACCAACTTGAGTTTGCAACTCCTTAACCGAACTCTCCGTTCGTTGCATAAAAGATTTCAAAGAACTCCTCCATATTGGACCCCATTTGAGGTTGTTGTTGTTGTTGGGAAATTGTTGCCTAGGTTGGAATTGTTGTTGTTGAGGTTGAAAATCCACTCGGGTTGTTGAAACTAGGTTGTTGAATCGCTCCTTGCTTATTGGCATAGCTAAAATTGGGGTGATCTCTCCATCCCGGATTGTAAGTGTTGGAGTAGGGATCATACCGTCGTTGTTGATTTGGAAAGATCGCATTAGCTTGCCGTCTTCATAAGATTGAGAGGAACTTGGTATCACCCCGAGGCTGCAACTTGTTGAAGCATTGCGTTCATATTACCCATTTGTTGACGAAGCTCTTCAACCTCGCTCACTTCACTCACCCTTCTTAGAATCACATCCGAACCACGACTCAAGAATTGTTGTGAGTTCGCTGCCATGTTTTCAATCAACTCTCTAGCTTGTGCCACCGTCTTGTTAACTAGTGCACCACCACCCTGCCGTCGAGGAGATTCCTATCACTTGATTGGAGTCCTTCATAAAATATTGAATGATCATAGCATCACTAAATTGGTGGTGAGGGCAGCTTGCCACCAATCTCTTATATCGTTCCCAACATTCATATAGAGATTCTCCACATTTTGCTTCATCCCACAAATCTCCTTGCGAATTTGAGTAGCCTTTGATGCGGGAAAATATCTCTCCAAAAGAGTTTCTTCAACCCATTCCATGTTGTGACACTTCCTGGAGGTAAATAGTACAACCAATCCTTAGCACTATCCATTAAAGAGAAACGGAAAACTTTCAACATTGCACCATCCGCCGCAACATCTGGGTCGGAAGCATGGCCGTGACAATGGTGTGGAAGTCCATAAGATGTTTGTTTGGATCTTCATTCACCATGCCATGGAACTTTGGTAATTCTCTAAGCAACCCCGGTTTAATTTCAAAAGTAGAGTCCGTTTGAATACACCCACTGTTGTATATCAAGCCTATGAGAAGCTAAGTCCTTGAGTGAACGATTTGCATCACCCATTGCTCCTTGTTCTTCCACGTGTGTTTCCTCTCGATTAGAACCTCTTTTCCTTCTTCTTGTTGTTGGAAAATTTCTTCTCCTACTTCCTCCTCGTGTCAATCCGTTGTGTCTTGACTTGGTTGGAGTATTGTGCCTCGTCGAGTAGCTATCCCGCACCTTGGATAATTCCAATCCTTAGAAGCCGTGGATTGATACCCGAAAACAATTCTAGCAACCAAGTGAGAAACAAGACAAGAAACAAAAAGCAAAGATGAAAGCGAGAAATTGTAAAAGAAACTAAAAACTTAATAACTAGCCAGTGTGCCTCCCCAAACGGCGCCAAAATTTGATCGGTTGTCAGCCGACACAAAAATAATTCACTTTCCTACTCAATAATATATGAATGAAGTATATGATAAGAAAGAGTTTGTATCCACAAGAGAGGCGATTGTAGTTATTTCAGTAATCAATTTCTTAAAGTAACCAATTGGGGGATTTCTTATTTCTATTTAAACAATAAAAACAAATTAAAAGCAAAGTAAATTGTAGAAAGTAATCAATGGAGAGAGATATTGGTCAAGGAATTCATCTTCAATCTTAGACATGTGCTTGCATATATGAATAGAATTACGATTTAATCTCTTGTGTTATCAAAAGCCTAGAGAATCAAGAAAGCAAGATAATCTATTAATTTCTCAAGTTCATCAACACACACATTAGAATGCGTATGTGAATTCTACCTAAAGAATAACCTAACGCCTTGCGCTAATCAAGTTCAATTCCTAGGAGCATTAAGTTTCGTAAATAGGCTAATCACTGCAATTGTCATGCGTTGCGCAAAACAAGTCGGATCGGGTCGAGCTCGAGTCGAGATAAGTCCTGCCTTGGATGGATGGGTTCTTGGCCAAAACTTGAGCCATTGCCAAGCCATAATTCAATTCATGCATAACAGCTCCTTGGCCAGCCATCTTGGCTGTGCATAATACAGCCATCTAAGCCACACACCACTTGCATTGACTCCATAACCGTTCCATTGCATATGCACCTGCAACTGTCTACTCCTACAGCAGCAACAAGATTCATTCTTCACAGCCCAAACACTCCAGCTGCTGCGACATCGATTCCTTTACATGCATCTACATTCCTGCCACTCACATTTACTTCAACCTCATTGCAGTCTACCACTTGTCCTTACTTGCGATCCCATTTTTCTCGGCAAGATGAACTCATTTCATCATCTCGATTCAACTTTTGCTTGAAATCATCAAAGAAACAAACTCCATAACCCCAAATTCCATTTCTTGCACGACTCGGCTTTCCGTGTTCATTTATCATTTGCAATCATAACTTGCAATGCGCCAAGAAAGACATGATATCATTCCATCCATATAAATAAGCTAGCAGTACCATCTAAAGCCTCTCCTTTTCTTCTATCGCTTTCGACATAATCGACCCTCAACTTTGGCAAAGATCACAGCACACTCCGCAAATCTCTCGTTGCTTTAACCCCAAGCCTGCACATCCCAGAACTCGATAACCCCCTGCCAAATACAGCACTAACCATTAACAGCCAACATACTCAGCAGCATCATCAACACCATCCTTGATCTTGCACCAAGCCACCACTGAGCCATCACAGCCTTCACTCCTGACCTGCAACAAACTAGCATGCATCTGAGCTGGAACAACTCCTCCAATCTCAGTGCCACAACCCATCTGCCGAACCAACCTCAACACCACTTCCATCTGCATCCACCAGGCCTAACCCCATCTGTAATTGTACCCTGGCTCAAGCCATCACAGCATTGCCAGCTCAATGCCACCAGACCCTATTCCACCTGCAATCACATTCCCTTAATTTCTTCTCTATTCATCAATTCAAAACCAATAACGGCCCTCGTTCTAAAACCATCGGCTCAACCACGATTCGTCGGTTCCATCAAACCCATTTCAATCTCTCTACTCTTTATCGATCTCACGGACCAAATCTTCTACGATTTCCTCGATTCTTCATTAACCGATCTTGTCTAACCCCTTCTTCCGATTCATCTCTTAGCTTTCGATCAATCGAACCCTAATCGATCTCTCCTCGAGCTTGATTTGTGCCTCCAATTCATTCAAGAGTTTTCGAACAAATGAGATAAACTCTCTCGATGTTAGGTTTAGATAAGGGTTGGTTATTCATTATCCAGTCACGAGTGATAAGGGCTAACCCGATGGCAGCCCCTTAACCATTACCCGACTGCGTTTAGTATTCCTCCCAAAAAAACTGCCCTTAACCATTACTCGGACTGCGTTTAGTGTTCACCACGAAATGACAAAATTTCCCTTTTGCTCAAAATGAGTGATTTCTTCTTCTTTTCCTCCGTGCGACTCCGGTAGTATCGATAACTCAAAAGCACACATAAAATACATAATTCACACACGAAAAATAGCAAAGAAAGCATAAACTCTATATAGAAAATACGGTGTATTCTACACCTATCGATCGCCTAACTATAGCGTAACGGTGTGGGCTTCGGCTCCCAAGGCCCACCGCACATACACAGAGTATGGCAATAGATTCACACTGGCTCCTAAGTATAGTAACGCCTTTTCGACCACATGGTCACCTATGGTGCATGTAATTGTTGGACTACCTGGGTCTCTAAACTTAGTGGGAATCTTGTTTTGGATTATGGAGCTCACTTGCTCAGTGAGGAAGGCATGCTTATGCACATGAAGCTTACGCTTTTGTGTGCACAAGTCCTTCAAAAAACTTAGCATAGGTGGGTATTTGTCTGATTGCTTCGAGAAATGGAATGTTTATGTTAACTCTCTTGAACATTTCCAAAATCTCATTGTATTGGTTACCCCCTTCGTTGTACCAACCTTTGTGGGAATGGAGCAACAGGTACATGACTTGGCAAAGGAACATCTATATCAGTAGGACTCTTGGTTTTATCAACAGGCTCAGATTCTTTCTCTACATTAGATGTTTTCTGCGGTGTTGTGTGTACTGGTGAGTCTGATGTAGACTCGCTTGACGGTGGTACACCTACATTGTTATCAACAACTCTACCACTACGGAGAGTGGTGATGGCATTCGCCTGACTATGTGGGAGTTTCATTGCAGGTGAGGAGCCTGCTTGAAACACATTCTTTGGATTTTGTTGGGGTTGACTAGGGAGTTTGCCTTTCTCTCTCTCATTCAATGCATCACGATTTGACCCATTTTAAGTTCTAGACTTGTGAAGCGTTGGTCGGTAGTTTTCTGAAGTTGTGAAAGATTTTGGGTCAACAGATCCACACACGTCTTCTAAGCTAGTCTTTTTCTCTACAGTGTCCGAGAGGTGTGGTTGTACTTGAGGGTTTCTAGGATATGAGTATCCTTGGTTTGTTATTTGTTGGTCCCCCTTGTACTCGGCCCTTTAGACCAAGAGAAGTTAGGGTGATTCCTCCACCCCGGGTTATAGGTTTGAGAATAAGGGTTGTTCTCTTGCCTATGGTATAATGCGTTGGCTTGCTCACTTTTGGACTCTTGAAATGCATGTAAGTCCTGGACAGATGTCCACTAAGTGGTCAGAACTATGGCATGCGGCACAAGTGGCCATTTCAATTTGGTCACGAAGAGTAGGGGCATTAGGTTTTTACATTTTTCTCGCAATTCAAGCATTTCTATTCTCTCGGGCCAAAGATGCCATTTTTGCATTTCCCTCAAAGTCGGACTCTATTCTATGAACATTGTTTGTGGGGGTAGTCCTTCTCGGTTCACGGATGGACTCCCACCGTTGAGTCTTTTCAGCGACTTGATTAAGAAAGTCCAAGCCTCCTCGGCACTCTTGTCAATAAATGCACCATTGCACATTGACTCGATCAGTGGTACGGGTTCTTACATCTAGACCCTCATACAAGATTTGCACGAGTCTCCATTTTCAAAACCATGGTGGGGACATTGGAGCAATAATTCATTGAATCTCTCCAAGTACTTTGCTAGAGTTTCGTCTTCTAATTGCACAAAACCATTTAGACTGCGCGAATTGTCGCCTTCTTATGGTTGGGGAAAACTTTTGAAAAACTCTTTTGTGAGGTCATCCCAGTTCTAATGGATTGTGGTTGTAGGGCATGAAGCCAAGACTTGGCTTTGTCTTTCGTGAGAAAAAGGAAACAATCTCAATTTGAGGGACTCCTATATCATTTGGTTAAAACGCAGAGTCCCACAAATATCCTCAAAATCTCACGTGATGGTAGGGGTTTTCGGATCGACCCCTCTAAACACGGTAGCATGTGAATGGTGCTTGCTTTCGTTCAAACCGACAAGCATCGTACTGAGAATGATGCAAGAGGGCTGGCTTGCCCTAGTTGGGTACATGTAGTCCTTGAGACTACGGGGTTGGTTAAGTTCCTCACCCATGGTTTCTTTCCGAGATAGGTGCTGGGCTTGGGTTTTCGGTTGAAGAACCGGGTATGCTAACGATTTCGTCTCGCGGATTCTAACTAGTCGATTTGTTTGGTCTCTAAAAGACACAATCATAGCCTAGCTAGCGCATCTAGCATGTTAACATACAATCAATTTCAAATACGTAAAAGCAAAACTCAAAATGACCCACTAATACAAGATTCAAGCCCAAAAAGATGGCTATTTGAAGTTGTGAAGCCCAACTAAATAGGTGGGTAACGGCCCAGTCTGTTGTGGGCTGCGTTTGTTTGCACTGGCCCGGTTGTTTGCAAAGCCTAGTGGGTTCAGCTTTATGCAGCCCAACTTAGGTTGAGCACACTGGTGGTTGGGCTTTAGTTGACGCACAGAGCCCAAAGAAATTTGATGTGGGCTTAGCTGTTAAGGGTTTGTTTCAGCCAAGCTATTTGGTACAGGGTTCAGTTTTGTGCAGAGCTTGGCACGAACATGCACTGGCTGTGTGCACAGCTCTGGCAAGTGAACATACAGGGTATGCAGGTCAGTAGCACAGCTGTTTGTGGGAGGCCTAGTGGTTATGTGCAAATGCAATGGTTGCACAAAGACAGAAAAATAACAATTGGGTAGGTTGCCACAGTTGGCAAGTCGGGCCAAGCATGATTATGTTGCACAGAGCAATGCAAACAAGAAAAACTACAAAGATGAACACCAATACAAGACCGAAATACATGTAAGAGTTCACAAAAAGACACCTCGGTGGTTGGGTTGTATGGTTCAAAGCTAAGCACTAATTCAGATGGAGCAAGGAAAACACAACTTGGATAAGGTGCACTGAGCAACTAATGCACAGACTCTCAAAAATGACACAGCACAGCTTGTGCACTGAAAATCAACAAAAATTGTGTGATGTGCACAGGGTAATGGAGGTGCTCACTCAATGGTGAAGCATGTGCAGGGTTGTGTTGGTTGAAAAACAAAGGCTAATTGCTAATCACAAACTTTACTATTCAACAACTCACTCAGATACCAAAGATTCACACAATGCAACTGATGAACAATTTTAGCAATCTATAACACATTTGACATTCACAGACCTCATGTAAGTTAACAAATATTTGTATAACAGTTTCAAAGCACCATAAAGTTAATGATTCAAAGACATTTCGTATATGAACTACACAAATTTAGCACATGAATCAATGTTAGCACTTTACTGAGATGCTCGTGAGGGTCAACTTAGTCAAGTGATCTCAAGTGCTCGAGATGTATGCACAGATTGCAGGCAGTCTAATGGCTTAGCAAGTGATCAGGGTATGCAAGGGATCTGTCAATACTTGGTTCAACAGGTTTGCATCGATTTGTTATTCAAGATGTAGCTCCAACTCACAGCTGCAGGGGCTTAGATGGCTCACACAAAGTCTCAAGCAAGGTCTAGCATGCTTAGCATTCAACAAGGTTTGTGATAAGTGAATATGATTCACAGAGCATCAACAAATAAGCAGCAGTTCATATATAAAATTTCAGCTAGCTTGGCTTTCCAAGTGGTAGCTCAAACTTGCAGCTTTAGGGGGCTAGCAAGTTAGAGGGTCTATCATGCATTCAGGGTGTAATGACTCACAGGGCTTAGGCACAGGGTCAACCAGCAAGCATACATGCTATCATTCATTCATTCAAGTAAGCAAAGTTGAGAAGATGATACCACCAAGATAAAACTGGGTTTTAGGCAAATCCACTAATTGCTTTGTCAGCCTTTTCTTCTCCTTGGCTTATGCTCCAGTGATTGCAATGTACTCAGAACTCAACAAAGCAAGCTTCAAAGGCTCAATATTGTACAATCAAGGCAAGAAAGCACTAGTGCTACAATGACAAGATCCAGAGCTATGCTTAAGGGGAAAATTTATCCACAGATAACAATAATCGACACAAAGGAGTTGATGCTGAAAAGAGGAAATCAGCGGTCTCAGGTTGAATGTTTCAATGGACCGAGTGAGCAATGTGCACGAGCGTGTACAAACTAACGGGCTTACAATGTGAGCTACAAGATGCACCAATCAATGAATCGAGAGAAACAGCTTTAACAAGAAAGATTAAAAGACAAAACTAGCAAACATAACAATGAAGCTTTACAGGTTTATAATGCAGTTGATTATGGTTGAAGTTAAAGCTATGACAAATGCAATTAATGCTAACACAGAGTGCAAAGTTGTGCTAAGTTTGAAGTTAACTAAGCTAATTAAAATGCAATAACAGATGCTGAGAGGTAAAAAGTTGTGCTAAGTTACACTAGCAACAGGTTGCAAAAAAATAAATTACTAACACATATATACAAAGCTAGAATGAAAATCAGTAAAGTAAGCTAATGAACAACAGGGCACACTACCAGTTCCCCGGCAGCGGCGCCAAAAACTTGGTAGGTCTGTAAAGATGATTTCCTACGTTAACTGCAAGTGCACAGGCCTATTGGAGGCAAGGGCAAGCACAGGTCGATCCCACAGAGAAGTGGTGTGCAAGGGTGAACTAATGGCTTACTAACGATTTCAGTGATATTGTAACACAAATATGGTTGATTTTGGTGTCGGGCGACTGAGAAGTTGTTGTTGTGACTTTAAACTAAGGCACCAATGATCAAAATGTGTTGTAACAGATGGTGAGAGGCACTAGGGTGATCAAATCCACCCTCCGATCTTATATCAAAGCACGCAAATTTTCACTTTGTTCTCTTTTGCCTTCCTTGAAGGCCTTAATTGAATAATTGATGAACTAAATCTCCTTACCTACCCCCTAGTATCACTGGTCTTCTTACGGCACCAGTGTTCACAGCAAATTTGGTCAATGGTTCACTATTTTCCTAAACAATATACACTAAGAACAATTTGATAATCTACTTGCTTCATATTAAATCAAAGGGTTTCATTTACACCCTAGTTTAATTGCTTAGAACATTATGCAGAAATAAAATCAAATTGAAATTAAAATTGCAAAACTGAAAACCTAAAACATGTTGTCTCTCCCCTAAGAAAACATCTCATATAAATACCTTACAATCACTCCAAACTGCCATTAATGACATACACATAACTCCTTTCTCGCCACCCGCTCTCGTAGCCTTACTCGAGCTGTAGGATGAAACCTAGTTTCATTTATCTCTCACTTAGCTTCTAGGGTTAGAGAGCTATGCAAGAGAAAAATAACACTAGGAGCGGCGAAGGTGCAACATGTGGTGGCTCTGATGGTGCTGGTGTCAATGGAAGAAGATGGTGGTGGTGTTGAGGGCGGCTACTGGTCGGGAGAAGAGAAGGGGATGGGGCTCTGCAAGTTGTCGGAGAAGAAAGAGAGAAGAAATGGGGAAATGGTCGTTTGGTCGATGGGATAAGGGTTTGATGAATTCGTTGTTGAGCTGGCCCATCGAGTGTTGAAGGGAAGGATGGAGCGACCAGTTAGATGTGGGAGGCAAATCTCAACGACTCGGGATAAAGGCGGTTTCGGTGTGGAGCGGGAATATCAAGAGATGATGTATAGGAGTGCAACGAGCGTTGGATGCATCTGGGCGAGATCTGAACGGCTCAAATGGTGCGGGCTCGGATCCGGGTCATGGGTTGCAACTGATGCGCGCGCGGCTTGGCTTTACGCTCCATAGACGCTTGCCTCCAATTTTACATTCTTTAGGCTCCTCAATTTTTCCGAGCTTTATTTACTACCTAAAAACACAAAGTTAATTAGTACAAATATTTATTCTTGAAAACAAGAAAAACACAGAATCTGGGATAATATCTGATTTCTGAGCACAAAAGATGAGTTAAATGCCAATAAATAGATGTAGAAATATGCAATATTTGGCACTCATCACACACCCTAGAATTCAGAAGAGAATTCATTTCTATCTCAATCATTTGTTTTCCAACATAGAGGAATGGCGACTCCATAACTCGTAGAGAAATTGAGAATAGATTGGGCGAGTGTGTCACAAATTGAGATCGAAAAAATCAAGTGAGATGATGGATCTGTAGGAATTGATTCATAAAGCCTCGAGAAAATGGTGGAGATTTAGTTAGGGTTTTGGCTCAAATGGAAGGAAGAGCTGGTGATGTTCATGGCTGAATCCGAGAAGAACAGGAGCAGAGATGGGTTATAGATGAAGATGTTACTGTTAATTGAGAAGCAGGCAAGCCTGGGTTCGATGGCTGAGTACCGGGGTTCGTAGGAGATAAATTTGATGCAAAACAGACAAAGAGGAGGTGAAATTGAGGTCCTGCAGAATGGGTTTTTGGCCGCGAATCGTGAAGGAGTCTCATTGTTGATTCAGAAATGAAGAGAAGAATGAAGGGTTCTTTGTTGATCGAGAATTGGCCAGGGTTTGAGTCGATTTGATTTCAAGAGTTTGTAGTATTCTTATCATGGATTAATGGGGTTTCCTTGATGGTTGAATCTAAAATGGGTCTCGGAGATGAAGATTGAGCTCGAAGAGGGAATTGATAGTTAGGGTTTCATTGATGAATTGTCACGATTTGAGCAAGGAGTGGTGGTTTGGTTGAATGGGTTTTGATTGAAATGAAGGGAAGTAGCTTGTGCTGTTGATTGTAGCAGTTTGGAATCGGGAAGCTGCAGACAATGGAGTTGAGACTTGAGGCTTGAATGAGATTGACAGGTCTTGTGGTTTGCCAAGGACTGGCGATGGATGTTGTTGGTGGTGTTAGTCTACAATGCAGCTGTGATGGGTATGAGCTACTAAGGCAATAAATGATAGATGGTGTTGCAAGTGGTCTTATTTGTGATAACTACGTGGTGAAATGAATCTCGTGAGTCTCAAGTAGCGGTGATGAAGATGATGCTGTGATGTTCATGGAAGGAGGTTCTGATGGCTTGAGGAAATGATGATGCTAAGTGATGCAGTGACAGGTTGATGTTGTTGCAATGGTGATGACATTGCTGATGATTGCCATGGTTTCTGGTGGCTTGTGCAGTTTGAATGGCAGATGAACTATCTTTTAGTCTTTATCTTGGAGGTAGTGGAGTCAGAATGTGCAATCGGTGGTATGATTGGATGATGCATCTAAACATGGAATGGGGATTTAGAGCTCATTACCAAAAGAAAGAAGCAGGGTTTTGAATCTGGTGGTATGCCTGTAGTTAATTGGAAAATGGTGATTTGCTATGGATGAAAGTCAAAAATCTGGTACAGAAGACTGAGATGCTGCTTCTGAGTTTTATGAAGCTATAAGGGACTGAAATGAGTTTGATGTTGGCAGTGATGGAAAGTGGAGCAGCTAGACCAAGCTGGTGATGGCAGTAAAGGTGAGATGGGGATTAATACAGCTTATGAGTTGTGCTAAGATTAATGAGAAGTAGGAAGGCAGAGCTGGTGCTGCTGGATGAATTGGATGAATGGGTTTTGTGTATGCTAGTAAGTTGCAGGATGGAATGGTTGCCTGGGTCGTGCATTGGAGGATTGCGACTGAAGTTGAAGCTGCAGGACTGATGTAGAGATGGAGCAACAAATGTGAGTATGCAAGGGTTTGTTTAGGAGTCATTGGCACTGAGATTACGTTAGAGAACCGAATTGAAATAAATTTGAGATGGTGGAAGCATAAGTGGTTATTGTTGTTGATATTGCGGTATGTTTGAGGCGCATTGAGAATGAAACTCTGTATTGATTGGTTATGCTACAGTCGTGTATGAAACTGAGATGGTGTTGGTTGGGCTGAGATTCGGATGGTGGCTATGATGTAGGTGAGTGAATTGTGGTTTTGGCAATGAATCGGAGAGAATTGAACAGCCATCATGGTCGGATTTGAGCCGGTGATACACACCGAGTGTGCAACAGAAGGCCATGGCCTGTGGGAGGTGCAATGGCCTTGGTCTTGGCCAATACCAATTTAACCCATTCAGATGAAGTCAGTGACTCAGACCTGACTCATCTGACTAGCCAGCTGATTCACATCTGAGTAATGATCTGACCTGGTTTGACTCGGCATAACTCAGTGGTTTGACTGAGTTGACCAGACCGAGTTGACTCGTTGACCGGTGACCAAGGTGGACTTCTTGGTCACCGAGATATTCCCTATGACCTTTCCAGCCACAATACCGTTTCCATGACCACTTTTGGGGCATATTTTCTACATGGGTTTCTCTCTCTTATGGGCTTGGTGGATTTTCATCTAATGGACTTTGAAGACTAGACCTAATTTTAGAAGTTGGAGAAAAGCTATAAAAGGGAAAGTCTTCTACAACTTAATGATACATCTTATTCTTGGAATTTTGGAGAGCCGTTTTGTTTACGCTTCTAGGGTTTGCTTTTGTTCAACTTCTTCTTTTCAATTAATATTTTTATGATGAACTCAAAAGCTATGAGTAGCTAAACAAATATTATTGGTTATGGGATAAAGTTGATTTCTCAATATGTTATATGATTCAATGAATTAGTTTTGTCTCAATATTTATTGTTTGTGATTCACAATTAATAGTGTTATAAGATTTGAATACTTGTTAGGTTAAGTCCGGAATCAATCCGATTTGCATTCATCTCTAGAGCTATATTAGGGTTTTTAATACGAAAAAGTTGTTTATCCCTGATTCTAAGTAGCATAATTGTGGGTAGTGCTTGTAGGGATATATCCTACTAGTCACAAGTGAATCATAACTTTTGTTAAAACGATTAGTGCTTTTACACATTCGTTTGCATTGATTAGTCTTATTCCATAGAACTTATTGCTTTTAGGGGGTTAAATCTAATTGTGCTTTTACACTTTAGGTTGCTTTCTAGGAAGAATTCACATATGCATCTTTTAATGTGGTTGTGATGAAATCAGGGAATTAACGGGTTATACTTGCGATCAAGGTATCCTATGACTTTTAGTAAATACGAGATTAAAATACCAATTCTAATCATTGATGAAAATACATGTTTGTGAATGATACTATCCCGTGACCAATATCTTCTCCTTATTGATTATTCCAATTATTTGCTTCACTTTATTTTATTTTTACTTTAGTATTTCGTTAAAACAACAAAAATCCCCTTGGTTACTTTAGAAACCGAAATTTTATAACAACGAAAGCCTCTCTGTGGATACGAACTCTTTCTTATCGCATACTATATTTATATCTAGTGAGTAAGAAAGTGAAATTATTTTTGACGGATTGACAACCGACAAATTTTGAGCGCCGTTGCTTGAGAGGCATACGGCTTGTTATTAAGTTTTTAGTTTCTTTTTACAATTTCTGCTTTTATCTTTGCTTTTTGTTTCTTGTCTTGTTTCTCACTTGTTTACGAGAATTGTTTTCAGGTACCTAATCCCTGGCTTCTAAAGATTGGAATTATCCAAGGTGCGGGATAGCTACTCGAAGAGGTACAATACTCCAACCAAGTCAAGACACGACAAAAATCAAACGTTAGAAGTGGAAGAAGAGTTACAAATATAAGGAGAACAAGAGGTTCCAATCGTAGATGAACCACAAGTTGAAGTATCAATGGGTGATGCAAATCGTACACTCAAGGACTTGGCTTCTCATAAGCTTGATACACAATAGGGGTGTATTCAAACAAACTCTACTTTTGAGATCAAGCCGGGGTTGCTTATAGAATTACCAAAGTTCCATGGCATGGTGAATGAAGACCCAAAAAAACATCTTATGGACTTCCATACCATTGTCATGGCCATGCTTCCAGCCGGATGTTGAGGCGGATGGTGCAATGTTGAAAGTTTTCCGTTTCTCTTTGATGGATAGTGCTAAGGATTGGTTATACTATTTACCTTCCTAAGTGTCACAACATGGAATGGGCTGAAGAAACTCTTTTAGAGAGATATTTTCCTGCATCCAAGGCTACTCAAATTCGCAAGGAGATTTGTGGGATGAAGCAAAATGTGGGAGAATCCTTATCACGAATGTTGGGAACGATACAAGAGATTGGTGGCAAGCTGTCCTCACCACCAATTCAGTGATGCTATGATCATTCAATACTTCTATGAAGGACTCAATCAAGTGATAGGAATCTTATTGACGCTGCGGGTGGTGGTGCACTAGTGAACAAGACGGTGACACAAGCTAAAGAGTTGATTGAAAACATGGCAGCGAACTCACAACAATTCTTGAGTCGTGGTTCGGATGTGATTCTAAGAAGGGTGAATGAAGTGAGCGAGGTTGAAGAACTCCGTCAACAAATGGGTAACATGACAGCAATGTTGCAACAAGTTGCATCCGCGGTTATACCAAATTCCTCTCAATGTTATGAAGACGAGCAAGCTAACGCGATCTTTCCAAATCAACAAAGACTCCAGTATGATCCCTACTCTAACACTTACAATCCGGGATGGAGAGATCACCCCAATTTTAGCTATGCCAACAAGCAAGGTGCAATCCAACAACCTACTTTCAACCGTCCGAGTGGATTCCAACCACAACAACAACAATTTCAGCAACCACAAGCACAACAATCAATGCAAAATCAAGGTTCCGATATTGATTCAAAGCTTCAAACAATGATGCAAGGCATTTCTACCATGTTCAAAGAGAGTCAACAAGAAACCAAGAGTGCTATCAAGGAGTTGCAGACTCAAATGGGTTCCATGGCTATTGATTTGAACCAATTGAAGGCACAAAATAGTGGAAACTCCTTCTCAACCTATTAACCCAAAAGAGGGTGTCAATGCTATTACGTTGAGAAGTGGTACACAACTTGTGCAACCCAAAGTGACTGATTGGCAAGGTGGAGACACCAAAGGAACTGTTTTGGAGGAGAAGAATGAGGATTCTCCCCAAACTTCGAGGTACCTATGCCTAACTCTAAAACTCCGGTTTCTACTTATGTTCCTCCTCTACCTTTTCCTCGCAGATTTGCAAGTTCTAAGAAGGCGTAATTAGAAAAGGAGATTTTAGACGTTCTAAAGAAGATCCATGTGAACATACCACTCATTGATGCTATTAAGCAAGTACCAAAGTATGCAAAGGTGTTGAAGGACTTGTGTACCAATAAGCAAAGGCTCAAAGGTAATGAAGTGCTTAGTGTGGGGAGAATGCCTCGCAATCTTACAACACAAACTCCCACTTAAGTGCAAGGATCCGGGTAGTTTTGATATTCCCATCACAATTGGTAACACAACATTTAACAAATCTATGTTGGATTTAGGTGCATCCGTTAATGTTATGCCTGCGTCAATGTATAAGTTACTTGATCTTGGTCCTCTTAAAAAGGCTGAAATTGTATTGCAATTAGCCGATCGCTCTAATGTCTACCCAATGGATATTGTTGAGGATGTTCTTGTGCAAAGTTAATCAACTTGTATTTCCAATGACTTTGCGTGTTAGAGATGGATGAAGGTTCACCGAACTCGTCTCTTCCATTGCTACTTGGCGTCCTTTCATGAAAACGCGAAAACCATTATTGATGTGGACAAGGGAACGCTGACTATGGAGTTTGATGGAGAAACAATACGTTTCAACATTTTCGAGACGATGAGATATCCTAGCGATGTCCATTCTTGTTTCTCCATTGATGTTATGGATACATTGGCACAACAAATGTTTGAATTAAACGGTGATGATGCTTTGGAAACCGTGTTAACTACATCCATGGATAATGGTGTAGAGTGTGGTAATAAAGTCAAGGAAGCCCTTGGTGATCTTAATTCACTACAAGGATGCCCTAAACGCATAATATCTCTTTTATTTCTTTACCATGCAAAGTGATGAAAAGCTTGTACCTTCAATTGTTAAATCTCCAATTTTAGAATTGAAACCTCTTCCCACCACCTAAAGTACTTGTACTTGGGTGATAATGAAGAGTTACCCGTGATTGTTTCTAATGAGCTTAATGATTTACAGGAGCAAAAACTTCTAAGGGTGCTAAGGAAGTACAAGACGGCCCTAGGATGGACAATTGCCGATATCAAGGGTATAAGCCCCTGCCGTTTGTATGCACAAAATTCGTTTGGAGGACGATGCAAAGCCTACAAGGGAAGCGCAACGTCGTTTGAATCCTCCATGATGGAAGTTGTGAAAAAGGAGATACTCAAGCTTTTGGAAGTGGGTGTTATCTACCCCATATCCGATAGCAAGTGGGTGAGCCCAGGTACAAGTAGTACCAAAGAAATCGGTGTGACGGTGGTGGAGAATGATAAGAATGAACTTGTCCCAACTCGTGTGCAAACCGGTTGGAGGGTTTGTATTGATTATATAAAATTGAATGCCACTACTAGAAAGATCACTTTCCTTTACCTTTTATTGATCAAATGCTTGAACGCTTAGCTGGACACTCTTATTATTGCTTTCTTGATGGCTATTCAATTATAATCAGATTGATAGCGCGGAGGATCAAGAGAAAACCACTTTCACTTGTCCATTCGGTACTTTTGCTTATAGAAGGATGCCTTTTGGCATGTGCAATGCTCCAGCTACCTTTCAAAGGTGTATGGTAAGTATCTTTTCTAATATGTTGAAAACATAATCAAGTGTTCATGGATGACTTTAGTGTCTTTGGTGATTCATTTGACCTTTGCTTGAACAATTTGTCTCTAATCCTTGAACGATGTGTTGAAACAAATCTTGTGCTAAATTGGGAGAAGTGCCATTTCATGGTAACTCATGGCATAGTTTTAGGCCATATAATATCTTCTAAAGGCTTGGAAGTTGATAAATCTAAGATAGACCTTATTCGTGTCAACCCCTCCCACTACGGTGAGGGAGATACGTTCTTTTCTTGGTCATGCAGGTTTTATCGTAGATTCATCAAGGATTTTTCCAAGATAGCATCACCACTTTGTAACTTATTGCAAAAAGATGTGGTTTTTAACTTTGATGAGAAATGTATGGCGGCACTCAATCGTTTGAAAGAACTTTTGATTTCAGCCCCTATCATTAAACCACCGGATTGGAGCATGCCTTTTGAGCTCATGTGTGATGCTAGTGATTATGCGGTTGGTGCGGTGCTTGGGCAACGTGTGGGGGAAGATTCCTCATGCTATTTATTATGCTTCTAGAACGTTAAATGAGGCCCAACAAAACTACACAACCACTGAAAAAGAGTTGTTAGCCATTGTTTTTGATTTAGAAAAGTTTCGCTCTTATCTAATTGGTACAAAAGTTGTTGTCTTTTCTGATCATGCAGCACTTAGATACTTGCTTACAAAAACAGAGGCGAAACCGAGGCTCATACGATGGATATTACTCTTGCAAGAGTTTGATATTGAAATCAAAGACAAGAAAGGAATTGAGAACACCGTTAAGGATCATTTGAGCCGACTTGCTGTGGACAAGGAGACTATCCCATTGCGTGAGAGTTTCCTGGATGAGCAACTTTTCTCAATTGCCTTTGGAGAACCATGGTATGCCGATATTGTCAATTACTTAGTTTCTAAACAAATCCAAAAGAACTTGTCTCGTGCTGAGAGGCAAAAACTTAAGAAGTTAGGGAACCAATACATATGGGATGATCCATACTTGTGGAAACATGGTAGTGACCAAGTAATACGAAGGTGCGTTCCCGAATCTGAATTTAATTCTATCTTGTCTTTTTGTCACTCTTATGCTTAGGAGGACATTTTGGGAGTAAGAGAACCGCTCACAAGGTACTTGAAAGTGGTTTTTATTGGCCAACTTTGTTTAAGGATGCACATATACTTTGTACAACTTGTGATAGGTGTCAAAGAACCGGCAATCTAGGTGCCAAATCAAATGCCACAAACTTTTATTCAATTTATTGAAGTTTTTGATGTATGGGGTATTGATTTTATGGGGCCTTTTGTCAACTCCCATGGGAATTTTTATATCTTACTTGCGGTTGATTATGTCTCGAAATGGGTGGAAGCTAAGGCCACCCCTACTAATGATTCTAAAGTGGTTTCAGGTTTTGTGCAAGCTAATATTTTTGCAAGGTTTGGAATTCCAAGAGCCATAATTAGCGATGGGGGTTCTCACTTCAAAAACAGGATTTTACAAAGCTTTTTGACGAAGTACAATGTGTCGCACAAGATTGCAACACCTTATCATCCCCAAACAAATGGACAAGCCGAGGTGTCGAACCGGGAGGTGAAGTCCATTCTAGAAAAGACGGTGAACCCAACAAGGAAAGATTGGAGCATGCGACTTAATGATGCTTTACGGGGCTTATAGAACCGCATATAAAACACCTATTGGGATGTCTCCCTTTAGGCTTGTGTATGGTAAACCTTGTCACTTACCCGTTGAAATTGAGCATAAGGCGTTTTGGGCTATTAAGCAATGCAACATGGAGATGGATGGGGCTGGAAAGCAAAGAAAGTTACAACTCCAAGAGCTAGAGGAGCTTCACAATGATGCATTTGAAAGTTCACGGATTTACAAAGAAAAGACGAAAGCATTCCATGATAACATGATTTCTAGAAAACAATTTTGCATTGGGCGTAAAGTGCTTTTGTTTAATTCTCGCTTGCATTTATTTCGGGCAAATTAAGGTCACGATGGATCGGACCTTTTATTGTTACTAATGTGTTTTCTCATGGTGCGGTGGAAATTCATAGCATAGCTACGGGAAGGAACTTAAAGTTAATGGGTGCTGTTGAAACCATATTATGAGAATTTCACTTCAAGTGGTGGAAGGAGTTAACTTTGTGGATGTGCTCCATCTGGAGGAGTCATAGAAAGCAAGGAGATAGTCGGGCTGACGACTTTAAACCAAGCGCTAATTGAGAGGCAACCCAATGGATGAGTATTTCTTGTCTTGTATTTATTTCTTATCTTGTTTTTAGTTTTCTTTCTTGTCTTGTTTTTTCTGATTTTTCTTGTTAGAATTTCCTACCTTGACTTACTTTGGACGATTCAATTACATTGAGGACAATGTAAAGTTTAAGTGTGGGGAGTGGTTTACGTTGTAAATTTTTGAAATTTTCAACTTTTGTGTAAACTAGTGAATAAGAAAACTCCAACTTGTAGTTAGTTTAGAGTCACATAGTATACATGTCGCTAAGATTACATCGAAATTCTCATAATAGTGACTGAACTTAGAGATGACAGAGAACATGATCGGGTTTCTTAATTGTATGAGAGTTAAAGTTGGATTTAACCATGCCAGTGGCAAATAAGGTGCAGACTGAATTCGGTATTAGAGTAGTGATCCCCTATAGTGGAGACTACCCATGTTATATAATGTGAGGCACCAACCTTCAATTCTTTGTACCTGTCTAAATTTGTGCTTTTAGAGTGTGTGTCACCGTACGTAAATTCCGGGCAGAATGGTGAGTTGTCCAACTTCCCACCATAGAAGCACTATTTTGATCTCTTGAGTGCTATTTTTATCAACCATGTTGGTAACATCGAATTGCTAACTTACATACCACTTGTAATCTTGTTTGTAGTTAGCACCATCCACCTTATCTCTCTCTACACCAACAGGTCCATAGAAACACCATCATCATCAACAAGAGGAGTATCACAAATTTGAAGGAAAGTTGAAGACATTCAAGGTTTACAAGCAACAGTACAGAAATGAGCAGATTTCAGATTCGAGTAAAGCAACAAGAAAAGGAGCAGAATTTTTATAAGTTGAAGACTATTGTACGAGAGCGAATATTATCAAGATGAGAGTTCGAGAAGTTTATGATATCAAGACATACAAGTTGTGAAGAATCAAGCGGTAAAGTACTTACACCATGGCCTTTGTACTTACGTTTTTATTTTGTTTTATTTGTATTTTATTTTTCTCTTGTCTCAAAAAAAAAAAAAAAAAAAACAAGAAAAAATTTTTAGGTCTGTTAATAGTTTTTATTGATTTGTTTTGTTTTTATTTTTGTATTTGTTTTATTTCTTATTAAAAAAAAACAAAAAGACAAAAAAAAAAAAAATTTGAAAAAAAAAAAAAGACAAAAAAAAAAAGAAAAAAAAATTCATTGTATCATATTTTGGGTTTGTATAGTTCGTTTTTTTAGTTTTGTATTCTTTCAATAAAGCCAATGGAAAGAAGGAATATCTATAATGAAGTTTCAAGCGACAAGGAATTTGAGGGAAAGAATCATATTGTCAAGATTCTACGAAGTTCAAGAGTTATCATCAAGAGTTGAAGACCGAAGACGAAGATGAAGACACCGATTGAAGACCGAAGACGTTTCTATGGATGCTGTGGAGAGTGGTGCTAGCTGCACGCCGAACGGATACGAGGTAAGTAAGCATATTCCCACCTTCGTTAAGTGGTTGATTTCCTTTCAAGAGATCGTCGAAAAATGGGTTTTCAAAAATGAGTAAAAGATGTGGGTTTTCAAAACATTCGGAGGGTTTTGCCTTCCTACCATTCAACGTGTCGCAGGATTCTCTCTTCATTCCTACCTGGACACATGTGTGACCCATAAAGAGCCGTTTATTATTGAGAGCAACTTCATAAAACCCTTTCTTGTGAGGCAGAGTCGAGACTTTCGATCACTCCGAACCCGAATTTCTTTCGAGAAGGGATGGTTATTTCTCTCTCAACTTTAAAGAATGAGATTGTGTTCATTTATGTGTCTAACTTCTTATGACTAGTGTGCAGAATTTCTATGTCTTCTTAGCGCGTTGGATGCTATCATTACGGAGAACTATTAAGTTGGAAAAGTAGGTTTTGTGGGTATATCTCTAGTAAACCCTCACGAGACTATAACTCGTCCACTAGGGACGCCTAGGGGTTTAAAGGCTTGTTATTTATGCTAAAAGTGATTGTAGCCTCGACGACACGGAGTTGTATGTATTCTTTAAAATAAGTTTTGTTTTTTGTTTGATTTGCTCGAGGACTAGCAAAGTCTAAGTGCGGGGGAATCTGATAGGTGTCGTAAACACCTAATTGTATATCTAGTATTTATGCTTTCTTTGCGAGTTTTCTTGTAAATTATGTATCCTATATTGGTTTTGAGTAATCAGGTATTTTGGAGTCATTGGAGTAAAATGAAGTGGAACTTGCTCAAATATTGGATTTCCTCTCATTATGGTGACAAGAGCGGAAAGGCGAAGCTATCGGCGAAAGAACGAGACCAATCCGGTTCCGTACGAGAAGGTTACGAGCAAAATCAACAGTTAAGCTTGTCAGTTCCCAAGGACTGAAGTACAAAAAGAATATGTAGTGGCCTGTATCATATATTGGGCGCCTATAGTAATAACAGACCATTACCACACCCTATAATTCAGAAGAGAATTCATTTCTCTCTCAATCATTTGTTTTCCAACATAGAGGAATGGCGACTCCATAACTCAGAGAGAAATTGAGAAGAGATTGACGAGTCTGCTGTCAAATTGAGATCGAAAAAATCAAGGCAGATGATGGATCTGTAGGAATTGATTCATAAAGCCTCAGAAAATGGTGGAGATTCAGTTAGGGTTTTGGCTCAAATCTGGAAGGAAGAGCTGGTGATGTTCATGGCTGAATCCGAGAAGAACAGGAGCAGAGATGGGTTATAGATGAAGATGTTACTGTTAATTGAGAAGCAGGCAAGCCTGGGTTCGATGGCTGAGTACCAGGGGTTCAGAGGAGATAAATTTGATGCCAAGAACAGACAAAGAGGAGGTGAAATTGAGGTCTGCAGAATGGGTTTTTGCTGCGAATCGTGAAGGAGTCTGTTGTTGATTCAGGAAATGAAGAGAAGAATGAAGGGTTTGCTGTTGATCGAGAATTGGCCAGGGTTTGAGTCGATTTGATTTCAAGAGTTTGTAGTGTTACTGTCATGGATTAATGGGGTTTCGTGATGGTTGAATCTAAAATGGGTCTCGTAGATGAAGATTGAGCTCGAAGAGGGAAGTTGATAGTTAGGGTTTCATTGATGAACAGACTTCGAGAATTGCTGCCGATTTGAATGGGTTTTGATTGAAATGAAGGGAAGTAGCTTGTGATGTTGATTGTAGCAGCTGTAATTGGAAGCTGCAGACAATGGAGTTGAGACTTGAGGCTTGAATGAGATTGACAGGTCTTGTGGTTTGCCAAGGACTGGCGATGGATGTTGTTGGTGGTGTTAGTCTACAATGCAGCTGTGATGGGTATGAGCTACTAAGGCAATAAATGATAGATGGTGTTGCAAGTGGTCTTATTTGTGATAACTACAGGTCAGGCTGAATCTCAGGAGTCTCAAGTGGCAGTGATGAAGATGATGCTGTGATGTTCATGGAAGGAGGTTCTGATGGCTTGAGGAAATGATGATGCTAACTGATGCAGTGACAGGTTGATGTTGTTGCAATGGTGATGACATTTCTGATGATTGCCATGGTTTCTGGTGGCTTGTGCAGTTTGAATGGCAGATGAACTATGCTGGTGCTGTCAGTTGGAGGTAGTGGAGCTGTAATGTGCAATCAGGTGGTATGATTGACAGATGCATCTAAACATGGAATGGGGATTTAGAGCTCATTACCAAAAGAAAGAAGCAAGGTTTTGAATCTGGTGGTATGCCTGTAGTTAATTGGAAAATGGTGATTTGCTATGGATGAAAGTCAAGAATCTGGTACAGAAGACTGAGATGCTGCTTCTCAGCTTTATGAAGCTATAAGGGACTGAAATGAGTTTGATGTTGGCAGTGATGGAAAGTGGAGCAGCTAGACCAAGCTGGTGATGGCAGTAAAGGTGAGATGGGGATTAATACAGCTTATGAGTTGTGCTAAGATTAATGAGAAGTAGGAAGGCAGAGCTGGTGCTGCTGGATGAATTGGATGAATGGGTTTTGTGTATGCTAGTAAGTTGCAGGATGGAATGGTTGCTGGGTGCGTGCATTGGAGGGTTGCGGCAAGTTGAAGCTGCAGGAATGATGTAGAGATGGAGCAACAATGTGAGCTGTAAGGGATGTTTAGGAGTCATTGGCACTGAGATTGCAGTTGCAGGAACTGAATTGAAATAAATTTGAGATGGTGGAAGCATAAGTGGTTATTGTTGTTGATATTGCGGTGAGTTTGAGCGGTGAGAATGAAACCGTGTATTGATTGGTTATGTTACAGTGGTGTATGAAACTGCAGATGGTGTTGGTTGGCTGAGATTCCGATGGTGGCTATGATGTAGGTGAGTGAATTGTGGTTTTGGCAATGAACTAGAGAGAATTGAACAGCCATCATGGCTGGATTTGAGTCGGGTGATACACACCGAGTGTGCAACGTGGCCATGGCCTCGTGGGGGGGTGCAATGGCCTTGGTCTTGGCTAATACCAACTTAACCCAATCGGATGAAGTCAGTGACTCAGACCTGACTCATCTGACTAGCCAGCTGATTCACATCTGAGTAATGATCTGACCTGGTTTGACTCGGCATAACTCAGTGGTTTGACTGAGTTGACCAGACCGAGTTGACTCGTTGACCGGTGACCGGGTGGACTTTGCCGGTCACCTGAGATATTTTTCCGGCGACCTTTCCGGCCAATTTCCGGCAACCACTTTTGGGGCATATTTTCTACATGGGTTTCTCTCTCTTATGGGCTTGGTGGATTTTCATCTAATGGACTTTGAAGACTAGACCTAATTTTAGAAGTTGGAGAAAAGCTATAAAAGGGAAAGTCTTCTACAACTTAATGATACATCTTATTCTTGGAATTTTGGAGAGCCGGTTTTGTTTACGCTTCTAGGGTTTGCTTTTGTTCAACTTCTTCTTTTCAATTAATATTTTTATGATGAACTCAAAAGCTATGAGTAGCTAAACAAATATTATTGGTTATGGGATAAAGTTGATTTCTCAATATGTTATATGATTCAATGAATTAGTTTTGTCTCAATATTTATTGTTTGTGATTCACAATTAATAGTGTTATAAGATTTGAATACTTGTTAGGTTGAGTCCGAATCAATACGATTTGCATTCATCTCTAGAGCTATATTAGGGTTTTCAATACGAAAAGTTGTTTATCCATGATTCTAAGTAGCATAATTGTGGGTAGTGCTTGTAGTGATATATCCTACTAGTTACAAGTGAATCATAACTTTTGTTAAAACGATTAGTGCTTTTACACATTCGTTTGCATTGATTAGTCTTATTCCATAGAACTTATTGCTTTTAGGGGTTAAATCTAATTGTGCTTTTACACTTTAGGTTGCTTTCTAGGAAGAATTCACATATGCATCTTTTAATGTGGTTGTGATGAAATCAGGGAATTAACGGGTTATACTTGCGATCAAGGTATCCTAGGACTTTTAGTAAATACGAGATTAAAATACCAATTCTAATCATTGATGAAAATACATGTTTGTGAATGATATTATCCCGTGACCAATATCTTCTCCTTGTTGATTATTCCAATTATTTGCTTCGCTTTATTTTATTTTTACTTTAGTATTTCGTTAAAACAACAAAAATCCCCCCTTGGTTACTTTAGAAACTGAAATTTTATAACAACGAAAGCCTCTCTGTGGATACGAACTCTTTCTTATCGCATACTATATTTATATCTAGTGAGTAAGAAAGTGAAATTATTTTTGACGGATTGACAACCGACCAGTAATTCTATTTAATTCCTTTATGACTTTTGCACTAGTTTAACTTGATTTATGATTTTTCTTTATTATTTGTGATTTTGTCTGATGGTGTATGCTTAGTCTAAGAACTTTTGATGCATCATGCTTATGATTTTACATCTAATGGTTTATAAAATCTACTTTTGCCAAATAAATAGTAAATATTTGTTACCTTATAAGCTATAATTGTCTAGAATAATAGTTGAACCACATGAATATAAGAATTGGTGGAATCCTGAGTCTCAGTCTCTCGTAATCCTGTTACCATCTTTTGTATATATTTATTAGATTAAGTATAAAATCGAGTCTTTGCATGAGTTGAACGAATCTTCTTACCACTTTACAACAACTTTAAAATATTATATCAATTTTTGGCGCCGCCAACGCGGACTTGTAATTTGGTTTTAGGTTTTAGATTTATTTTTATTTTTATTTTATTTTTCTTACTTTTTTTTTAGAATTTTTGTTCTTTTTTACGCCTTTGGTATTTTTCGATCCTTTTTCAGATTTGGAGCGAAGCTAAAAGGAAAGAAAAAGTGCTATAAAAGGAAAACATCGCCAAAGAAAAGAAAAGAGGAATCCAAAAGGAGTGACGAAGAAGATTTTGTATATAGTTTTATTAGACTTTATTTTATTTATTTTTTAGATTTTATTCCTTTTTATTTTATTTTTTTAGAAACTTTAATTATGATTTTATTGTTGTAATTTTTCTTTTTATTTTTGGACAATTTTTGGACTTGGACATTATTTTTAAAACCCTAAGGAAGGGTTAAAAATTAAATATAAATCATTTGCGGGAAGGAGGAGGACATTTATCTTGTCTCGTCCCCTCGGGTTCGTACACCGACATGGGAGTGGTGGCACGAGTCGACTTTAACGGTTCATTGCCCGTCATTTACGGGAGGTAAGACTCTATCCACCCACGAATCCCAATCCGGTGGGTTTTATTTTTGTGAAAACTCACACACGTGCATAAAAGAATGTCGAATCGGTATTACAATAGCTAATATAATGAATATCCAATTGATTTTAAAAATGAAAATTACTTTGACCACGGTGAATAGTGGTTGGGAACATCAAACTTTTGAAGGTTATGGCTCATACCATGGTGAGCCTAATTACTATCCACACAAACACCGGTAATACGATCAAGAAAATAAGGAATATTATAGTACTAGTTCCTCGTCTTTGGATAATATAATGAAAATGTTGAAAACTAGTCCCTATTATGATCCTTGAACTGTTCTTCCTCTAAAAGTGTCTCTCAAACAATTAATCGAGAATAGAAATAGGTTTGTGTTAGAATGGAAACAAAATGCACCCATGAGTGAACCTTCTATACACGATACCATAAGGAAGTCATGTGAGTCGAATCAAAAGCTTTTGTTAGAGGCCCGAGCAACTTGCTCGAAATAATCTTAATTTCCAATATAGTGTTTCCAATAGTACCCTTGAAAATGAGGATAGTTATTTGCATAATCAAGATGACGAGGTTATAATTGGTAACACTAGTTTTTCAGATGAGATTCGACCATTTTCATGTTATTATATATAATGATGATTTTGATGAGGATAGCTTGGATGAAGAATAGGACACATATAGGCATAGTGATCAGGAATTTATTTTCGTTACTCCAATTGAACTTTACAATGATAATACTATTTCTAGTTCGAATACAAATAATTTTTATAACTATTCACCTATTCAAAATAGAGAGGATTTGACTAGAGATACCACTGTTTTAGACGATGTAGTATTCCCCCTTACGATTACGAAGCCGATGATAGTTTAGAGGAGCGGGTTTGTCCGAGAATATTGTTTCCATGTCTAGTGATTTAGAAACATTAGTCTTAGATAAAGAAGATAGACTCAGTAGAGTTCAAATATTAGTGAGGATTTTCACCCGGAGTATAACCTAGAAGAAGCAATTGACCATTTTCAGAATCAAGACCTAAAAATTAGGGAAATTATAGCTAGTCTATCTAGAGACACCCAAAATTTTAAGTTTGGGGTTGATTATCATTCTCCATGTGCTTTATCGTTGACTCTTAGAGATCCTCACTTAGGACTTGACATATATGCTGAAAAGACGAGGGTAACCAAATATACCTCAATTTAAAACTTTTCCACCTATAAGTCCTTTCTCCGAAAGTGATTGTCTATGGACTGAGTCGAGACAATATAACTAATCGGTTCACACTTAGTGTGATCGTCTATGGATACGAGATCGAGACAATACAATAACAAAGTATGTGTACTTGATAAAGGGTTCGGGCTTAACCAAACACAATAGGATTACTATCAAGTAAATAAGAATTAACGTTTGTGCGATTTACTTTAAATTATAATAACAACAATTATAATGCGAAAATATAAAGTAAATGACACAGTAAGATTTTGTTAACGAGGAAACCGCAAATGCAAAAAAACCCCGGGACCTTATCCAGAATTGAATACTCTCAGGATTAAGCCGCTATACAAAATCTAAACCAACTTCGTATAGTTGAGACCAAGCAACTAAACCTATAGTTCACCTAGTTCCGTCTGTATCCCTGCGCCTCCAACTTGTAAATAAGTCACGCACTTGGAACAATTCCTTTGCTTCGTATTCCAAACAGTAAAGGAACAACAAATCTGTTCGGTAACAACTGATAGACACATTTTTGTGTCTAATTTGATCTCAATACTATATATTGTTGGCACTCGATTTTGTATTAATTTTGGTGTTTATGTGTTTGTAGGTATTTTTGGGCAATAAACATTTTTGGAAAAAATTGGCTCGAAAAGTTGTCTAAAGCACTCGGAGGACACGTGTTATTCGGACTCTCGGTTTTGGCTAAGGGGCACCTCATTTACTATTTGCACCTTGGTCTTGGATAGGGGGTACCCCTTCTTCTTCCACCTTGAATTGTTTTTTGCATGGGAAAGTCCACCCGCAACCCGCGTATTTCCCGAGCCTGGTTTGGTCAGTTATGTTGATATTTTTTTGGGGATTTGAATGTATACCACCATTATTGAGACAGATTGGTAAGTCAATTATTTGCGAGATATAGGGGAAGATTTCGTGTCAAGTTGGAAATAGAAAGAGGAGTTATTCACGGGATTTTGGTAGATATTTTGGAAAAGATTTTGTGAGATTTGATTGCAGGATTGGATTGTTATCACCCTGTTACACCTAACCAGGCATGGTAACGTGTTTTAATTCGTCAAACAAGGACTAGATTATCGGTTTAATGCAAAACAGGGGAGGAATATTTGTTTGATATACTCGGGATTCTGTGGGGTTTGTTTGTGGAGATTACGCGTAAATATTCTCCCTCGCACGAGCTTTACTCTATCTCGTGATATGCTTGTAACGATTTGCGCATTGTAGAGTGCATGCAAACACGTGAAGAAACAATGAAGGAAAATAATTCCGTAAATGGCGAAAAAATAATCTCTTGATTAGTGAAAGATATTTTGGAGTTATTACGCGTAATTTTATTGTTGCTGGGTGTATATATAGAGTCCCTGGAAGTCATAGAAGGATGTGGAGAATTTGGGGGGCGAGTTTAGAGCATCACAGAGGCGAAAAATCAAGTTGCAGAGAACACACTTCTCCGCCGATCTTTGTGAAGAACACGAAGAATATAAGACGCACAGTGACCGTCGTTCTTCAACAAAGCAGCACGACTCACATCTCGAGGTCGTAGTTCAGAGACAGACTTAAAGAAAGAGTAACAACGACAGTTACTATTTATCGTTCTCTGTAACAGTTCGGTTAGTAACAAAAATAATTGTTACAAACCCGATTTTTCATTATTTCTCCCTTATTCATCATTTGTAAACCATTTTTGAGCAATGAAATCAACTTTTGAGCGTGTTTCCAACATGATGAGCTAAACCATCCTCCGGAGCGACGGAGGGAAGCCATTCTTTCAAGAATTATGTGGTAACATTTACTTTATTAATTTATGCAATATTTTTATATGATTAATTGCATTGATAAAAAATGAATTAAATGACTTTTATTAATCAAATGTGTTTTCTCTTGATGATGCATGCTTAGTTTTAGACTCTTGATGCGTTATGCTTGCGACTAACATTTGATATTTTGGAAATCGATTTTGGCAATACTTTAGAATCAAATCAATTGTTTAAATTGCATGATATAAATTAATTTAAAACCACATAAGTATTGATGAATGGTGAAATCCTAGCTCCATCCTCTCCATAATTTTCACAACATCTTGTATTTTGAGTTTGTTATATTTTTGCTTTAAAAATTAAGTCTAAAAATCTGCTTTCACAAGTCTCAACGAACCTTTTACTACAACTACATTGAAAATAACCATCAACAACTCTTTTCAATCAAGTGATATGAGTCTGAAAAAAGGCTATTCTGTTTATCCCAATAAACTCCTTTGTCGGGTTCTTAGATCAATCAATCAACAATCACCGAAGTAACTGTCAAGACTATGCAATCAATATTCTTAATCCAAAGAATGATATTGATCTACGAACAATCTAAAGATCCCCGTCGAAACTTCGATCTAGTTTGAGTGAATCTTATATCAGAAGAGAAGATTCTCAAGCATAAACAAACTAGGTGCAACCAAAGTTCAACAACCGTTAGTCAATCAAATCAATCCAAAACTAATAATAAACCGCAGTTATCTAGTTTCGCACCAACGGTACTAATAGAGCTTCTCAATCCCAAATAAGTCTTTAAACTGAACGGCCGTAAGAGATTTCGTCTAATTAGGTAACTTTCCTCTCCGAATAAAGGTTCCACCGATAATAACACAACTAGGTAGTTTTGTCAAGCTTTTGAGGATTAGTTTGCTCGAAATGCAAACTTTAGTATTTATAGACCAAGGAAGTTTGGACACCAGGGAATTTCCAAAACCAAAAATATTCTCAAGATATTCATTAATGCTCAGATTCGGTTTCCATAATTCCTGGAAATACTTTGTCCAAATGTTGACTAAAAATCTCTTAGAAAATCTCCAATTTGTAAATGCACATTATAATTTTCATTTTTCTACAAATAAAATTAACAACCTTAATTAAAAGATTCTTAACTTATATTTCATCCGGATTTTCCTTTAGCTATTAAGGAATATCTTTGAACAATAAAAGATAAGCTGTTCGCACATGTTCAAAGAATGCTCGACATCTTTATTTTGTAAGTCCTCTTTCATACTTACAATCTTGAAACCGATTTGCCACACTTCCAAACAAGTTTAGAATTGGTTCATCTGACTTCCAGGAACAATGTGATTGATTAAGAAAACTCAATCACAAATCATGGGTTTAACGATTCTACCAAAAACAAGTTTCGGTTCTACCTCCGTGTGAGTACTCATGCATAGTCACACTAGTTACCAAAATTTCAGTTGACTAGGTACTAGACGGTTCCCCATATACTTATGGTAACTACTTGTATTTGCTGCACATGTCCACAGAATCGGTTCCCCCGTCACTAAAAACGTGTTGCATATGTTCATAGGACCGGTTCCCCTATCTACTAAAAATGTGTTGCACCTCTTGCAAGGATCGATTCCCCTTTGTGATCGGTTGCACATCTTCATAGGATCGGTTCCCATTTGCCTAGAGTTTCTCATACCAATAACACTAAATCGATTATACCATCTCGGGTGATTACTTAAGATCGGTTTCACTAATAAAAAGTCATACCAATACAAAAGTCGCCTTTGTGAATAGTTTTACCAAGAACATAAACAAGTCATGAGCTTATACTAATCACACATATTGGTAGTTCAAAAGATATGCAATGAATCAAAATACCAATAAGCTTAGCGATTTCCTTTCGATTCACAAAACGAAGTTCATGAATTTACTTCCTTTAAAACGAATGTAAAACATTGTTTCCTAGATGAAATCTTCACCTCATACCCATACATAATCACAATAGCATTCGAACGATTATGTTGATGTCTTATATACAAAGTTTAACGGTTTAAGCAATAAACTTCGTATTGTATTCCTTAGTACTACGTCTAACTAGAGTGTAATCATTCATGCTTCGCAGTTACGTTTTCAATATGCACGACTTGAAAGATACGTTAGTGAATGAAACAGTTCACGTCAAATATCACTAACCTCAAGTGGAAGGATGATGTTGTCGTTGTAGCTCCTTACTTCTTCACATCTTCAAGTCTTCGCAATACTTGTATTGTCTCATATCCTACCTAATACTTTCAAGCTAACCTATACGAAGTTGACTCTAGTACATAATCCCCCTTTGTCAATTTTAGTGACAAGACTCTTACATCATATGGATAAACAAATTACGAGAATTCATTACACATACGTTTGATTTCCGAATTCAACAACACAATAACTTGTATACATTCAATCTATAAATGCCGCTATTGACATTATAATAACAAAGCTAATACTCCCCTAAAGGTAAGATAGGTAGATTTTCAATCCGCACGTCTTTGTTATTCCCTTGTAATCCATATATCTACAAGTATCATATGATATGCTATTCCCCCTTAGTCTATGCTTCACTCTTTTCGTTAGATAAACGTTTAAGCACCAATATCCTTTCCCTTATTGATACCAATAAATATAAATCAATACCAGTATCACTTGTTTACTCCATATATTTCTCCCCTTTTTGTCACAAAATGACAAAAGAAAAGAAAAAAAAAGGACAAACCGAAAGGATCTTACAAATCTGAAAATTTGCAAACCTATAAGAGTTAAGCACGAAGTGTTCCACACACCATTTTTGATAATCAATATCAAAACCGAAACTACAAAGTAATTTTGTTTTGATATGTTACCAAGGAAACAATCGCCCAAAGCAATTTTCGATAATAGTTTAGCAAACCAAAAATCGACGAAATACTTTAGTTCCTTTGCTAAACCGATTGTACAAATACAATCGCTTGTTCGACAAGAGCAAAATAAAGGTAACTCTATTTTTCTCATCAGTTCTAATTATCCATATAACTTAGACCTTTCAATTTTAAACAAGACAAGTACTAGGTTAGTTAACTAGCATTCCTTGTTAAGGCATTCAATTAGACTTGAATAACCGAAACCTCCACTTTGATAAGTCTAACTAAGATCAGATTAAGTTAGTTTCTCATATCCGAATTGAATTGGACTAAACAATTCATCCCGTAAACCTTTTCTTTCGTTAAGCCATAAACAATTCATACAAACTAAATAAATCAACTTGTATAATTATTCACCTCAACCTAAGCAATTGAAACAACATAGACATTAAAGCACCACAATTGCACCGAAATTTTGTAAGCCTAAACAATTGATACCAAACAATAAAGCAAGATAACAATAGTTTTCTTAACCGGAACCAATTGAATCACACACAATGGAATAAAATATCAGTTGTACCAAAAGTTTGTTAAGCAAAAGAAATAAATATACGCAATAAACTCTGGCTTTTCTTAAATAGGAAAACGATTAACTAACAAAGTCGTTACCTCAAATTTCGCATCCACTTCTCCAATATGTTTGCATCTTCTTCCATGGAGAATTGATATCGAAATATCATTATGTTGTCATCCTTATGCAAAACAAAAGAATAACAACAACCAACCTTTACTGCAGAGAGAAAGGTTGAAAACCGGTTTTAACTATTGCTAGCAAAAGTTGAAAACCGTGAAACACATATGCTTTTATGCTAAACCAAACGATTCAACATATTGTGACTTTTTCACATATTGTTTCAATCAGAACCCCTCATGATCCTTTCATAAAGCCTACCAACATGGGCTAAAACTTAATCCTCGCTAAACCAAAAAGTCACCCAAACCATAAGGGTTAACAACATATGAAATTGATCGAATTTTATATAGTGGTAAAGGTTGTCGTTCACTCGGACTTTGTTGGATTGATTTTAAGTTTTAATAAACGAAAATAAGGAAAATATATACAAATATGGTGACAAGATGAAGAGGCACTAAGACGCATGATTTCACTACTTTTCTTATTCTTGTGGTTCAATCATTAACTCTAGACAATATAGCTCAAACAAAAGAAGTTGTGACTCTAATTCTTTGCCAAAAATAGATTTCATAAAACATTATTTGTAAGTCGTAAGCATGAAGCATCAAAAGTAATTTAAACTAAGCATGCGACATCAGACAAAATAACAAATAATTAATAGAAATCATAAAGCAATTAAATCTATGCAAAAAGTCAATAAAAGAATTAATTCATTTACCACAATCATGAAAAGTTGCTTCCTCCGTTGTCTCAGTGATGGTGGTCTAGCTCATCATGTTGGAAACACGCTCAAAATATGATTTTATTGCTCAAAGGTGCTTACAAATGATGAAAAGGAGAGATATCAAATAAACCAGGAATTTGCAACGCATGAGAAGCGTTACAAACCACCATTACGATGGTACGATAAATGGTAAATGTCACTGTCACATCGAATAGCGATACGACCCACTGGTGATGTGTCGTTGTCATCAGTAGCATTTACGACGGTACTCGTGCGTCTTATGTTCTTCGTGTTCTTGAGGTGCAAATGCAGCGAAACAACTCTGCAACCTCTGATTTCTTCTCTGACTCACTAATCACCTTTGTTTTCACCCCTAACTCTCCATAACCCTTATCCACACACCGAGCACCCTTTTTATATCCAATAGCAAAAAGTGAATCTCGATAATAACCACCCAAAACTCTTCACCGTAAATAAATATTATTCGAGAATATTTTTCTATATTTTCTCTTCATGTCACGAGATTTACTTTCTTTTCATTTCTTAGAATGTTGTGTTATCCAGGATAGCACACTACAGCACGTTGCTTTCTCGTTTAAAGTCTTTGCCAACTCACGCCAAACACAGAGAAACACGGGATACTTGAGTATTTCTTCATTCCCTATTTTGAAAAGGAAATAAAATCATCCCTTATTTCACGTAATCGTAGTCATTACCATCCCCGTTTTAGTCAACCAGGTCCAAACATATCCAAATCCATGGAATAAATCCCACAAAATCTTCCCAAACTCGATTCAAAGAATTACGCCGACAATATTTTCTCCCGCCAAAACAGACTTTTGAACGATGAAGAAGGAGGTGCCCCTTAACCACTGCTGGGGGTGTGAATATCAAGTGGGTGTCCCTTATCAATTGAGGTGCCCCTTATCCAAAGTAGGGGTTTGTTAAACAAGTGTTATTCGAGGGTGCTTTTATCAACTTTTTCGAGCCGAATTCTCCAAAATGTTTATTTCCCAAAAATACCTTCACAAACATAAAAACACCATAATAATTACAAAGTATTTCCAGGAATTATGGAAACCGAACTGAGCATTAATGAATATCTTGAGAATATTTTGGTTTTGGAAATTCCTTGGTGTCCAAACTTCCTTGGTCTATAAAATCGCCATGATTGTTAAACATTATTAGTGTCGGTTTTAGTAAGAAAATATCACCTATGTCATCGACCTTATTCTTTTGTAACAGTTCATACGTGAACTGTCATAGTTTTAGATATTGAACTGTCACCAAAGCCCATATTTGTACTAGTGGTACCTAATAACTCAAAAACACTCGTAAAATACATACTTCACACGAAAAGTAACAAAGAAAGCATAACCAATAGATATTAAATCAAGGTGTATTCTCGCACCTATCAAATTCCCCCACACTTAGACTTTGCTAGTCCTCGAGCAAATCAAACAAAACTTATTCTAGAACATACATACAACTCCGTGTCGTCGAGGCTACGGTCACTTTTAGCATAAATAACAAGCCTTAAAACCCCTAGGTGTCCCTAGTGGACGAGTTATAGTCTCGTGAGGGTTTACTAGAGATATACCCACAAAACCTATTTTTCCAACTTATTAGTTCTCCGAAATGATAGCATCCAATGCGCTAAGAAGATATAGAGATTCCCGCACACTAGTCATAAGAAGTTAGACACATAAATGAACACAATCTCATCCTTAAAAGTTGAGAGAAATAACCATCCCTTCTCGAAAGAAATTCGGGTTCGGAGTGATCAAAAGTCTCGACTCCGCCTCACAAGAAAGGGTTTTATGAAATTGCTCTCAATAATAAACAGCTTTTTATGGGTCACACATGTGTCCAGGTAGGAATGAAGAGAGAATCCTGCGACACGTTGAATGGTAGGAAGGCAAACCCTCCGAAATGTTTTGAAAACCCACATCTTTTATCATTTTTGAAAACCCATTTTTTCCGACGATCTATAAGAAAGGAAATCAACCACTTAACGAAGGTGGGAATATGCTTACTTACCTCGTTATCCGCTTCGACGTGCAGCTAGCACCACTCTCACAAAGATCCATAGAAACGTCTTCGCTCTTCAATCGGTGTCTTCATCTTCGCTCTTCGGTCTTCAACTTGTGATGATAACTCTTGAACTTCGTTGAATCTTGACAATGTAACTCTTTTCCTCTAATTCCTTGTTGCTTGAAACTTCATTATGGATATTCCTTCTTTCCATTGGCTTTATTAAAAGAATACAAAACTAAACACGAACTATACAAACCAAAATATGATACAATGAATTTTTCTTGTCTTTTTCTTTTTTTTTTTTTTTTGAGACAAGAAAAATAAAACAAATACAAAATGAAAACAAAACAAAACAAAACAATAAAACTAGTAATGAACCTAAAGAGATTTTCTCTTGTCTTTTTATTTTTTATTTTTCAATTTGTTTTTTGTTTTTTTTTCATTTTTTTTTTATTTTTTTTTATGACAAGAGAAAATAAAATACAAAAAACAATAAAAATGTAAGTACAAAGGCCATGGTGTAAGTACTTTACCGCTTGATTCTTCACAACTTGTATGTCTTGATATCATAAACTTCTCGAACTCTCATCTTGATAATATTCGCTCTCGTACAATAGTCTTCAACTTATAAAAATTCTGCTCCTTGTCTTTTTGCTTTACTCGAATCAAATCTGCTCAATTCTGTACTGTTGCTTGTAAACCTTGAACGTCTTCAACTTTCCTTCAAATTTGTGATACTCCTCTTGTTGATGATGATGGTGTTTCTATGGACTGTTGGCGTAGAGAGATAAAGTGGATGGTGCTAACTCAACAAGATTACAAATGGTATGTAAGTTAGCAATTCGATGTCACCATCATGATTGATAAAAATATCACTCAAGAGATCAAAATAGTGCTTCTATTGGTGGGAGGTTGGACAGCTCACCATTCTTCCCGAATTTACGTACGGTGACACACACACTCTAAAAGCACATATTTAGACAGTGTACAAAGAATTGAAGGTCGATGCCTCACATTATGTAACATGGGTAGTCTCCACTATAGGGGATCACTACTCTAATACCGAATTCATTCTCGCACCTTATTTTCCACTGGCATGGTTAAATCCAACTTTAACTCTCATACAAGTAAGAAACCCGATCATGTTCTCTGTCATCTCTAAGTTCAGTCATCCTTATGAGATTCTCGATGTAATCTTAGCAACATGTATACTATGTGACTCTAAACTAACTACAAGTTGGAGTTTTTATTCACTAATTACACAAAAGTTGAAAAATTATGAAAAATTACAATGCAAATACTTAACCACTCCCCCACACTTAAACTTGACATTGTCCTCAATGTAAATTGAATCGTCCAAAGAAAGTCAAGGTGGGAAATCATATAACAATATGCGACAAGAAAAATAAAACAAGAAAAGAAAAATTAAAATTAAAAGATAAGAGATACAAAACCTATGGGTTGCCTCCCATGTAGCGCTTGGTTTAAAGTCGTCAGCCCGACTATATCCGTGCAAGATTATTCCCCATACACCAATAACTCTGAAAAGTTGGGGATCGTTCCATAGAACCTGTTTTGCAAACACTAGCTTCACACAAATATTAGTAATATAAAAACATAAATGAAGCTATTAACCGATAAAGTTTCCCCCACACTTATTCTTTCCACACTTGGAAGTGTATAAAGAATATAGAAGTCGGGTACTTCCACGGTTACTTGGTCCAAAACCTGCATAGTATGAGAATCAAGTATCTCTAATGGCGGAAAACGAAACAAAGTCATTCAACAATATTCTCAAGCACATACATTCAAACCAATAAGAGGTAAAGGAGAAGAAACAATAGGCAAAGGGTTAGATAAACCTTGCACAATCTCTTGTATCACGAATCCTCTCATCCTTGAAAAACTCAAGTGAATTATTCACCTCTTTTATATCATGGTCCTCTATCAAACCTTGCAACCATTCTTCGTCCGTTTCTGTCTTAACCAAAATCTCGACATCAACATTATCATTACACTCACATGCAAGCTCAATTTTGTCTTCCACAATATTGGTCATATCGGTCTCATTCTCAACATACTCCTCTTTGTTGTAAGGCACATACTCTTTTGCGGATCCAAATTTTATTATAAGAAACTTTTTTAGAACATCACACCATTATTAAGCTCAATGCTTGAGTAATCTACACAAGTGTCGACATATTCCTCTTCGTCTTCACCTTGATCGCAAAAAGACTCCATTGTACACTCCTCGGGGATGTCACCATGAGTTGGTTCAAGCAACACCGTCACTATCATAGTCAACATAAGATTGGTCCTTGCTGAATTTAGTGTTGCTAATCTCGAACTCATCCTTTTGAATAGGTGAATGATCATTATTACGATCAAGAGTTGAGTTAACTACACAATTATCAACGAAAGTGCCCAAGGATTGGCCTTTTCAACATTAGCATCAATCAAATATTCATCACAAACCATATGCACATTAGAATTATCCATATCTTCCTTGCATTGATCAATGCCTCTTCGCAAGCTAGCAATACCTTCACGAAGTTCTTGGAGTTGCTCGTTTGTAGTCTCTTTAGCTTTTGAAATTCCTCTTGTAAAAAGTTGGAAACTTTGTCTAGAAAGTTAGAGACTTTTTGTTCACGAGCGTAAGAGTCCTCCCATCCTTGTGGTTGTTCACACACATACCCGCCATAAGGTTGTTGAGGAAAACCATAAGGTTCCATGGAATAATGGTCATAACCAATGAATTGGTTTTGATTACACCCCCGAATTGGTAGTTGTCATATTATTGAGGTTGTTTGAAACCGTATCCATTCCCATAGTATGCTCCTTCCATGAAAAGCAAGTACCTGAAATAAGATTCTCAACACTATGTTAAAACCATAAAATAAAAACTAAAAACAAAAATAAGAAACCAAAAACAAGTGACAAATCATTACACAAAAAATCTAACCAAAGTTTGCACTCGTTGGTTAGCCTGCAACATGCATATGCTTGCACCATCCATTTTTATTTACCGCTAGCAACTTAGGTTCAATATGCAAAATTTGATTTTTAGGTTCATTATGTAATTGAAACATATTTTATGATCTAATTAAGATGATTACGCGCAGTGATGATTAACTTTGAAAACACACAAAATTCTCTTTGTTTTCTTAGTGACTTATAAGTTGCATCAGAATTTAAAACATAGTTGTCTTGTTCCGCGTTTCACAGGTTGATCCGTCTAACGACGCAATACCTGTTAAGTCTGTCACTTGATTTCAAAGCAGATGGAAAACTGCAAACCTTGTACAGCGTGATGTTTATGTTTCATAATTTTAATTTATTATTATTCCCTCGAGGTATAATCACATGAAATCTTTAATGTTGAATGTGACATGTTTTTATGGGCCATCTTCCCACTTGTTCATATGTGACATGATGGAGATAACTACACGTATGTTGATGTATATTATAGCACTTTCCATTATAGATCGATAAAAATCAACCCATTTTCCCCTTCCCTCGTCTGAGTGGCATTTCGTCTGCATATAATTTGGAGGAGATTTTAGAATCCTGTCAAGTATCGTTTCTTAGTGAATGTAGATTGATTTTTTTTTATTTTTTTCTTTGATTTATTTCCACTGCTGTTTCACACTTGCTTTTAGAGTCTTTGGTTTTTTCAAATGCTAGTGGTCATTTCATTTGTTAATTAACATTATGGCTAGACATTTTATATCAGATTGAAAGTTGAGATGCCACTGGAACATCGTGCAAGGAATTTCCCATGGAAATGCAGAGGTTCGCTTAACGGGTATTCGAACTTTACCTTTGGTTATTAGAAGATGGCAAAGAATTAAATTTTTACATAAGCAATATTTGTAGGCTAGTTTGAACTTCCATTTTGTACCAAACATTTTCTTAATGATAATATGAAGCTGAGTGTGATATGAGCTCCTTTGCAATCAAGCGTAAAGCTACTTACCAAGCTCCACAACCGTCAACAGAATCGAACAACCAACTTACCACTACAGCCTTAAATGTAATTTCAGGTTCGTGTCTTAATTGTTTGTTACTTTATTTTCATTGCCCTTGACTATATACCACCAAAACTTTTTATCCCATGCTTTCAGTTGCAGTGGACCATGGGAGAATTACTGCTATCGTGAAGTAATTTTTGAAGTTAAGAAGTCAAATGTGTGAAATTCGCAAAAAGGTACATAAATCAAAGATGAGATACCTATATATTGATTTTTTCTTTCACGGCAAGAGTGAGTAATAAAGTTTGCAACGAGATTAGTGGTAATAGAAGTGGGATCTGTCGTTTATGAATTAGAATACATAAAATTCGGTTATGAGTTAGAATACATAAAATTCGGTTACTACTTTAGATTCTAACATTGTTCAGTAATCTATTATTAAGTTCATTGTAACTATAATTGAAATGAATGATACTAAGTTTAGATTCTTGTGACAATGTAGTGATGGATGCTCCAGATGTAATGCCGGGTTGTGAAACTCTACCACTGATTCACTGATTGGATCATCCCATTATCTCCAACGTCAATTGATAGTTGAGGATAAATTGAAAAGGGCATCCTTGATGAGCATGGAATGGCAGACTACTTGGATAATGTTGAACCACATAAAAGCAGAAATCTCTAGCTTAAGCAATAATAAAACAGAGAGAACATCCATTGTCTAGCAAAATCAACAGTATAGTCATCTTTTGAATATAAGCAAGACTTGTTGTTTCCGTTTGATGTGTGTTTCTCCTTTTGAAGGATATTTTATCTTGCGAGTTTTTAGCTTACATTGTTTGATGGTTGATTCTTGATTACTTATATATATTAGTGTTTTGTAAAATCAACTCTCAAAACAATTTTTGTTATAAATTTATGTATTCCTTTTTCTTTTTCATTTTTTTGTAATAGATGTGATGGTATTGAACATATATTTTTGGGAATGGAAGCAATTAAAAAGCGCTCACACTATACAAGAATTATACGCAAAATATATTCAAACCAATTCTAAAAATAAGGGTCTTTGATGACAAAATTAACAAATAATGTGTCACATAATACGATCTCGTAAGTGGCAATTCTTAAAGAAAACCGCGGCTTTCTGACGATTTCGATGACGCTTTGTACAGAAATGTTACCGTAACTTGTAAACAACGATAAAGTTTAAGAAGAAATGTTACCTTAATAAAAGAAAGTGAATACTCATGACAGATTTATTTAAAAAGTGTTACCGTAAATTATCAACAATGACAAAGTTCTGAACGAATCAAGTTATTTTATAGTCATGCTTCCATAATAGTTTCTAAACACCTTTTCGTAATGGAGCCTTTGGTGACAAAGTGCAAATTTTTTTCATAACTGTCACATAAATTATAAGGTGACAGTTTTTAACCGTCATCTAAGCTCGTATTTGTACTAGTGTACTCTAGAGTCGCACAGAGGAAAAGAAGAATAAATCACTCAATTTGAGCAAAAAGGGCAAACACTATTTGGAGCCGATCAAAGGTTAAGGGGCTGCCAACTTGGATGGCCCTTATCTGGGACTAGGGGTTGGTTGAATCCAATTATTACAACCCCAGATCGAGAGTTTCTTTCTCTCATTCATTTACCTGAAGTTGAGAAAGCAGCAGCGGCTGTCATTAATCTATTACTGCCGAGAGATCGAAATGAAGAAGTGAGTAAAGAGAGACCTGAGAGTTGAATAATGAAGCTCAGATGGAGGAATTAGCAAGCTTTCTCGTCGCTTCTTGCCATCGAGGGTTGATTGGAGAAGAAATGGAATTAGGGTTTGTCTCGTCACTGCAATTGAAGAATAAAGTAACGGGTTGGTGGTGATTTGAGAAATTCATGGAGGCTTGGGTGGTTTGTTGTCGAAATTTAGGGTTTGTTGCTACCATTAGTAATGGTAGTTATTTCAAGGGTTTGAAGAGAAGAAGACAATGGAAGAAATGAATTTGGGGTTTCCGCTATGGGTGTGATTGAGAAACAGAGTGAGAAGAAGAAGATTTCACAGGATGTTGTTGATCGAATGAAGAACAGATGAGAAAGGTCGATGCAGAATTGAGCCGAAATTATATGAAGAGGCGAAATTGAAGAATTGAAATTGTTGAGAAGAATTTAGGGTTTCGTAATCGCAGATTTGGGACTCGTTGGTATCATGATGATGATGAGGAGTTCGGAGTAATCATGGGTCTATTTTGAGAGAGGGGTTGATGGATTATATGAATTGATCTTGGATTTCGGTTGTGATTGAGTTCTCGATTGAGATGGGGATTCCCATTGCTCGAGATGATGCTGTTGAATTGGGTTTGTCGTAAAATGAATGCCACAGGAAAGATTAGTGGTGGTTGCTGCTGCTGGGAACTGAGAATGAACTTGATGCTGATGGACTAGGTGGTTATGAAGCTGCATGATAGAATTGAAAGTGATGTTGCTTGCAACTGAAATGGAGAAACAAGACTGACAAGGTTATGTCCTGAGCTGTGAAATAGATGTCGTTTGCCAGGTATTTCAGGTTGACAAGATTGAGAAACTGGATGGTATTGCCGCTGTGTTTGCAGTGAGAACTAATGCTCAAGTGATGTTGAGAACAATTGCAATGAAGAAAATTGGAATGGCAAGAGATGCTTCCGCAGACATAGAAGAAACAGAGTCGTTATATGTTGGCATGAATTGAAGGCTGAGAAGAATGGGAAGAGGAATTACAAGTCTTGCAGGCTGTAGCACTGGTGGTTTAATGTGAGGCAGTGAAATTGGTGGCGATTATCACTCAACATGACCAGTGGAGAAAGCATAAATTACAAGCAATGGCTTGAGATGGTTTCAATGGCAAGTGCCAGTGGTGTGCTGCGGGATAGTTGGAGATCGATATATGGTGGTAATCGAGATGGTTGTGCAGGATAGTGGATGAAGTCGTTGGTGATGGCTAGCGGATACACGGAACTTGAGTTTGGCTTTGGCGGTGTGGTTAAGTTGGAGATGATCTTAATGCGGAGTTGAATAAATTGCGGTGTACAAGACAATGAAGTCAGTGTCTTGGATATGGAGAATGAGGGTCTACGGTGGCATTGAGGCGATTCGGACAAGGTGATGGAACTGGTGGTGCTGGTTCCGTTGAGTTGCGGTTAATGCGGAAGCTAAAGGAAGAGTTATGTGATTAAAGCGTGAGCTGGGTATGAAGTGTCGGGAAGGCTGATCCAGCAAAGTCTTGTATGAATGGTCTCGAGCTCGGCATTACAGGTGGAGTTGTGATTTGTGTATACAATGGATGAATGCTAGGACAGGATGGAGCCAAGTGCGAATACTTTGCATATGGCACTATGGCCTGAGTTGAAATTGCAAGTAGAAGAGCAAGCAATGAATCAAACCGGTTTGATTGGTCATGGTGAGTAAAGCTCAAATTGAGTTGTCTTTGTGGAGTGTTGAAGTTGCACTGTTGTAGAAGTTCTGAAACCGGAGATGGAGTCTAAGAATTATGGGTTGAGTTTGTCGTCGATTTGAGATGGAAAGATGGTGTTGCTCGGATGAATTGATATGGATATTGCAGTCCAGTTGAAGATAAACCGAGCCTGCCATGGAATGAGCAATGGAGATTGAGCGTGTTCTTTGCTGGACATGGTTTAGCAATGGAGTTGGTAAAGGAGATTCAAGGGATTATAATGTGGAATGGCAGAGAAAACTCAGGGAGATTGTGATGAGAAAGTGCAGGTATAGTGCAATTGCAAATGATGTGTGGAAGTGGCGGAGAAGGAATAATGAGCCATTATGGCTGGGAGTGAAGTAGTGGTGCACCATCTTGGTGCAACACAACTTTGGCATTTGCAAAATGGCTTTGGCCAAGAACCCAACTCAACCTAGTCACCCAGTTAGGACAGACTCACCTGACTCAGTGATCTTGACTGAGTGACCGATTTGAATCGACCGAGTTGACTCGGTGACCGGTTTGACTTTGCCGGTCACCTGAGATTTTTGCCGGCGACTTTTCCGGCCAAGTTCCGACCACAATACCAGTTTTCCGGCGACATCTTTTTGGGCATATTTTCACATGAGTTTACATGGGCTTGGTGGACTTCTATCTATTGGACCTTTGGGACTTGACCTAGTTTTGTAAGGGAGGAAAAGCTATAAAAAGAAGAATTCTACAACTTTTGGGGATCTCTTTTTGCCTCTACTTGTGTTCTAGGGTTTAGAAACATGAAAACTTTTCTCTTCCTTCTTGTGATGAACTCCATGAATATGAGCTAGAGTTTTCTTTTGTTATGGATTAATTGGATTTCCAAACATGAGTTTTTGTTCAATAAATTAGTTTTCTCTCATATTATCGATTATGATTCACCATTAATATTGTTACATGATTTGAATGCTTGTTTAGTCGAGTCGCGAATCGATTGAGTTTGTTTTCATCTCTATTGCTAGATTAGGATTTATTATACGCAAAAGTGATAGATTCCTGATTACAAGTAGCATAGTTGTGATTATTGATTGTAGTGATACATCCTAGTAGTCACATGTGAGTCATAACCTTTGTTAAATCGGATTAGTGCTTTTACACGTTCGATTGCTTTGATTGGCCTGATTTCATAGAACCTAATGCATCTAGGGAATTAAACTTAATTAGTGCTTTTACACGTTAGGTTGTTCTTTTAGATATAATTCATATTCGCATCTTTTAATATGTTTGTTGATGACAAGAGGAGATTAGCGGGGTATTCTTGCGATCAAGTTATCCTAGGGTCCTTGATAAAAGTTGAGATTAAAATATCAATTCTATTTATTGTGTTGAAAACATGTTTGTGATTGAAGACGAAATCCATGACCAATACTTTCTCATCCTTGATTTGATTTGTTTACCTTTATTGTTTGCTTTTATTTAGTTTATTATATTAAAATCACAAAACCCCCGGTGTTATTTATAGGAAACCGAAACATATTGACAACCAAGACCTCTCTGTGGGAACGATCCTTTCTTTCCCTTGCTATATTTATATTTTGAGTAGTAAGAAAGTGTAATTTATTTTTGACGCCTACGACAGCGATCCGAAAGCACGAAGAACATTGTACCAGCGAAGACAATCGCGAAAACTACTACAGAGAAGATAGTCTTATTTTACAGCAGTCTTATTCTTTCTGTTTCCCTTGTAACAGTCATTCTGCAAAGCATATAAACGTTGCGATTGAACTGTTTAATTCCTTTTGAGCCTCTTCACCTTTGTAAACATCTTTTGACCTATGAATAAATATTTTGAGCGTGTTATGGGCATGAGGAGGTAAACCCCAGCACTGGGACAATGAAGGAAGCCGTTCTTCACGCATGTGGTAATTCTATTTAATTCCTTTATGACTTTTGCACTAGTTTAAATTGATTTATGATTTTTCTTGATTATTTATGATTTTATCTGATGGTGTATGCTTAGTCTAAGAACTTCTGATGCATTATGCTTATGATTTACATCTAATGCTTTATAAAGTCTACTTTTGGCACAAAAATAGTCAATATGTGTTACCTTATAAGCTATAATTTTCTAGAATTAATAGTTAAACCACATGAATATAAGAATTGGTGGAATCCTGAGTCTCAGTCTCTCGTAATCCTATTACCATCTTTTGTATATATTTATTAGATTAAGTCTAAAATCGAGTCTTTATAAGGTCCGAGTTGAATGAATCTTATTACCAATTTTTTTTACAATAACATAAAAATCACATCAACCCTTCACTAATCATATTTTGTGCTTAAATATAATTAGTTAAGTTAACAGATTAGTTTGATAATCATTAGAATAAATCATTACCATTGAATTTGTTGATGCAACAACATTATCCTAGCGAGATTGGGGTATACCCAAACTAATTGGGGTATACCCAATAAGACAAAATATGGTCATTTTGAAGTAAAACCAAGCCACCCCTTAACCTTGTATTTTCTAAATGGCTAATATGCCCTTGTTTACTTAACACTAAAAAATCTGATTAGCTTAATTAATTGAGTTTAGATTAAAACTTTTGAAATCATGAATTTAAGTTATGAAATTTTGTTTTTGATTGAACTCATTTGGGAAGATTTTTGATGAAAAAATTTTCTTTCGAGAATTTTTTTTCCAATGGAAATGAAAGCATTACACTTCTAAAAAGAGGATTGCAAATGTGTGTATGAAATCATACTCAAAATTAAAGAATAATTCAACACTTTCAGTTTTGAAACTATCAAAAGTCGGAATAGTCGACGAATGAAGAACATGCCGACTAACTTTGGCCTCGCAAGGTCTGCGGATGAAGAACATGCCGACAACTTATGGCCGGCAAGGTCAATGAATGAAGAAGATGCCGACTTTATTATTTTGACACACAAGAGACTATTTTAAATGATTCACTAGTCGGCATCTTGTTGATTTCTTACCTTGCCTAGCTATCTTATAGTCGGCATGAAGGTCGATAAAAAAAATACCCTGCCGACTATAGAATTTTTGCATACATAGAGGTGTTACAAATACATGATTAGTCGGCAAGGTATTAATTTCATAACCTGCCGACTAAACTATAGTCGGCAAGGTATCGGGATGAATATCATGCCGATTAAAATATAGTCGGCAGGGTATAAGGTTGAATACCGTGCCGACCCTGTAACTACTGATTTCAGAGATGAAAAGTCGGCACGGTATTTGATGAGCACGAAAGTGCGACGCATTTTCACCCATAAATACATTAGCTGAGACTCATTTTATCCCTAATAAACTTGTTTGTAGGTATTTTTGTGAAATAAGCTCTTATGGAGAAAGTTGCTCGAAAAGTGGTTTTTGTACTCCTGAGGACACATGTTATTCGGACTCTCAATGTTGGTTAAGGGACACCTCAATTACTAAGGGATGGTAATCTGGTTGGTTTTGAAGAAAATGAAGATTACATTCAAACAGTGGATGTATATTCTCTTGAGATATTATCGGATTTATGTGGAAGATTTTAGAAGAGATTTGGTTGAATTAGATTGGTATTGATTCTTCGCATCAAAACAAGTGGCGGTAAATGCTTTTGTTTCGTAAAAGGAAGGATATATTTTCGGTTTGAAGAAAACAGAAAGAATATATTTTGAAGTTAAATCAAATAATTTTGGTTCGAGATAATATTCCCGGGAGTATATTTTGCATTGATGGAAAGATTCCCGACATTGACCTATTTAGTGTAGAAGATGGGGAAAAATCTCCGTAATTTTCAGAAAAAGGAAAGAAAATATTTCGAGCTAATGCTTAGTAATGGAGAAGATTTCAAGTAATGAGGGGATATTCTTGGTCCTGTCGAGTATATAAAGGTTGTTTGGGTGTCATAGAGGGGCTATCGAGAGTTTGGGGAGCATTATTAGTTTTCTTTAATAAAAACGTCATTTGAGCTATGAATTATATTTTTGAGTGTGTTTTTATCATGAGAAACTAGACCCCTACACTGGGTCGACGGAGGAAGCCGAATTTCATACGTGGGTAATTTTAATTAATTCTTTATTTGACTTTTGCACTAATTAAAATAGAATTATGATTTGAAAAAATTAGTTATCATTTAATTAGATGGGTCATGCTTGCTTAGATGTTTGATGGCCCATGCTTACGATTTATAACTAATGTTTGGAGAATCTACCTTGGCAAAAATAAGAGTCCTTGTTGTTTTATTTATTGAGCTTTAATTGTTGAGAATAAATAAATTGAACCTATTGATATGAGTTCGGTGGAATCCTAGGCCCAGTAACTCTCGCCTTTGTTTATTATTTTCATTAAACCTTTAAATTTAATCTTCGCAAGTCTAAGAGAATGAATCTTAATTACTACTATGAAAACTTTGAAAAATATTAAATCGTTTTGGCGCCGCTGCGACGCATTTGTTTTTAGATTAATTTTTAGGTTTATTTTTTTTTTTTTTTGTACAATATTTTCTTTTTCCTTTTTATGCGTTTCTTTTTATATTTCTTTTCAGGGAATTTTTGAGGATGATGACTTCTTCTGAGGAGACGTCACCTGCGATGACGCTGGCGGAATATATGCGTAGAAATTCAAATTATCATGCAACTTCATCAGAGATGACGCTTGGTGAATATATGCATAGGCAACGGTATGGAATTTTTGCTCCACAAATGGTAAGTGAAGAATCACATCAAACTATATATGAGAAGTATTACAAACACACACCACCTAGTTTGGAACAAAGATTGAGAATTATAGAATGCCAAAAATTATTTAATGATGATGATGATCAGTCTTATAGTGACTCTCCGCTCCAAACAACGTATAGATGACCACTCATGGATGATTGTGTGGATGATTCGCCTAATTCCATAGATGAATCTACCTCACAAGATCATTCACCCGACTTAGAGGTTGTTTTTAGACCACTAGACTTCCAAAAGTTGCCTAATTTAGGGTTAGAATTGTGTGCTTCTAAAGTGTTGTTGGATTACTTTGCTTCTAAGTACCCGGAGGATTTGCCTATTTCTAATACCGTGCATGAGCCGCTTGAAAATTTCCCAGTCTCAATAGAATCCCCATATTTTGTTCTTTACGCACTTCCATTTGGTAAAAACTTGGTTTAGGGGTAAATCTTGTTTTTGATAGTTTCAAAAGCGTCTTCGCGTTTTCAAGACATAAGTGTGAAGTTTGTCATTTGTAAATATTGTATTTTGGGTCGATCCCCAAGTTTTCAGGTTATTAGTTTATGGGGATCCGTTTTTGTACAATCCAGTAGGTATAATTATTTATTTATTTATGTTTGTTTACTTTGTTTACTTTGTTTATTTTATTTTTAATTTCTCATCTTAATTTTTACGTTGGATGACTCAATTACATTGAGGACAATGTAATATTTAAGTGTGGGGGAGTGGTTATTAACTTTTTATTTTTCTTTTTCAGGAATTTTCTTGTATATTATGACCAGCTGTGTAGCGGGTCTAAAAAAAAATTGACCAGTTGTGGAGCGGGTCTGTTCCTTTTTCTTGCATGTTATGACCAACAAGTTGAGCGGGTCTAAAAAAAAAATTGACCAGCTGTGGAGCGGGTCTTTTCTTTTTTGTTCTCTTATCATTTTATGACCAAACAGGAGCGGTCATCAAAAAAAAAAAAAAAAAAAAAAAAAAAACCAGCTGTGTAGCGGATTTATTATTTTTCTTATCATTTTATGACAAGCTGTGTAGCGGGTCTCTCTCCCTCTATCTATTTATCTTTCTATATGACCAGCTTGTAGCGGGTCTTCTTCTGTTTTGCTCGAGGACTAGCAAAATGTAAGTGTGGGGGAATTTGATGAGCACGAAAGTGTGACGCATTTTCACCCATAAATACATTAGCTGAGACTCATTTTATCCCTAATAAACTTGTTTGTAGGTATTTTTGTGAAATAGGCTCTTATGGAGAAAGTTGCTCGAAAAGTGGTTTTTGTACCCCGGAGGACACATGTTATTCGGACTCTCAATGTTGGTTAAGGGACACCTCAATTACTATGGGATGGTAATCTGGTTGGTTTTGAAGAAAAAGGAAGATTACATTCAAACAGTACGTATATTCTCTTGAGATATTATCGGATTTATGTGGAAGATTTTAGAAGAGATTTGGTCGAGATTTGGTTGGAATTAGATTGGTATTGATTCTTCGCATCAAAACAAAGGCGGTAAATGCTTTTGTTTCGTAAAAGGAAGGATATATTTTCGGTTTGAAGAAAACAGAAAGAAGATATTTTGAAGTTAAATCAAATAATTTTGGTTCGGATAATATTCTGGGAGTATATTTTGCATTGATGGAAAGATTCCGACAGCCTATTTAATGTAGAAGATGGGGAAAAATCTCCGTAATTTTCTAAAAAAGGAAAGAAAAATATTCCGAGCTAATGCTTGAGTAATGGAGAAGATTTCAAGTAATGTGGGGATATTCTTGGTCATGTCGAGTATATAAAGGTTGTTTGGGTGTCATAGAGGGGCTATCGAGAGTTTGGGGAGAATTATTAGTTTTCTTTAATAAAAACGTCATTTGAGCTATGAATTATATTTTTGAGTGTGTTTTTATCATGAGAAACTAGACCCCTACACTGGGTCGACGGAGGAAGCCGAATTTCATACGTGGGTAATTTTAATTAATTCTTTATTTTACTTTTGCACTAATTAAAATAGAATTATGATTTGAAAAAATTAGTTATCATTTAATTAGATGGGTCATGCTTGCTTAGATGTTTGATGGCCCATGCTTACGATTTATAACTAATGTTTGGAGAATCTACCTTGGCAAAAATAAGAGTCCTTGTTGTTTTATTTATTGAGCTTTAATTGTTGAGAATAAATAAATTGAACCTATTGATATGAGTTCGGTGGAATCCAAGGCCCAAAGAACTCTAACTTTGTTTATTATTTTCATTAAACCTTTAAATTTAATCTTCGGCAAGTCCGAGAGAACGAATCTTAATTACTACTACGAATACTTTGAAAAATATTAAATCAGTATTCAACCTTATAACCTGTCGACTATATTTTAGTCGGCAAGGTCGACAAAAAAAACCTTGCCGACTTTCGATCCGTTTTGATTCTTCATTTTTTATTTTTTTTTATTTTTTTTTTATCTCATCATGTATGGTTAGAGTTTTGAAGAAAGATTTTGAATTTTTTTTTGAATATGTTTTAGTCGGCATGGTTTTTTAGTATGGGCAATTTGGTCTTTTGACACCTTTTAGACGCCCCTTAGCACACTAGTTTGGATGGGAATAAAATGGGTATACCCAAATTAGTTTGGGTATACCCCAATCTCGCCAGGAACATTAAATCAAGATATTTATGATCATGAAAGTTTAGGTGAAAAAAAACCAACCCAAGAAAGTAAACAAGCTGAACATACAAGTGCTCCAATTACTCATTTATAGATATTAATGTATTTAAATTTGATTTTTTTTTAATGAATTTTCCATTGTTACGCTGAAAAACTCAGTTCGGCATGGTATTCATCGGCATGGTAAAAGTATGAATACCATGCCGACATGGACCAAATCGGCATGGTATTCATATTTTCACCATGCCGATACACAATATCCCCCAATTTTGAAATTTTAAGTACACTGTTGGCACATAAAGTTCATTATCAAGCATGTTGGTAGTAGTGCCGGCATGGTCGATTCCCAGGTCTACCGTGCCGGTTTGAGGACAAAAATATACGAAAATCTGTCTTAGAAACAAGTTTCCGCATGGTATTCGTCCTAAAATCCATGCCGATACAAGATATCGGCATGGTATTCATCCTAAAGCCATGCCGGCACAAGATATCGGCATGATATTCATCCTAAAAGCCATGCCGACACAAAAAATCGGTAGAGTATCCATCATGAACACAAGCCGGGATTGGATTGAAACTAAAACTGAAAAGTTTCAGTTTTTGATTCTAAGCCAAACGAAGTTTTAAAACAACAACAACACTTTAAATAAGATTCGGTATCATGTACCTCCTCAATGAAGTCATTTCTTCTTCTTCTTCTTGCTCAACAACAATTCAATTTAACCTATCTTTAAGAACTTGTTAGGTTTTGATTTTGATTTTTTAGTGTTAAATTTTAATTTAGATGGAAGGGTATTAACCTAAAGGGTATTTTAGTATTTCCTCCCCAAAAAACACCCATTTGCAGCCAGTATTGGATGGAGATAATAATTTATATCCCCAATTATAGCATGTTTGTTTCATGGGTCCCGAAAATATGATTCCATACCCTTGTTTGGGATGTGTAATAACTGCAGGAATTCTATTCCTTTACTTTTAGGTTTCCCAAATATGGGGGAATAGAAAACCCACCTAGAAGGTGGGTTTAGGATTCCCGTCGATTGGGAATCGATTTTCTTTCAATATATTTTTTTTTTATTTTGGTAATTATTCCCTTACTTTTTGATCATGTTCTTGACTTAACCAAACAAGATGAAAGGAATCATATTCCAAGGGAACTATATTCCTAATCATATTCCAGTATCGATTCCCTTTCCGTCGACCAAACACACCGTTAGTTTAACCATCCCCCAATCGCGCGTTCTTACAAAAGCCCCATCATTACCAAACTAAGCCCAAGTTCTCTTCTAATTTCCTATTATAATTATTATTTTGATTTCCTTAATCTGGTTCTAACTTGTTTCTTAATATAATAGGCTTCTCTTAAATGTAGCCCATGCTTTTATTAACCATAACCCACATAAAATAAGTCATTAATCTAACCAAATAAATTCTTAAGATTATTAACATAACCCATAAAATCATATACAATTTTTATATATAGCCCAAAATAAATTATCAAATCCCTAAATCAAAAAATATAAGTTAATCATGTAATTTTTGTAATACAATTTACGTCAGATCTATGACATAATTGATGACTTTTAAGGGTACTTAGTTATGTAATTAATAATCATGATTGAGGAAAAAAAATCACCTTAGAGCTTTTATGGAATAATAATGCTTATAGAGTTTAAAAAAATTGATTTAAGGAATAATAATGCTGAGTATCTTCTATTCGCAGGGATAATTTCCTCTGCGAGGGGCCTTGTCAAGAAACCCCCTCCCGTGGTCGTCCGTCGTCGTAAAAATAGTCCCCGATTTTTGATTGATATTGTTGTGGAGATTTCTCAAGGGAAAAATTAGAATATATAACCTTGATCGATATACCGATATTACTATAATCATGATTTAGGAAAAATAATCCCATGTAAGAGAAAAAAATATAAATTTATAGAGAAAAATATATAACCTTGATCGATATTATTTTATTTTATATTACTATAACCTTGACCGATATACCGATATTACTATAATCATAATTTGGTTTAGTTTGTTTTGAGGGAAAAATATAAATTAAAGTTTACAATCGGGAAATCTGTAAGAATAATAAGATCCATTGATATTAAATTGAAGAATAATTTGGTTTGGATCTACAAAGAAAAAGTTAGGATTTATATCTTGATTTTGGGGAAGAAGTAGGATTATTAGTAAAAAAAATTAAGACTTGTTTGGTAATTTTGTCTTTTTGTTTTAACTTAAACTTATTGGACTATAGTTAATAAAAACATGGGCTACATTTTAGAGAAGCCATGTAATATTTATTTTCCTAAAATTGGTTAATTTCCAAGTTTAGTTTGATTTTCTTTTATCTAGTTATTATATTTTTAGGAAATAGTGAAGCCTATATAAGATCACCTAGTATTATATGCCGCTTCAACCATATTATTATCTTGTTTTCTAGTTTTTTTTTTTTTTACTTTTATGAATCTATTGATTTCACGTTGAAATTCATTATCTATTTGACCCAACAAAGAGGAAAAACACTGCTGACTAGTTAACGGTGCGTCAACCTACGCCTTCTTTAAGTTAACGGTCCGTCAACCTACGCCTATTATCTAATCTAATCTAATCTAACTAATCTAACTAATATAAAGAAAAGAGGGATTTTCACACGTCCGACAGGAACTTACCTTATTGCCCTTCCGTGTTTTTTCTTTTCCGCCTACTGTTTCGTAGATATTAGTCACAGTGAGGGGTACATGCGTAATCGTGCCAAACCAAAACAAAATCTATGGAATCTGAATCGAGTTTTCTATCAGTTTTTCCCAAACCTTTCTTCCCTAATCGACTCCATTGATTTTTGAGCAAAAACGCTATGTTTATGTGATTCTGAAGCTAGGTTTTACATCAATTACTCAATTCCATTTATAGATCGTGAAACTCAATCGCAAAAATTGAAGTTAGAGATTTGTACTCAAAACCCTAAGAGTTGAATTGGAGGATTGAGTAAAATTGAAGTTCGAGATTTTAATTGAAACCCAAAGTTTAATTAGAGGATTGGGTTGTCTGTTTTTAGAGGCTGATGCACTCATGTATTCTGATTTCATTTCAGTGAGAGCTAATGCAATCAAGGTTTGGTGGAATTTTGGATCTTCACATTGGATTTCCCCAGTTTTGAAACCCTAGAAATCAAAGTGCGAAGAGAGAGAGAGAGATATTTAGGAGACTCTCTGGATTGATTTTATCTGTAATACGAATCGGGTATGCTCTTTTTTTTTTCTTTTCTTTTTTTTTTACCTTCTTCAACTGTTGAGCTTTAGTTTTAAGGTTTATGACATTTGTATGATCTAATTTAGTGGTTAATTTCACGTGCCTTACACTCTCTCAATCATTTAGGTTGGAGGTTTGCAGTTCAAAGCAATGAAGCTAGGGTAAGAAGAAGCCTTGGGAAGGTGGGCACTATTGTGCTTGGAAAAATAGAGCTTCATTCACAAAATTTGAGATATTGCAGGTTCATTTTTGTTCTCTTATAAGAAAATTCTTTTCCCTGACATTCGGATTTTAAGAAACCTAAATTCTATCACTTTGCTTTTAGTCAGTAACCTAAATTCTATAAACTATGTTATATCCAATTGATTTTCTTCAGTTTCAGTTACTATTTTCCCATATGAAATTATTGTCTAAAATTTAAACGTAAGTTAGTTACTGAAGTGTAAGCTTGATGTAGAAATCAAGACATGGATTTAGTCAGTCCCCTAAATTCGATAAACTATGTTATATCCAATTGATTTTCTTCCGTAACTATGTAAGCTTGATGTAGAAATCAGGACATGGATACATTTAGTTTGTTACGGAAGTGTAAACTTGAAGTAGAATCTCAGGACATGGAAACATTTGTTTAGTTACTGAAGTGTAAGCTTGAAGTAGAATCTCAGGATATAGAGACGTCCGTGAGTGCCAGCTTAAGTTTCAGATTTTCTTTTTATGGTTTTGGTATGTGTTTCAGTTGAAGCATGGGTCGATAGTAAGGGAGGGTCAGCTCTGTCGTAGTCCTACTATGGAACTCATCATTGTCAAACTCCTGACATGGATACTAATGCATAGTTAGGTATATCCCATCTTGGAAAACTACCAATTAGATGCATAGTTGAATTATGATCCTTTTGTCGCGGTTCACCTCCTTCTGAAATTAAGTGTGGGTTTGTGCAGACTATGTCATGGATTTTGGATCAGTTGTGGAAATTTTATGGTTACTCTTTGGTTATTGTTATAGGAAAGACATGTAAGTACTCATTCAGGATCATAACCTATTTTTTTGTTTGATGTAGTTGGACCTCAGTGAATCACTTGCTAGAGAAGCTTGCAATAGTATTCAATTCACTGACTGAGTTTTGTCTTTTGGAGGTTCTAAGGAGTTATTACCTGAGTCCAAACTTACATGTGGAAGAGGTTGCTTGGGATGGAGAGGGATTAGTTTGAGTTTGCGCCTCTGGATAAGTATCGTGGTTAGTTTCTATTTTGTTGTTGTTGCATTCTTCCTTCTTCAAGGCACGACCGATGTAATTGATCTATTAACTGATAACCAGCCAATGTTAGACATTGTAGGAAGAACCTTTTGGTGTTGTAGTTGTAATCTGTATATGAGATTTTCACTGTGAAATAGATGCTAGAGCTAGAGTTGATTCATTTTATAATTTACTACAGGACTTCAATTATTCATTGTAAAATTAATACTAGAGCTAGGGTTAGTTCATATTATAATTTACTACGGGTCTACAATCATTCACTATGATATTTGATTCTCTCGATATGGACCAATGCATTTAAAATCTGATATTGTACAGATGTGCGTCTAGACTAGGAACAGAAACTACATACAAATGAATTTATATAATCAACACAGCTAAGTTTTTGGTACCATTTTCTATAGCTTATGTGATCGACAATAGAGTTTTGGTCAAGTGTTTGTTGGTTGGTTCAAGAATGGACTGTATTAGGTAAAGTGAAGGGTGGCAGGCGCATCGCGCGTGCGTGTTATCTAACTAATATAAAGAAAAGAGGGATTTTCACACGTCCGACAGGAACTTACCTTATTGCCCTTCCGTGTTTTTTCTTTTCCGCCTACTGTTTCGTAGATATTAGTCACAGTGAGGGGTACATGCGTAATCGTGCCAAACCAAAACAAAATCTATGGAATCTGAATCGAGTTTTCTATCAGTTTTTCCCAAACCTTTCTTCCCTAATCGACTCCATTGATTTTTGAGCAAAAACGCTATGTTTATGTGATTCTGAAGCTAGGTTTTACATCAATTACTCAATTCCATTTATAGATCGTGAAACTCAATCGCAAAAAATTGAAGTTAGAGATTTGTACTCAAAAACCCTAAGAGTTGAATTGGAGGATTGAGTAAAATTGAAGTTCGAGATTTTAATTGAAACCCAAAGTTTAATTAGAGGATTGGGTTGTCTGTTTTTAGAGGCTGATGCACTCATGTATTCTGATTTCATTTCAGTGAGAGCTAATGCAATCAAGGTTTGGTGGAATTTTGGATCTTCACATTGGATTTCCCCAGTTTTGAAACCCTAGAAATCAAAGTGCGAAGAGAGAGAGAGATATTTAGGAGACTCTCTGGATTGATTTTATCTGTAATACTGAATCGGGTATGCTCTTTTTTTTTTTTTTTTCTTTTTTTTTTTTACCTTCTTCAACTGTTGAGCTTTAGTTTTAAGGTTTATGACATTTGTATGATCTAATTTAGTGGTTAATTTCACGTGCCTTACACTCTCTCAATCATTTAGGTTGGAGGTTTGCAGTTCAAAGCAATGAAGCTAGGGTAAGAAGAAGCCTTGGGAAGGTGGGCACTATTGTGCTTGGAAAAATAGAGCTTCATTCACAAAATTTGAGATATTGCAGGTTCATTTTGTTCTCTTATAAGAAAATTCTTTTCCCTGACATTCGGATTTTAAGAAACCTAAATTCTATCACTTTGCTTTTAGTCAGTAACCTAAATTCTATAAACTATGTTATATCCAATTGATTTTCTTCAGTTTCAGTTACTATTTTCCCATATGAAATTATTGTCTAAAATTTAAACGTAAGTTAGTTACTGAAGTGTAAGCTTGATGTAGAAATCAAGACATGGATTTAGTCAGTCCCCTAAATTCGATAAACTATGTTATATCCAATTGATTTTCTTCCGTAACTATGTAAGCTTGATGTAGAAATCAGGACATGGATACATTTAGTTTGTTACGGAAGTGTAAACTTGAAGTAGAATCTCAGGACATGGAAACATTTGTTTAGTTACTGAAGTGTAAGCTTGAAGTAGAATCTCAGGATATAGAGACGTCCGTGAGTGCCAGCTTAAGTTTCAGATTTTCTTTTTATGGTTTTGGTATGTGTTTCAGTTGAAGCATGGGTCGATAGTAAGGAGGGTCAGCTCTGTCGTAGTCCTACTATGGAACTCATCATTGTCAAACTCCTGACATGGATACTAATGCATAGTTAGGTATATCCCATCTTGGAAAACTACCAATTAGATGCATAGTTGAATTATGATCCTTTTGTCGCGGTTCACCTCCTTCTGAAATTAAGTGTGGGTTTGTGCAGACTATGTCATGGATTTTGGATCAGTTGTGGAAATTTTATGGTTACTCTTTGGTTATTGTTATAGGAAAGACATGTAAGTACTCATTCAGGATCATAACCTATTTTTTTGTTTGATGTAGTTGGACCTCAGTGAATCACTTGCTAGAGAAGCTTGCAATAGTATTCAATTCACTGACTGAGTTTTGTCTTTTGGAGGTTCTAAGGAGTTATTACCTGGAGTCCAAACTTACATGTGGAAGAGGTTGCTTGGGATGGAGAGGGATTAGTTTGAGTTTGCGCCTCTGGATAAGTATCGTGGTTAGTTTCTATTTTGTTGTTGTTGCATTCTTCCTTCTTCAAGGCACGACCGATGTAATTGATCTATTAACTGATAACCAGCCAATGTTAGACATTGTAGGAAGAACCTTTTGGTGTTGTAGTTGTAATCTGTATATGAGATTTTCACTGTGAAATAGATGCTAGAGCTAGAGTTGATTCATTTTATAATTTACTACAGGACTTCAATTATTCATTGTAAAATTAATACTAGAGCTAGGGTTAGTTCATATTATAATTTACTACGGGTCTACAATCATTCACTATGATATTTGATTCTCTCGATATGGACCAATGCATTTAAAATCTGATATTGTACAGATGTGCGTCTAGACTAGGAACAGAAACTACATACAAATGAATTTATATAATCAACACAGCTAAGTTTTTGGTACCATTTTCTATAGCTTATGTGATCGACAATAGAGTTTTGGTCAAGTGTTTGTTGGTTGGTTCAAGAATGGACTGTATTAGGTAAAGTGAAGGGTGGCAGGCGCATCGCGCGTGCGTGTTATACTAGTATAAAGAAAAGAGGGATTTTCACACGTCCGACAGGAAAGGACTAATTTACCCCTCCGTGTTTTTGTTTTCGCGCCTACTTTTCCGTAGTTTTCAGTCACATGAGGGGTACATGCGTCATCGTGCCAAACCAAAACAAAATTTTCCCAATCTTAATCGTTCTTTTTTCAGGTTTTTCCCCCAAATCTTTCTTCCCTAATCGACTCCACTGATTTTACTGTATATCGATTGGAGTTTCGATTTAGGTAATTCATAGATCAACATACTCTCCGTCGATCTACAGAAGAAGTTTCAGTTGTAGATTCACAGAATATGGATTATCAGAAGAGAAGAATTTTGTAATGGAAGTAGCAGTAGAGGAGAAGTAGCAGTTTATAAAATTAACACTCCACATCGGTCTACAACTGAACAAATCACCCATTTGTTGAAGAAACCCCATCTCACGATTAGAGTTGGGAACTCAAATTCCAAAATTCCAATCGTCCCCAATTTCAATCTCCATCAACCCTAAAGTGACAGGATTGAACATACTCCCCAAATCAGAATTCTTCAGGTATGTTCGATTTGATTACGTATTCAGATAAGTAGATGACAACATCATAATGCACGAATAAGAATCAGTATACAAATTTGTTTCATTGAATCTCAATTTTGTTAAGTGCAATTTAGGGTTCCCAAAAAAAAATCCCATCTATCCCAAGTTAGTATTTTTCTATGGGTGTCTCTATTATGTAGAAAATATTGGCATTGTATCTTAGGTCTGTCACTCCGACCCACTCAATACCCTATATTGGGAGTTTAGTATGTCTTAGAAATCTGTTTAGTTTCCTCTCTTTTTTTGGTAATTTATCTTCAATGGTAGTTTGCTCTATGATGGCTTGAAATTACAGATTGATGTATGATTTTGATTTTGGATGTTGTGGATCAAAATTTTCAGAATCTGACCGTAAAATGTGACACTAGGATGAGACTATTGAGTCTATAAAATGTGAAGTGATGTATCACCATCTCGCATCAGGACTTCACATTTGTCACTGTGCATCCAACATTCTGAAGTCCTGCTTATTTGAGCAACCACCATGACTGGGCCTATTTGTCTATGCAAATTCATTGTTAAGGAAAAAACTTCATATCACTATTCATCTTCAATTATACCCTGCAAATGTTTGTAAAACAAAAAAAAAAAGTTTCAACTCTCAAGTAGCTAAAGTGACTTCTTAATAAGAAAAAAAAGAGAGGAGTAGAAGTTATTTTTAAGCCATGTTATTCAACGTGATGGTATATACATTATTCTGTCAGGTTTCGACATTTATAAAACTTTTTACATTTACTGATAACCTTAACTTATAATGGAATTTTACGTTTTTCACATGTATGTAATGTTTGGTATTACTTAATTTGATACAATTAATGAATGAGAGCGAAAGAGAAAGTATGTCTCTAGCCTGCTTGGTTTTGCACATGAGATGTGTTAGTTTTAGCAGATTAGCAATTTGTACAACATAGGGTACTTAGTCCAGTTCCTGTCAAAGGATTACTTCCAATACAGTTCGAGGACACACTGTTTTTTTTACGAGCTAATTTTTACACTTCTTTTACAGTTCCTTTAATGGGATCAGGCAATGCCTCGAGGAAGAGACCCCATGAAAGTCCGGCACTTGATGATGCTTCAACACAGGGAAACCAGGCCTCTAGCTCCAGACCCCGCAAAAGTCCAAGACTGATTGAACAGGCTCATCGTCGGGAATTGTTGCGAGCAGAAAATGAAAAAGGTCAGTTTCTACCTTTTTGCTTTCAGAGCTATTTTCCACACACAATATATATATGTACTTATTATATGTAGTGTAAGAAAATTAAATGACTCTTTTTCACAAATGTATACATAGCAGCAAAAGGGAAACATGACTCCTGTTTCGGCCTCCGTAGAAGCCCAAGGGTCATTGGGCGAACTCAACAGCTGGAACATTCAGAAGAAAAAATAAAGGGGCAGGAAGCTGAACGTCGTATATATGAAAGAATACGACAAACTTTTATGTCAGAGAATGATAGGGTATCAAAGTTGGAACAACGTCGTGTGCGTGATGCAGAGAAGAGAAAAGCATTGACTGAAGCGGAAAAAGAAATATACCGTGAACGTTGCCGTAATGCTTACAAAAAACGGCGGCAGAAAATACTTGAAGGTGAGATTTAGTTGATCAACATCAGTATGCCTATATTTTCTTTACATTGTTTTACTTACTGTAATATAAATTGTATTAACATAATAATAGACCAATGGTAAGTAGTGGCAAGTGTTGACATGTTAAAACTTATTATGTCAATTTTTTGTACTATTTAACGTTTTGCTAATCGCGTTTTTGGCATTAGATTTAGAGCGCAATGAAGTTCCTATAATTAACCTCCATAGAAGCCCACGATTGATAGAGCAGGCTCAACGTCAAGAATCATTAAATCCAAAGAATCAAAATTCAAGTTTAAACTATAGTGGCACAGGTAAGCTTACCCTTAATGATACTTTTATTGCTCTTTTTTTCGCAATTCTATTTGTTGCCAGTTACCGTTAATAAAGTAAAAATGTAGATTCTTATGGTAAGATATAACGTGACAGCCAAAGACGTGGGGCAAAACATTGCAATTTTCAGTCTCATTTTCTTAGCAGGTTCATAATCCCAATAAACACCAGTGAACAAAAACATAATAATTCCTTTGTTCAAAATTTTTGTAGGAATTGAGGGGAACATGCCCACCAGGTTCAGCCACCTTCGCCGAAGCCCCAGATTTCTCAACCAAGATAGAATAGATGAACAAGGACCAAGTACTAATAGACCTACCCTTGAAAAAATATGCAACCAACCCCTTACTTGGTCATCACCACATCGACATGAAAATAAAGAAGGGCACTCAGGGGGAACAAGTTGTGGTAAGACAGAATAATGTTCATTGTTGAAATTGTTTTACTTACTGTGAACTTCTTCAAGCAGCTGGTAGTGGTGATTATGTCCGCGGTGAAGCTGATGGTGAAGACTGGAAATTTGTGATAAGCAAAGATGGTGCAAAGAGGAGCAAAGCTCTTTTTTGTTATTGATTAGCTCAAGGTGTAAATAATCACCACCAGCAGCTGTTAGAAGAAGTTCCCTACTTTTGTTTAATAATTTATCCATTTGCTTCCATTTGCTTTAATTTACTCATTATAATCAATGTTGATAATGTCACAGATAATGAAAGAAATGTTGATATTGGGACAGCCAGTGAAAGAGATAAGAAACGTCCACTTGAAATGGTTAAATTGCTAAAGCATCACGTTAAGGACAGGGGGAAAAGATTAAGAAATGACCAGGAAGCAGGACCAAGTAGGGGTAAGTTGAAAAAAGTAGACTAGATGTGTATGAAATACCTTTTTCTGAACTTTGTTATGTTGATCATTAAGAAGTCGATATTGTTTTACTTACTGGATTTGCACTTTTTTGCATTTCACTTTATGCAGCAGTTCAACGCCGAAGCCCCCAATTTGTCGGGCAAGTTCAGATTCGAGATGAGGAGGCCACAGAGGCATTGCGAAAGAAAAAGGGAAAGTCGGTTGTGACTTACCAGGTATATGTTTCTGAATGTGTTTATTTAGCTGGGCTGCTCTTTCTTGCATAATTATAGAATTTCGTGTTATTTTTCATAAACAGAATTATTGTCTCGCCTGATAACCCATTGGCCACGTTTTTAATTGTAATAGAGACGACGTCGAGCAAACATCAGTTACATTCCTGACATAAACACGGTGGGGGCCGTTGTTATTGGTTCCGCTAAAGAGACCAACATCCACGATTCAACAGATGACAGCAGCTCTGATGATGGGCAAGGTAATGCAAAAGCTGCTTCCAAAAATGCTGTGAGAGAACCAAGACCAAGTACTACCGGTGCCTCAACATCGACAGCTTCCACTTCCCAGGGTATAATCTTTGACCACATCAAAACTTCATTTCCTTTTCTTCTGCGTTTTTAACTTTTTTCAAAGTATATGTATACCATCAGTATCTTAAACTTTTATCTTTTCAAGAAGACATTTTTCGCCGGGCCATCCAATTACCACTGCGTAGAAGTCCAAGATTTAGTCAACACCCTCAACATGGAGAACCATCACTTGCACAGAACGTAATCGGTATAGTTTTATCTTTCTTATCTCTCTATCTACATTTACATATTTCGACTTAGCGTATATCTTCTATGTTCGTAGTTCTTCTTCTTCTGTTTCCCGATGATCTAATCACTGCTTACACTAACTCAATTTATCCAGCAACAAATGACAATCTTGCATCCAATTTACACGTTCGTAGAAGCCCTCGACTCATGGAGCAGTCTCAATCTCAGGAAACTCAGCATGCGCAAAATACAATACGTAAGCTTTTTCTATTTTTTTGAAATGGGTATGAGTATATGTTTTTTACAGTTGTGCAGGCATGTATGCTATTAGACATGAATAATAACTTCAGAACTGTTAAGTAATGGTAATTATACCTGTAGAGAGATGGGGATTGGGCTCGACTTATAGTATACCTACTGTGCCAGCTGAATAATAGCATTCTGACATATGGGCAGACATAAAGATAGAGAAAGTATGTTATCCATACACTGTCACAAGTCCCCTCATGCATGCGTCATAACTCATGGTCAACCATAAGTCAGAAGTGGGAGTGACTGTATCACATTCATATGCCCACTCTTTTCATTATGAGTGTTTAGTTTCCTTAGTCATTTTAATCAGAGATATTGAGCTGTTTACCTATACGTGCAGCAAATCCACAAGTAGTTCAAGTCGGAAGAGGGAGAGGTCGTCCACGCCAAAGTGTTGCAGGAAGATCCTCATTCTTGAATTGTGCTAGAGGGACCACTTACCAAGTTGGATTCCGGAAGTTCCATTTGCCTCCGTCAAGGACGTGTCCGAAGTGCCAAGCGATGATTTTTTATCGTGAACCGAAAGGCTTTTGTTGTTCAGATGGGAAAGTTGTTTTACCGTTTGTTGCCCCACCGATTGAACTTTTGGAGTTGTTTGATGATCAAACAGAAGTAGGGGTACACTTTCGGAGGTACATACGACGCTATAATCGGTGTTTCTCATTAACGTCGATTGGGGTGAATTATGATAGAGAATTGGCTGATAATAGAGAAGGTGTATACACATTTCGTGTTCAAGGTGATGTCTACCATAGAATAGGCAGTCTCCTACCTTCTGAGGTTGATAACGGAACAGATCCTCCAAGAACAGTTCGTCCCAGATATATACAGATGTATATTTATGATACAGATAACGAGATTAATTGGAGGATGGAAGAAGGTGGTAACGATCTAAACAGAGAGGTGATGGAAAAGCTGAGGATAATTCTGGATACACATAATAGGTTCGTTCATGTAATCAGGCCGCTTGCACAACGAGAAGACATCCAAAGGTGCAGGCTGGTGATTAAAGAACAACCTGCGGCCAGAAAGCAGATACACACTTCCAACTGCTTCACAAGTCGCCGCAATTGTAGCTGAAGGAGATGGGTCTGAAAAACCTGGAGAGCGAGACATTGTTGTCCGAACATTGGAAAGAAAGCTGTTATTTATCAATGAAACATCGGGTTGTTATGATCCTCTCCAATATCCGCTTTTGCTACCATATGGGAGTTATGGATGGGATCAAAATAGTATGGACGAGAACAACGAGACAGGTTTACATGCCTCGAGTATTACTCCTACATGCTACGGTATATATGATATAAATGTCTAGCAACTACGCTTTACAATTGAACCTACACATATTATGTTGACACAAATAATATAAATAATTTATATATTTGTTTTTTGGCATTCAGTGATGACGCGTCGCTTCTTCTTCGAGGTGGAAGACTACTACAACAATATGCTGTGGATAACTGGGTGAAGATTGATTCGTCTAGACTTAGATGGTTATGGGATCATCAAGAGGAGATAAGAGCTGAATTGCATCAAGGTCTACAAGATGCACGAATGGCCGGCGAAACCAGTGCAAGTAAGTTAATAGATAATCACTTTTTTTTTTTGGCCCATTACCAATTAAGCCTAGCTACATTCATTTTATTCTTCATTAAGCCCAGTGAAATGTTATAGGATAATGACAAACAGTTAAAAGGAAAGTACATGTTATAGGATAATGACAAACAGTTAAAAGGAAAATACTTCCTTGAAATTTGAAATATGTTTTTTTTTCTTCATGACAGAGAATCTTGGTCAAAGGAAAGTGCTTCCTTCCTCATACATGGGCAGCCCCCGTGACATGTACCAGCGGTATCAGGATGCAATGGCACTGGTGCAAAAGTATGGGAAGCCTGATTTGTTCATTACAATGACTTGCAACCCACTTTGGGATGAAATCGTATCCAACCTGGGGCCGGGTCAATGTGCAGCGGATAGACCAGATCTGACTACAAGGGTGTTCCGCGCAAAGCTTGAAGAGCTAAAGGTAGATCTTTTTACCAAGTCAATATTTGGCGAGTAGCTGCCATGTGCATGTTGTTGAGTTTCAAAAAGAGGTCTGCCTCATGTTCATATGTTAATTATTTTGAGTGAGGAAGACAAACTACAAGGTCCTCGATGATTATGATAAGATAGTGAGAGCGAGAAATACCTAACCCTAATGAAGAGCCAGAACTACACGAGTGTGTGAAAAAGTGGATGATTCACGGTCCATGTGGTAGTAAGTGCATGAGGGATGGTAAATGTAAGAGAAACTTTCCGAAAGAGTTTTCCGAGTGTACTGTGCAAGGAAAAGATGCGTACCCTGTTTACAGGAGACGTAATGATGGACGACGCATACGCAAGAGTGAGAGATTTGAAGTAGACAACGGGATGGTTGTGCCTTATAACGCTTGGCTATTACGAAGTATGATTGTCATATAAACGTGGAAATTTGTAAAGCGGTGTGGAGAGTGTTAAGTATCTTTACAAGTATGTGTATAAAGGTCCTGGATTATGTATCTTTTGGAGTACAACCAATAGACCATGACGAGATAACAAGGTATAAAAATGCAAGATGGGTTTGTGCACAAGAGGCAATGTGGAAGATCTTTAGCTTTCCTCTTTACAAGGTTTATCCTTCGGTAGTGAGATTACGGATACATCTTCCCAACCAACAGAGCGTCGGGTACTATGATTACCAAACGTTGGATGAAATTTTGTCGATGAGAGAATTTGAGAACAACTTTGACGCAGTTCTTTGTGACAAATGCTCGAGATCCTAGAGCGAGAGAGTTGTTATACCGTGAATTTCCAGAACGATATTGTTGGGATGCAATAACCAAAGAGTGGAGAAGAAGACGAAGTACGCAGAAGTCGATAGGGAGGGTTTATACGGTACCTTCATGTGCAGGAGAGGTGTGGTTCTTAAGGCACATTCTTAACCACGTTAGAGGTCCGACTTCTTTTGATGATCTATTGTTTGTTGATGGAGAGAGATGTCGGACATTCAAGAGAGCCGCCGAAAAACTGGGACTCTTAGAGAATGATCGAGTGCGAGAGCGTCTTTGGCAAGAAGAATAAACGATCAAGATGCCGTATGCTCAGGAGAAGACAATTCGCCTCTATCTTGAACTTTTGTAATCCATCGGGCGTGAGAGGATTGTGGGATGAATTTTTCAACAACATGGTCGAGGATTACTCGAGTTCAAGCAATACAAGCTCAACATTCTTATCAGATCGTCTTCTTCGTGAGTTGAATTTGATACTTAAGCAGCACGATAAAGATATATCCATGTATGATCTACCATCGATTGTAGGAACATTGGGTGAGGATTTTGAGATCTCAAGTATGATTCAAGAGGAGTTATCGATTCCTATATCCGACGAAGACACATCTTACTTGTCCAAAAGTTGAACGAAGACCAGTCTAGGGCCTACAATACAATCATGGGAGCAATTGAGAGAAAGGAAAGTAAAGTCTTCTTCATAGATGGTCCAGGAGGTACGGGGAAGACATATCTCTATCGTGCTATTTTGGCGACTGTTAGGAAAAATGGTGGTATTGCGTTAGCAACAGCCACGTCGGGGATTGCTGCTACTATGCTACCTAGTGGGAGGACAACACACTCAAGGTTTCAACTTCCAATGACACCAACATCAACTTCAATGTGTGCGTCGAAGAAACAAACTGAGGAAGCTAAACTTTTGAGGCATGCTACCGTCCTTATGTGGGATGAAGCTACAATGGCGCATCGCTACTCTTTAGAAGCATTTGATCGGACGATGAGAGATATCACAGGGATTGCTGAGCCATTTGGTGGAAAGATTCTAATCATGGGAGGTGATTTCCGTCAGGTTCTACCAGTGATTCCAAGGAGTACAAGGGGACAGACAGTCGATGCATGTCTTAGCAGGTACATTGCTTTTTTTTTTCTTTCATGATAAAAAAAATTGTTTTATATTGATATGATTACTTAATGTTTCTTAAACTCTGGTACTTAATGATAATTCGAAATGATATTGAGTTATATTACATTCTTAACAGGTCACATTTGTGGGAAAATGTACATGTTTTGCATCTGAAGAAGAATATGCGTGCAGCCGAGGATGCATCTTATTCTAAGTTTTTGATTCGTGTTGGAGACGGGGATGAACCTTGCGTTGCTAATGAGATGATAAAGGTTCCGGAAGAGATGGTCATACCATGGGTTAGTGATGCTTCTTTGTCTCATCTTATCGATATAACATTTCCGAACTTGGTGGAAAATGCCCAGATATAGACTACATGGTCAATAGGGCATTAATCACACCATTAAACGAGTACGTCGAGAAGCAATGACCGAGTACTTAGCATCTTTCTGGAAAAGAGGTTCTATTCTACTCATTTGATTCTCAGGACGACGATACTCATGGTCTTTACCAACAAGAATACCTAAACAACATTGCTCCACGGAGGTTTGCCATCACACATTTTGAAATTGAAGATCGGTGCGCCCATTATGTTGTTGCGGAATGTTGATGCAAAAAATGGTCTATGCAATGGTACCAGGTTAATAATTAAAGAGTTCTTCCCAAACTGTATAGATGCTGTAATAATTAGCGGGAATTACATTGGTACACGAGTCTTCATTCACAGGATGCCACTAGAGCCACCTGAGAATCTCAAGCTCCCATACAAGTTTAAACGTAAACAGTTTCCGATTCGTTTGTGTTTCGCCTTTACAGTCAACAAGGCGCAAGGACAAACGATCGAAAAACACTGGTATCTTTTTCCCTGAACATGTGTTCAGCCATGGTCAACTGTACGTTGCTCTCTCGAGAGGAGTGTCAAGTAGCAACACGAAAGTATTAGTGGCTAAAGGTACCATTGCTAAAAAAAAGGGAACATACACGAAAAATGTTGTGTATAAAGAAGTCTTTTTGTCTTAGAAAACTACGAGTTACGAATACACATTCTTGATGTAAAAGGACATTTATGATTGAAAAATTGTTAAATAAAAAATTCAAGTTTAATCGTATTTACTTTTGCACATAACATAAATGAGTTTTCACCACTTGGCGTTGATCGTTGACTTTGACCATTGACCCGTTGTTGGCTTTAATTGTTGACTAATATACGAAAAACAAAATTACGGAATGAACGAAACGGCAGGCGCATCGCGCATGCGTGCTATACTAGTATATATAAAAAAAAACCTTCGCTTTGGAACGCTGGTGCCCTAATTTATTGTTTCAATTTCTCAACAGGTTAGTTCTGTCTGTAATTTTTATCATGTTGAAGCCTTCTACACTTCGTTTTTTCCTTTCTTATAGCATTAATTGGTATTAATTTTGGGTATTAACAATTACTTTTAGTTATTTATTTTGCATATATATAAGAAGAAAAACTTGATCGAATTACCGACCTAAGACCCCAATTCCTGGTAAGATCTCTCGATTTTAGATAATTTTAGATAATCTACGGTTCTTTCTGAGATATATATATTTATTTTATTTTTTTTGTTGCAGAAATGGCCTCGAAATTTAGGCTTTTCTCTAGGCCGTTTTCCGCAGCTAGGAAATGGGATGAAAACGCAAGTGTTCGTGCAGATATGGAGCGTCTAAGGTTGCACAGCTTTGTGAGTGAAACATGATCTGTAGCTTATTTATTCTTAGTTTACCTTTGTGCCTTATTATACTCCCCGTAGAAAAAAAATGAAATTTTGGTGATGGAATTGGGGCTACTCAATGGATTTTGGTGATGGAATTATTATTATTATTTATTTATTTTGGTAGATAGAAAATTCATTTTTTTTTATGTGCACAACTGCAATGTAACAACTATATGTAACAGAGTTGCAGTTGAGTTTCGGAAAATTTGAACTGCAGGCATAGGATGTAAACTTCTCCAAACCCTAACAGTAAATATGTTGAAATGAAGTAGGGAATCTCTTAAAAACACTTTGGTAGAGCTGGTTAAGGTTTAATTGGTGTATTTACCTTCAAAAAAAAATTCAGATCTGTGACTGAGACCCAAATTCTTGCTGGGGTGATCTTAGATTTGCTACTAGAGATAGAATTCATTTGGATCTTAGGATGTTCATATGCGGATATATTTCTTCATGCGTGCTTCTATTCAATTAAGTTTGAGTGATTGGTATGTAACAGGAGTATTGTAAGATTAAGTGTTTGTAATCATCATCCTGAGCTCCATTACAAAGTTAAACAAAATGTATGATAAATAAGTAGGATATGCAGAGAGAAGTTGCGACTTGTAAGAGAAGTAAAGCTACTTGATATTAGTCCCTCTCCTAGTGAGTGATTAGTTCAACTCTGAATGATCCAAAGGGGTGCAAGACGTTCCATAACAACAGCTACATGTCCTGGGATGTATAACCGAAAAAGAAAATTTTGACTCAGGAAATTTTTTCTACTCATGTGCACTACTTGGCCAATGGATACTGTATAGATGTGTATGAACCTGAGTGAGCCTGTTAACAGCTCCTCCTTGTTATAGTAGAAATTTTTAAAGTAGGAACGGAAACAACTGATCTTGCTGGAAATGTTTGTTAACAGTTGCTGGAAATGTTTGTTAACAACTTAGATTGGCTTTTCTTTCTCTAAACAACTTGCTATTTGAATATATATGTGCTTGTCTTGTGTCAAAAATAAAATATTCCTTGTTTCTGAACTTGGGCTTTTTGTGTGCAGAACTTAGATGCTAAAGCAGGTTATGAGACATATCTTGTTTCAGCAGTAGCAACTGCGGTAGTTAGTGGAGCAATTTCGATTCCTGTTGTGTATATGTTCGGCAAGTTTCTTGATTATAAATTCCCTGTGATAGAAGAGGAGGAAGAGGAGACTGTGGGAAGGCATGGTATGGTCTCAAGTCATGCTGCTTAGGCCTGTTAGAATGCTTTAAAAAGCAAGGACAAATTCGAAACTCATACTATTTATTGTACTGGCGATCAATACCCTAAAGGCAAACATTTACTATGTTCTATTGTGTTAATTTTTATTCACCTTGAAGACTCCGGAGTTTACACTCCAAAAACTTGTTATCTTTCTTGCCGGGGCTTTTGTCCGAAAAGAAAAGTGAGATATTTAAGCTCTTTGTTTGTCTTTTTCTGCCTCTTTGATGTATCTAGCGTGGAAGATGTGCTCCAGGGAAGCACGGACACACAAGTATTGGTGCGTGTCCCATCGTCGGACACGCAGCGTCGGATGCTACGACCGCGTTGGACACCGACACGACGCACGTGTTGAAATCTATGCCTCATTTTACTAATTGGGTAATCAAATGGGTTATGAAAATTAGTATAATAGTTAATATTTGTGCAATTGGGCTAACCTAATGGTATGAAATTGAGTTTTTCATGTATTTGCATGCTTAATGTATTTGATATACCATAATACTATGATATTAGTGTATAAAAATTATTTAATTAATGCATATATAAACGTGTCCGTGTCCTGATGATTTTGAATTTTGCCGGTCCCTGTGTCGTGTCCGTGTCAATGCTTCTCACATGTGCTCTTTCTAATTTTGTGTTCGTTTATTTTTTCTTATTGTCAGGTCAGCTACCGTCAGACCATAGTTATTCAAAATTATAAAAGAAAGTAACAAGACATAGTTACCCTTAATTGTTGTAGGCCTATGACTCATAGATACATAGGGTTTCCTTGTGTAACCTTGCAGCTTACCTTGACAGGGACTAGAGGGTCTGAAGGCAAAGCTGAACTCCTTGAAGAAATTATAGATCTTGGTTTTTTTGTGTGTTCTAATGTTCTTGGATTCCTTAGAAAAAACTTCGGTTTTTGAATTGATGAACTTTGTAATAGACATCATGCATTCCTGAAGGCAAAGCTGTTCCCCTTATGAACCTTATTTCCCCATGATAGCGCTAAAGTAAGATGACGAATAGGTAGATTTTCGTCCATTTGAGAGCAGCTACAACATTCTGGGACTGTCATTTGGTCGCCCGGTCTCTAGGCAATATATTTAGGAGAAAAATGGATATTTTTGCAGATTTCTATTCACCTATGCAGCAAATAACTTCAACCGTAAGATAGCAGGTACTGTAAAATAATTAAAGCCCGCATAAACAGAGTGTAACTTCAGGTCTGAAATCAAAATCTTATACAATCATGATTCCAATCTCACCATGTTGCTCAGTTAATAGCATTATTATAGTGGGCGTAAATTACAAAGTTCAGATCCTGCTTGTCCCATCAAAAGGGAACCAAAAACATGCGTATTTTTACTTGATAAAACAAGCTCTAGAATTATAACCAGTACATTAATAACTAACTCCAGTCCAGTACATCTGCAGATTATCTGACATACCAAAACTTTGCTTTCATAATAATACAATCTAAAGGTACACAAGGTGTTGGTTATGTAGACTTGACATGCACCACAATCATCTGCTTGGTATGAATCGTGTTTGGAAGGTAAATTGGCCATACCAAACTGCAAATTCATAATACACATCTTCTTCATCAACACTCTATCAGATCATATTCAGACAACGTAGCGATACGTGACATATCTGCCTGCTGTCTCACTGGGTCTGATAATCTTAACTACTTGCCCACGCTTTAATCCATAATATCGAGCAATCGGATCCGTAATCTGAATTCGAGGAAGCTGGAACAATAATTGACATCACAGGAGTACATACACAATTAAAATCCTTAACTTGAAAAAAAAAAAAACAAAAAAAAAAATCAATTAAAAGCGGAATCTGAATGGCCCAAAAGAAAGAGATCTAACAAATGAAACAAAATGTTGAACAATTTGCCACAATATTTCAGCTCTCGATGCAATTAACTTTTGAAGATTGAATTTAAAATGATTAAAAGGTGCATGGCACCGCACAAGATATTTTTAAAGCAAAACTCTCACTGGTAATACTAGGGAAAATTCTAGTTTACAAGGGTTGACTAGTACCTTATGGTTGTTTTAAATCGTCTATATCCCTAACCCCTTCGGATTTTGAATTGACTTTCTCGGCAGACTACAACCTACTACTACACAACCTTTGAAAAATCAAATGATGATCCTTTAGCCTAATGTGAAAATTTAATAGCCTTCTAAAGCAAAAAAAAATGTTGAAATGGTCCACCGGCCAAAATTTCTTACAGCAACAACAGGCAACCAAAACTACCATGTTGAGGTTTCAGATTAAAAATATTCCATAGACTAGAAAATGCCCGTATTTATCCTGGTTTTATGTAACACCGTAAGTACATTTAGAGATGCATTACGTGTGTGTATCTGTGTGCACAGATTTGGCATACAAGATAATGAAACAAACGAAACACAGAAGGTAATATTGCATGTTCAATCAACACAAACCTGTGTTTCTTTCAGCGTATACCGCTCCAGCAAAGTCTTCTTTTCTTCAGGTGTAAGAACTTGATGTTCAGGGACAAGAACATGCTCTTTGATGTTCACAAGAAGCTCTGCTTCCTACCACATGATTGTTAGAAAACTTTAGTTCATCTCCTACTCAAATAGATGGCAATTTCATGTATCTATGCAAGAATTAGTATTCCATATCCCTGTATTGAAACTTTAGTGTTTAGTACAATACTTAGTAGATTTGAGGTACAAACAAATTCCCAAGCTTAATTTTTTCCAACGTATCATGATAGACAGCTCCGGAAAAGACACACATTCTCTTTTCTACCATATTACTATTTGAATAAATACTAACCTAGCAAGTGGTAATAATAAGGATAATCACGTTACTACAGTCAGTACACTAAACAAGTGACAATATTATGCTACTATTGTTAAATATCTTCAAGAACCAAATAATCAAGATAATGAACCCTTATGTCTTCCCCTAGTGTATGTACTCTGCCCATGTTACACAATCAAATTTTATAGAGCACTATTGCTTTCCATCACTAGCAGCTATACAAAATATACTTAAGTCACCAATATTGCAACGCACGAGCAAAGTAGTTAATATCGTGTATCGGTATCGTATCGTCCGGGTCTGATACACCGATACAAAAGATTATATCGGTTTTTATCGGTGATACATCATTAAGACCTAGAATTTGAAATATTTATAAATTTTGCAATCTAAAACTATTTGGTGCCATATGATGGATTAATTCTCAAGATCAAAAGCTTCACAGTAAAAATTCAATTACATTCCACCATCATTAAGAAAAATGAAATAGTTGGAAATTTCTTTACTAAATCAGATTGAGTCTTCAAGGGTATAGAGGAAGAATATGATTAAGAGGAAGAGTTCGGTTTAAAAATTTTCATATCTAAATAATTTACTCTACCAAATTACCCTTGTCGTTATTATCAGTGTACCGGTGAACCCAATATATCGGTTTGTACAGGCCGATACGAGCGTTTTTATCTTTTAATCCTTGTATCGCCGATATTTTAGATATCGTACAGATTTTTTTCCGATACATGATAAAAACCTATAATATCAGCTGATACAACCAATATTGACTACCTTGCACACGAGGTCCTATTAGTATCTCCGCGGGATAAATATGTATCCAGTACTCGTTACTTATCTAACTCTGACCACCCTAAGGTTTCGCTAATCATGTTAAAATTTACTAAATCATATATGCTCTCAAACTATATCTTTTCAAAACAAAAAAAACAACAAAAAATAAAAAAAATCAAATGCTGAAATGCTGAAATGCTGAAATGCATAACAAAGAAATAAAATTCACCTGAAAGACCTCCAAATGGAATTTGGAAGAAATTTCGCTAATGCATGTCCTGGCAAAGGGAGTTAAATTCTGTTGAACAACCAAGAGTGCCCTGTGCACCTCATCATTTTTCATCCGGTTGGTGTAAGTCTTCATTGTCTTAACTCCAACTTTTGGTTCCTCAGGGAAGAAAACATATATCTATCACAGAAAAATCATACTAATTCAGTGTATTTTACTTCATGATAAAGATTAAGTGTAAAATGACAACTACTGGGCTTCAAACCTGTTCATCGTTATCGTTTCGCTTTTGTTTTTTGATATCAAGATCTTCTCTCTTGAGGTTATCCCCAAATTTAGATAGGAACTGAGCTCTTGTCTCCTTGAGTTCGAAGTCTCCAACCAGATAACCTCTGTCATTGAGCATCTGCATGACTGTGCGCCTAATTCTGTATAGCCTCGTTATATCTTCGTCAGTAGCCATGTCTTGCTTCCTATATAATCACAAATTAAACAAAAATAATTAGTATATCATTTCAATCTCAATCGAAGAGTTTAAAAGGTTGAGAAAAACCCTAGAAATCTAATAAATCACTGACTTTAAGAAATAGATATCACTGGAGGTTCCAGATCCGGATCTGAAAAAGAATATGGGGATTATAGTTTGATCCTTCTTAACCTTTCTCTAGGGTTTTCTTACAGGCTGAATGTTTGGAGACTCGAGCGTTGAAGAAGAGGGACTGAGGGGTTTAAGTAAGATTATAAATTTTAGGGCTATGTAGACTAAAGAAAGACCAAAGTCAACTTGGATGAGTCAATTCGGATTGGAAGCTTGGAAAATTGGCTGGATTAATAGGGCTAATGTCAAAAATAATGGCTGCACAACGGGTAGGGTGGGTAGGATATGGCCCATTTCGCCACCCTACCCGCTTACTAGCGGGTAAGAAAATTTTTACCCGCCACCCTACCCGCCATTAAACGGGTAAGATCCTACCCAACCCATTAATTGGCGTGTCGGGTAGGATAGGGTGGCGGGTATAACCGTTTTTTTTTCCTATGTACAAAAAAAAAAAAAAAAAAAATTGCAACACAAAAAAAAAAAGAGCAAACAAACAGCAAATAAGAGCTAAGCTATCTAAATATGTACCCAATGGTACTGCCAATCTACCTAGGGAAAAACAAACAAACAAAAGTAAGCCATTAATAGTTCAAGAAACAAGAGTTCTATTCTTTTCAAAATCGACGATCCAGCATAATTCCATGTTCTTCACGTAAGCTTGTTCTTCATATAACAATATCATCACCCAAAGATCTTCATATGACCTTCTTCAATCATCATCTACGATGATGGAATAAGTACTAAGATCACCAAATAAATCTGCATGCAAGTTATCTCTTGTTAGATCCACTTACTGATACAAGGGAGAGAGCATGCATATAAGTAGTACTATTACAAAAGACCCGACCAATGAGAGATGCCTGGCCGCCACACCAATACGAATATTCTGATCATATGCGGGTAAATGAGCAAGTCGGATAAAACAGCTTAGATGAAAAAGCAATTCACCGTTACAAGAATACTCTTCCTTCTTGTTACTTCATTTCTCAACAAAAAACTCCCAGTTCTTAAACAAATGGATATCCACACTTTAGGTTGATAATAAGGTGTCAAATACGGGCGAAATAAACCTTTTAATCTAGAATTTACTAATGGCTAATGCATTACCTGTTGCAAGAGCAAAGACACAACAAGGTGTGATTTTTATGGAATTCATTGCCTAGTTTAATACTATCCTAGAAGTCCGGGTGAGTTACTTATCGCCTAATGGAAGTGTGGCAAGAGTGCGGATGAACGGAAGATATACTACTAAATATGTTACAACACTAGGTAGACTTTAGTTTTCAAATCATACTCATACATGCATTAATCGGGGAAAAAAAACGGCTAGTTCTATGGAAATTCAAATACTCAAGGAAGCTTTAACAATATGGAACAGAGATAGAAACATTATTCAAATCTTTAGGTTTCACAAGGGTTGAAACCAATCAATAACAGAAATCATCGTAATTAACACATAGGTTAGCCCAGATGTTCTAGCCACCACATAGCTAACTGCCATGTACAAACCTTTTTTTCTTCTCTTATCATAAAAGATATAGGTACCGAGCCTACCGGCGTAACCGTATAAGTAAAAAGTAGGTCCAGCTCAAATACATCATTTTGGCAATGCAAGACTTTAACCCCTTAAAGAATTTATCCAACAATGCTGGATCTTATTAAATTAGAAAAGCCACAGCACAAATGCCTGATCACCTGTTTCTCTACATACACTTGTGAGATTTTTCCAGCCAGGTTCCTGATTATTTTTCGATACCATAAGAAAGATATATATTTCAATGCTGCAGATTTCTAACTTCCAGAACCCACTACCCAGTCTAGACAACATTATTTGCTGCAATTAGCAATATATACTATGTCAGACTAGAATGGCCTCTAAATAAAAACAATCCCTATAACTTCACCTACTGTAATAACTACAATTTCATGGTTCTCCCTTTATTAAAGTTCAAATTGTGACCGCAGAAACAAAGAGCAAATCATGATTTCACCTACATGTTGTCTTCCAACGGACACAAAATAATGCGAAAACAGAAAGTATCCTAGGCTAGGTATTTTTGCGATTAAAGAGAATAAGAGAAACAAGTATAATCGATAAACAATTCGGACAAGTAAACCTAAAAAAGATAAAAGGGAAAGTTGCACATTCACTCCTAATCTTCCATGTTACGAAGTCTTTAAAGTTCCGTACCGTGTGCGGAGAAACTTATTAAGTGGTTTCGAAGTCATTGAACTAGTCGAGCTTGTCGTTCTGCCTTACATGACAAAAGAGAAAGTTCATTGATTTTCAAATTGGACAATTATTAGACATGATAGTGAAACGCCATATCAAATGTGGAATCAGTCTTCAACATCTTTTTAGCTTTTTGCCAAAGTCTTTGAAATAAAATCTACTTAATAAACCATGAATATGTAGTAAGAGAGCAAAAGTCTAACAAAGAATAGAGACCAAAGATCATTGTCAGTCACAAAGAGTTTAGGAATCAGGGTTTGATTTCATAGTTCAAAGAGTAAAATCATGAGAATGAGTTAATGATTCAGAATAGTTTGTCTTTCCTTTCAAAAATCAAACATGCAGATTATGAAATTAGTAGATAAATCAATAAAATTCTCAAGTTCACAACAAAATCAAACCTCGATTTACATGTTCTAATTCCTCGTTAGATGGAGATGGAGCTGAGTTTTAAGACGAGTTTAGATGAAGATGGTATTGACAGAAGAAAGGGTTTCGTTGAAAATTTCAATTGAGTGGATCTCCTGCTAGATTTGGAGCAGAGTTTGATTTGGGAACTGGGAGAAAGGGTTTCGACTTTTCTTCGATTTGGTTTTGAATCTTTTGATTTGGAAAAGAAAAGAGATATGGAAGTGAAAAAACCAACTTCACTTTTTACCCCTGATATGTTTCAATATTACGAAACAAATAGGAAGGAAAAGAAAACAATGCGAGGGTTATTCAGTCATTTGAGTATACTCACGGGTAGGGTAGGATAATTTCGAGTTTCATCCGTTACCCTACCCATTTAACAGCGGGCAAAAAAATCTCTAACCGTCACCCTACCCGTCAGATAACGGGTAGGGTAGGATACGGTTAAATATGTGGCGAGTAGGGTAGGATTGGCGGGGTAGGGTATGTGCACCCCTAGTCAAAATGGATTAACGGTTATGAATGGAAAGCTCAAAGCCGTGAAGTGGACTACGCTAAACGTAGTGAAAGATGCCATTTCCTTAGAACGATTTTTTGGGCACCACTGTTTTTTTAGGGGACCATGATTTGGTTAGGCCACCTCCCCTATAGTTATAAGGGGTGTCTTAAAATGTGAAGATGACTAGTTTACCCATTATATTATAACTCTACCAATTCTTCTTCTTCTTTTCTATAATTTTTCTTCTTCTCTTCTTCATCAATTTATGATCATCTAAACCTGATCATATACAAATCTAATCAAAATCATCAAATTGTTATCGTCGTCGATTCATTGAATTTTTATCGTCGATTATCAATCTTTTGTAAACAAACTCGTCCATAAGTATTTTCCCACAAACCCATTACTTCTAATTTGTTTTTGATTGAAAATTTTAGTAGTCATCAAAATGGGTTGAAAATGGAAGTTACAGTAGTAAGTTCGGTTAGGAATTTTGTGGAAAAACTTTGTCGAACTAGCCGAACTTGCTGGAAATGAAGAACATGAAGAACAGTTTGGCTGGTTCGCAAAAAAAAAATCCTAACCGAACTAAGGTTTGGTAACTTCGCAAAACGAAATTCCTAACCGAACTAGGGTTTGGTTACGTCGCAATTTTTTTTCCTAACCGAACTAAGGTTTGGTAATGTTGCAATATTTTTTTACTACCCGAACTAAGGTTTGGTAACTTCGCAAAAAAAATTTCCTAACCGAACTAAGGTTTGGTAACTTCACAAAAAAAAAATTCCTAACCGAACTAGGGTTTGGTTACGTCGCAATTTTTTTCATAACCAAACTAAGATTTGGTAACGTCGCCAAAAAAAAAAAATTCCTAATCGAACTAAGGTTTGGTAACTTCGCAAAAAAAATTCCTAACCGAACTAAGGTTTGGTTACCTCGCAATTTTTTTCCCCTAACCAAACTTTTCTCAGAAAACCTATATATTTATTTAATTTATTTTTTTTTGATTTAATCTTACACTAATCATTAATTATGTTCATTACACTAAGGGTAATTTTGGTATTAAGATAAATATATGGATAAGGGGTGACTTAGTTTTACTTCAAATATCTTCCCAAAAAAAAAAAACATGGTCCCCCAAAAAAACAATGGTGCCCCAAAAATGGTTCTTTCCTTACCAATAGTTTTACTCAGCCCATCAAGTCAAACCCATTGATGATGTGGCCGTGAGGTGTCTTGACTTGGTGACCAGGTGGCTGAGCAGGCAGGCGAAAGAATTCCAAAATTTTTGTATCTTTGATGTGTACATTCAATTAAGATCTTTGATTCCATAGAGATGTGATTTATTGTTAAGTGCTTGAAAGAATCATTATGTTCTCTTTATTTGCTTAATATTGCAAAACCTATATACCACAACGAAAACTGCAACATTAATAGCTCACTAAGGTCGACGTTACAAAAGATAATCCCTTGAACAATAAAGATCAATCCGATAACTCAGTGCAAGTGAATGATATTATAGGAAGGGGACGCATCAAAGTCTGTTTGTAACAACATTTGGAGAGGAACCCCTTTTGGACTACATTTTTGGTTCAGACGAAAGAACTGAAACCTAGCCCGCACTTTTTCCTGCAAATCTAATTTCCCAATTGATCCTTCCATAATAATGAGAAGATAAATGAATCTTCCTTCAAACACCTCCAAATCAATTGGAAAACCCTAGATATGACCTAATACATTGATATATCCAAACACATGAGTTTCAATTTCCTAGTGGTCAAAGTGGTTGATTTGATATTCAAGTTTCATTTGTAGATTGATACTGAAAGCACATTAGCATAGAAGGAGAAAATGCGAAAATAAATTTTGGCTGCGTTAGCCGAGAGGTTAAAGAGATTAGATCGGAAGATCGAAAGAAACCAAACTTAGGGTATGTGCCAGTTCTTTTGGCCACTTAAACACCGGTCTATGCCACATCACTGGTTGGTTTGACCGTGGGTTTTAAAAGTGGGACAAAAAGAATTATTATTTCCTTACTTAGTTCTTTTGCTTTTTGGAAATGAAATTATGTGCATAGGTATGCAAACCACCCGCCCGATTCTCAAATTTGCAAGATCCCATATTGTTTGTTTTAATTAGCAGAATAATAGTCCAGAGTGGGCTAAGGTACTCCTGATTCAACAGGACAAGAACAAATGTAATTCTCAAGCCTCTTCTTTAATATATCTATCTTTCCTATAAAAAAAAAAGTGCTAATGTGTGTATAATTAATGAGTATATAATTGCTTCAAAGTTGACTTAGTGAATTTCTTCTCTATCAATTTTCTCATTTTCTCTCTGATTTTAGATACATCTATACTATTGTAGATGGTGGATTTTCGACAAAGGGTAAAATTGTAAAACTATACTCCGAATCCGGCAATCGGATGAGTATTGAGACCCATGTCTCTCATTAAAGCATGAAAGCTCATGCCATAAATCTCTGACAGAGAAGGTTGTCTCTCAGAGTATATGTAGATGTGTAGTCTCCCAGCTGAGGCCACAACACATCTCATGAATGCTGAGCATTTTCAGTAATTACTCCGGATCCAGCAATCGGATAAGTATTGAGACTCATGTCTCTAAGCGTGAAAGCTCATGCCATAAAACCTATGATCGAGAAAGTCTCTCGGAGAAGATGTAGATGTGTAGTCTCCCAGTGAGACCACGACACATCTCATACCGTATGGAATCGCAAGATTAGACGGCTCCTGAACAGGCGTGTGCGCTAGTATAGAGCAATAACGTCTTCAGGATGCAACCATGTTTTCCCTGACTATACAAGAGGAATACGACACTCCAGCAAGTTCATATTGCTCAACCCTCAGATAATTAATGTTCCTAGATAGGAAGCCCTGCTAGTATAGAGACATCAGTTAATTATCTCTAATCGCCCGAATATCCATCAATATTCTACGATTCTTCGTTATATTTCGTCACTTCAATTCGTGGTTCTTCCCGTGAAATTCCACGGGTTAGTGATAAATATTCAACGAGACAGAGCATCTGCGCATCGAATAAGCCCCGACTAAAATGGTGCAAGTGTACTTAGCAATAATGCACAGACCAACATTTGAATGCGCAAACGAGCATTTCAAAAATATGAATGAACGATGAACCTATGTAAAATAGGAAGGAAAAATAATACTAATAATAATAATATATTAGAAAAGGCGCCACGGGACTGGGCTCATCAGCTGGCCGGTCATGCCGTGACCAGTCCCGCGCCCAATTTTATATTTTGTCATATTTTATTATTTTCCCTGATCTCGTAAAAATTCTCTCGTTCGAGCAAATCTCCTTCGTTTCAAGGAAATTCTCTAATCTCATGAATTTAGCAAAGAAATAATAAAATTAGGGAAAGGTATCGCGGGACCGAGCACCAGCCGGCCGGCCATGCCCTAGCCGTGGCTGGTCCCACACCTCACGTCCCATTGTTTTATTATTTCTCTCAAATTATGAAAATTCCCTGAGAGGGACATCTCGTGGCCACCAGTGTGTCAACCAGTGAGCATAACAGCCTTTGCTAGAAGCCTTGTTAATTCTCTCCATCTTAGTTGTTAAGATGTTGGAAACTGCTTTCTCCTTCGTGGAAAGCTCTTCAGGAAAATTACCTGTGATTGGAAGATGCAATAAAGCAACTACATCTTCCAAGGTAATGGTAAACTCTCCCCAACTACATATAAAGGTATGAGTCGGAATACACCAAATGAGCAAGAAGGGCCACAAGACCTCGTGCATCATGAAAGATATACAAATCTCCAGATGCTTGAATAACCCTGACAACTTGTGCTCTATACAACATAGCTCTAACACCAGGATATCCTAGCATGTGTCTTGCCCATCCGAAAAATTTCCCTAAAGCCTAAAGGGCGTCGAGAGAGCTTGAATTCTATGATTGAAGCCTGGAAGAGTCCTCTTTCAAGACAAAACCGAACAAACTTTACCCGAGGAGTCACCAATTTCTTTTGAGTAACCGTCCTAGAGTTTATCAAAAGACGATATGCTGGAGATCTGAGACGTTTTTCAGTTTCCAGAACCTCAAAAAATGCATCATCTATATTCGGAATGTTCTTAATTCCAGGTACTTCGTCTTCCTCTCCGCCAACGGAAGTATCATCCAGGCATGCCTCTTCTCTAGAGATATCATTGTCTACACACATTTCATCTCTGGAAGCATCATTAGCTTGGGAATCAGACATTCTTGCAAAGTAGTCATAAAAATTCACACAACATTTTGCTTCAGTCGTCTAAACACAAGCTTCAACAAAATGATGGAATCATGCAAATGGGAATACATCATCAACAAAAATGGTAATTCTTAACTCTTACCTCATTACAATTCCACTAACAATAGTGATTGTGCCACAAGATTTAACACTTCAATATTAGTTCGTTTCTTGAAACCTGCATCCACTAACGAGGCTTTATTAAATCTTCAAAACTGATTTTTCATAAAATCATAGACACAATTTTCATATGAGCATCCACAACTGAACTTTTTACACCAAGACAATATTTCATCATAAATAAATTGTCGAAGTTTCAAGGCTACTCAAAACCCACGTTTTGATTTTACAAAACAGTAAATTAACGTGAATTACTCACGTAAGTTTCCGAATTTTATCTAATATGAACAAACCCACGTGAAAAAAATACATCATATTCATCATGATGTGTCACGGTTTCAAAAAAAAAAAATCTATTTTTCCTTCGTATGAGCATTATTCTCTAAAACGAGGTTTATTTCGGTTTTGTGAAAGCTCACACCTTTTAAGATAAAGTTCTGGTTTCCATGAAAGCTCATAAACAAAATTTTATCACTGGACACAGGTTTATTTCCAAAGAAAAATCTCTCTCAAGTTAGGGATTGTTGTTAGTTCTTAAACTAACGATCGAACGAACATACGTTTAATAAAATAAGGATTTTTCTACAAAACTCACGCTAATATATACACATGTATAGAATTTCAACATGAACAACTCATGAAATCAGCAAAAGCCAAAAAAAAAAATGCGTACCTGGTTGGTGCCGGTCGGTACACGGACAGCGTTGGCGGGTGAGAGCTCCGACGATTTTTCCTGCTCCTCCTAATGCTTGGACGTGAAGGTGATGGAAGGATGAGGAAGATGGTGGTCGTGTGGGAAGAATAAAAAAAAAAAGGAGGAATTAATTCCTTTTATACCTAATTTTATTTCCAAAACCTAATTCCATAAGGATTTCCTCTTTGGGCCCGGCCCGTAAATCCTAGACCAACCAAGGTTCCACCATCGAATCAGCGGTTCTACACCAATTTTGATCACTTGATGATGCTCTATTATGACCACTGGGTTTCCGATCAAACCATGGTTTGGTCATTCAGTCTAAATCCGGTAATGTCTTATCTTATGACTAAGTTCAATTACTTATTTCTGTTTGTACCTGGAAAATCACCATTCAATGCTGACTGAGGAACATGACTGTTCCTCACTATGCTTAATGTAGATGGTGGATTTTCGACAAAGGGTAAAATTGTAAAACTATACTCCGAATCCGGCAATCGGATGAGTATTGAGACCCATGTCTCTCATTAAAGCATGAAAGCTCATGCCATAAATCTCTGATCGAGAAGGTTGTCTCTCGGAGTATATGTAGATGTGTAGTCTCCCAGTGAGGCCACGGCACATCTCATGAATACTTGAGCAATTTCGATGAATTACTCCGGATCCTGAAATCGGATGAGTATTGAGACTCATGTCTCTAAGCATGAAAGCTCATGCCATAAAACCTCTGATCGAGAAAGTTTCTCAGAGAAGATGTAGATGTGTAGTCTCCCAGCTGAGACCACGGCACATCTCATACTGTATGGAATCGCAAGATTGGACGGCTCCTAGACACCGTGTCTGCTAGTATAGAGCAATAACGTCTTCAGGATGCAACCATGTTTTCCCTGACTATACAAGAGGAATACGACACTCCAGCAAGTTCATATTGCTCAACCCTCAGATAATTAATGTTCCTAGATAGGAAGCCATGCTAGTATAGAGACATCAGTTAATCATCTCTAATCGCCTGAATATCCAGCAATATTCTACGATTCTTCGTTATATTTCGTCACTTCAATTCGTGGTTCTTCCCAGCAGAATTCCACGGGTTAGTGATAAATATTCAACGAGACAGGCATCTGCGCATCGAATAAGCCCTGACTAAAATGGTGCAAGTGTACTTAGCAATAATGCACAGACCAGTATTTGAATGCGCAAACGAGCATTTCAAAAATATGAATGAACGATGAACCTATGTAAAATAGGAAGGAAAAATAATAATAATAATAATAATATATTAGCAAAGGCGCCAGGGGACTGGGCTCATCAGCTGGCCGGTCATGCCGTGACCAGTCCCGCGCCCAATTTTATATTTTGTCATATTTTATTATTTTCCCCGATCTCGTGAAAATTCTCTCGTTCGAGCAAATCTCCTTTGTTTCAAGGAAATTCTCTAATCTCATGAATTTAGCAAAGAAATAATAAAATTAGGGAAAGGTGTCGCGGGACCGAGCACCAGCCAGCCGGCCATGCCCTAGTCGTGGCCGGTCCCACACCTTTTTTTATTTTTTTTTTCATACGAAAGAAATTTCATTAAGGAAAAGGAGTTACATATGCTTGTCCTCATTTAGGCATAAAGATAACCAATGGGGAAAATTCACACTCCATTCTTCCTCACAAGCAAGATTTCTAGCATATTTTGCTATGGAATCTGCTACATGATTAACATCTCTATGCACATAAGTGCAGAGCCAATCCTCAAAATCTACTAATAATTCCAAACAATCTAACACAATGTTTATAGTTGTAAACTACCATTAATAGCTCTTATAACATTTGAGCAATCTCCCTCCAAGTGCAGCTTTCTAACACCCTTCCCTTTGGCCCAAATTATCGCTCCCATGAGTGCTAGCGCTTTCGCTTGTTCAGGGTCTAATGCTTTTGAATGCCAGCATCTACCTCCATGACAGTCACCTGCAATATCACACATAATCAGTCCACTGCCTATAACTTTAGTTAACTCGAGGAAAGAAGCATCAAAGTTAACTTTAGTAAACCCATTTATAGGTTTTTCCCATCTTCTGTCATTTTCAGATACAGCTAGAATAGGGCTATTTTGTCCCAGATTTAATCTGTGCCAAGTAGATATTTCAGACTGAATATTAATAGCAACTTGAGAATGGGTTAGCTGAATGTTATCAAAAACTTTCTTACATCTAGATTTCCAAATGTGCCACAAAATAAACCCATAAGACTCCATCATAGAAGCACTTATTTGTTGATTATTGTTACTCTTAAACATGTTAACAATCCAATCCAGCACATTCACATTAGATATTTCAAGTATAAAATTACCATTCACAGCAGACCAAACTCTTTTAGCAAAGTCACAGTCAATAAACAAGTGTTGCATTGATTCATCTACAATATTACAGTGGGAACATTGTGTGCTAAAAGTGTGGCAGAATCTAGATAGCCTGTCATTGGTTGGAAGGCGGTTGCTAATGCATTTCCACAGAATCTGAAGAATAGACTTTAGCAGTTTTGTTTTCCAGAAAACTTTC